>MU227982.1:4327203-4375946 GCA_018584345.1 Thuja plicata | reverse complement strand
ATGAGGATATTTATTTAATAATTAAATATTATTTAATTCATTTTTATGTGTTTTAGCTAAAAGGGGTGAATTTAATTTAATTAAAGTGCTAGGACTTTATAATTAAATTAATTCAATCATAGGGCTTATTTAGCCAATTGATATTTAGGAATTAAATATAATGTTATGATTAATGTAGATTTAGGATTTTCTGTATTTAACACGTAGGTCGAGTAGAGTCAGTCAAAACTCAGAATGACAAATGAAACAAAATTGGTTAGGGTTGCAACATGCCAATTTTGGGGTGTTACATCCTCCACCTAATATTCGAGAGGCAGGCCATGGAGCTTGACCCATACTGGGACCTGGCTAACAGCTTCCTCCTCAAAGATCATATTAGGGATCGATTTGTGGAGTACCAGAGTATTTTTCCCTATCATCCAAGGGATGTTACAAAGAACTTTCATCCTATCTTCTTCACATGAGAAGAAAAAAGGCAATCATCCCTTTGCCATTGCCACCACATCCAATTGCTTTTTCAAGTCCCATTTTCTAGAAGCAAAATCCCTAACCACTTTTACATTTGGTCTAACCCCCAGAAATCTCCTAATTAAATAATTTTTCATTCTTGCAATAGTGTGGTCAATAATCTAATCTGGAATATCTACTGCAAAGCTCCCATGAGAAGGTTTCGATATGTTCTTGACTGGTGGTAAGGATGAATTACCTATAGGTTTGACTCCAAATAGAGATGCCCACTTTTTTCTAGGCTCTATTTTTCCTTCTGACTTAACGGACCTAGGTCTCCCTTGGGTCCCCAAGCGCAAGTCCAGCATCGGGATCCTTCCCTTGGTTCCCTTTGTCCTTAGCTTATTCCAACTTGTTGTGATCATACATCCCTGCATCCTTGGCACTAGTCCTGCCCAAATTCAAAATTGAATTTGGTCACTCCCACCCAGCCCACTCTCCCCCACTATCACTCGCCATTATGATATGCTTTGTATGATCAAAGTAGTGGTATGGAGAAAAATTAAAAAAATGAAATGGTTTAGTGAAGTTAGGAGAATTTAAAATAGGACATTCTTTGATAGCCTTCTTGATGTTTGCAAATGATTTCAAGGATTCATTAGTCCACTTAATGTTTGCTCCCTTTTTCAACATTTGTGCAACAGGTTTGATAATTTCATAAAATTTAGAGACAAACCTTCTTACAAAATAGATTTTCCCAAAAAAGGACTGGATGACCTTCACTATCTTGGGGACTTGAATCTTTTCGATGGTATATATCCTTTCACGATCTATGGTTTAGGGACACTCCTTGAAATCAAGGACAAGGAAGAATAACAACTCCTTTGGAAACTTTAGTTTTTTCTGTACTATTGTGTTTGTGTGTAATAAGTCCTAATTGTGGCATGACCTTGTTTTGCAATCTTATAAGACAACTTGGTTACATAGACAAATTAGGATATTTTTTGTGTAAATTCTGGTTTTGTCTAGTTATTTTTCATGCTTGTGTCACCATTTAAGATTTGAATGGGTGTTTACATCTTCCAAAGCTTGTTTTTGTCTTTTAGCATCTTTTTTTAAATTTTTTGATAAGTTGTTGTTCAACAACTTTTCCTGTCTTCATGAAAAAGATGGAAGTCGAAGAGTTTCTTGCAAAAAATGATGGATTCTTTGGATTTTAGATTCCCTTTAAATGTTATAAGTGGAAGGATTTAGAGGAGAGAATGTGAAGAATATTTTGTGGACTCTAACTATGAAGACAATTTGAAATATCACAATTTTCTTGCACTTTTTGATAACTAAGATTTCTCTTGTGCATGCATGAATTGATCTAGAAGTAAAACCAATGTAATCTGGTAGTAAATATTTTTATCTTTCATTTTAATCAACTCTTAGCATATGGAGTTATATATTTTGTGAGAAAAATAAGATTTAGTGTAGACTGGCCCGTTAAAGTAGGGTTAGCTAGGGTTGTGTTTGAAATGAATGTAGATTTAATTCCCACCATATGTTTTCATCAGCCCTTGGTGGAACTCAATATCTTCCAATGTAATTTAATATTTTTCTTTCCATTTTTGTTTTCATGTAGGGATGAGTGAAAAGACTGATGCCCTAGGTGGACATCCTCATGTGGCCAACTAGAAATTGAATGCTTTAAGTTCATAAATTTTAATGGGTGTCGAGCTAGAAGGTCTAGCTTTTGATTTGGATGTTTTTTTTATCTCTCAACTCCTCTAAGTGTTGGTGTGGATAAATATTAAAGGGAAAGGGTAGTTCCTTTGTTAAATGGACCTAATTAGCCCTTTGTAGGTCACTTGAATTTTGCAAGTTTGGACATCTTGGAATTAGGTTTGAAATCTGTCCTTGTGGGATATGTAGGAGGTTCATATTGGGTGTCTAAATATGTATTTTTTTTATTAGGGTGTGTGGTGAGAAGATGAACTAATTAAAGAAAATTGGGTTCACAGGGCTTCAAGGAGTTTAATGGATTTGTGAAGAAAGTCTATTCCAATACATTGGGGAGACAAAATGAATGGACTGAATATTTTGTGTTACCCATGGCTATATTTTTTCCAAGCCCTTGGAAGTTCCACTGACATTATATTGGATTTGGGTGCTTAGGACCAAGTATCTCCTTTTGGGAACCCTTGCACACTATTAGGCATACAAAGAGTTTTTAGAATGAATTAGTGGATTGATAGAAACCTATATGGTGTTTAGAGTCCTTTTTTGAGACCCTAGAGTTGATTGTCCCTCTAGTGGTGTTCCATATGTGAGGTCCTACCTCGACTATATTTTTAGAACTAATACTTTTATATTATGTTTATCAAGATGATACATTATCTTTGATACATTGAGTTATTGGAAAAAAGATTTCTTAGCATAGATACTATTTCATGACACTATTTTGATGATGTTTGGATATATTGTTATATGCTTATGATTTTAGATATTGATGACATGTTTTTAACAAGTTTTCCATTCTATGTTTCTAAATTTTCAATTAGTTCATGTGACATATAAATGTGGATTATGGATTTGAATTCTGTAAATGATCTATAATGGCTAATTTTGAATGTTAGATAAGTGATTCAATGTTTTTTTTGATTGATCAGTTATATGTATATGGATTACCTAATTTTGAAAGTAGTGTTTAATTTATGGTTAGATAAATGTATTATAATGTATATTAGCATTTATACATGATTTCTTCCTTGGACTACTGATGCTCTGTTCAAGTGTGTAGGTGAATAAACCATGGATTCAAATTGGGGAAGCAAGATTGGATTAATTTTAAAATCCTTGTTAAGACAAGGTTAAACCTAAAGAGGGAAATAACCTCATTGTAATGTAATATATGTTTATAAATGAGATTATGCATGTTTGTAAATTTAATTTATTCAATTTATGTAAATTCCAAGTAGGCATGCCAATGTGTAGATGTGATGTGCTTTGTGGTGCCAATTGGCACATGTATTTGTGAGTTGGCATTCCCATGAGGTTAGGGAGGGTAAGGTTTCACCCTAGGTTATCTTGTAGTTTTCCCATGTAGGGTTGCATACCTTGAAATCCCAACCATGAGTCCCATCATAGAATTTCGTGGGTTAACTCTTAGTAAGTTTTAGAGCGGTTTAAATGAGCCCAAGGGGATAGTTAGGGTTAAGAATAACTAGTAATTTAGGTATACTATGGTTTAAGGGTTAATTTTTTATGATTAGAGTGTCTAAATCATATTTATGACCTATCCAAGGTGTCATTCTTTAAAAGTGAAGAAAATTGGAATGAGGGAAGACCATCTCCTTCTTCAAGATAGTGGGTCTTCTTTTCATGCATGAGAAGGGACAAGTGTAAGGGAAGGTGACTCATGTCACTTCACATCTTGCTGGGAAGAGGTAAGAGTTGGTTAAGGATAATTTTTAGGGGGAATGGGGAGGATAATTGGGGTTGATTTCCCACTCTCCATTTTTGGGAGACTTCTAGTTGAATTTGAAGGACTTGCTAGTTTTGGGAATTAAGGGAAGAAAAGCTAAGGATGTTAGGAATAATAGTCCACCAAAAAATTAAGAGGGGGGGGGTGAATCAGTTGTAATATATATTATTAAACTTTAAACTTTATAAACCAAATATGCAAATGTAAATGATAACACAGTAAATTCCAACACCATAACACAATATTTGTTGTCGAGGAAACCTTATTAAAGGTAAAACCCTAGTGGGAATTATCACCCACAAATAATGTACTGAGAGTATAGTAGCCATGTTAAAATATATTGGCCTTGTTAGGATCTTGTTACAACATTACAGTACACAGTCCCTGTTAGGAGACAAACCCTATTAGGAGTTAATAAAATAGTAGGCTCACTGTCAAGGAACACTACCCAAAGAAGGTTAAAGCCACCCTCAATGATTTACAATACTAATCAAGTGTATAAAGAAAATACACATTCCAGTGAACTATCTAATAGAAACTATCTTTGCTTGGCTAGTTCCATTGAAGTATCAACTCTGCTTTGTATCCAACAGTCAACAAGCTTCAGAACTTCCACACATCTCTTTTATTTTCCCTTTGTCACACTTCTCCACAAGAAATTTATCATTCATATATACCCTCTTACAATAATTCATTAGGTCAGCCAGTTAAACTTTCCTAATACATAATTAACTAGGTCGGCCAATTAAGGCTTTCCATCATACAAATAATTACTTAACCTCTTGCTAAGATACACACAGTATTTATAACAAGTATACATCATTTACAATCTATCACATATACTTCCACATCTATAATTCATGCTCACAATAAATTTCACACCCTACATGTCTGAGGTTGGCAAGGAAATAGGTATTCTCCAAAATACACATCACAGCTGACATCATCAATATCCAAACAACAATCAAACTCAACCCATTACTCTACCATATGTCATTTTTCCATCATTAAGCTCACAAGTTCTAAAATATCTTTGCCAGAAAGATATACCGGAAACACAGAGACCTTCTCTGTCTAGAATCACAGTTACATTTCAGAAAACCAGTCTTCACCAAATCAATTGTAACATCCATAGTATGTAACATAGAGCTAAGTGACCTTAGGAATAAGGTCACCATACATCATTTTGCATAAATCAAACTTTGATCATTTTGAATCATCTGTACAGTGTCTGTACACTCCTTCCAGTTAAGTGGCCAATCTATCTTCTACATAGAAGTATATGTTGACATTAGTGACAAAACATGAATATCAACAACATGATCAGTAATCAAAACTAATATCATCTAGAAATCTCCCCCTTTGGAATTTATGGAAACATATGGGAAAATCCATATGCATCAACCCAAAATTACTCTCTCTCAATGCAATCTTCTCAATATCCTTAACACAAATCTCCCCAAAATAGTAGGGTTTTCACATAGATTTCTTCCCACTTTGGCAGCAATGGAAAAGGGTGCCATAACTCATATGTAGTCTTTTGTATTCCTTTTCAAATCTCCATGTCCGATCATCTAGGTGTGAGATCACCCAAATGTACTCCATAGTATTCTTCTGTGATCACCCCCCTAAGGAGGAGATCCATACATCAAGTCCAGAGAATGATATAGCTCTAAGATCCATTGGACTGATGGATATCTACATCATTTTAGTCTTCACTAGGAGGGGCCATCACCCCAAGCATGCCTCTGAGATATTCAAAAGCATCTTTTGGAAAAGGTTTAGTAAATATATCTTCTATCTGTTCCTTGGTGCTAATATACTCTAGTTTAATCTCTCTATCTACTAACTTCTCCCTCAAGAAATGATACTTGATGGAAATATTTTTAGTCTTTGAATAAATCACATGATTCTTTGACATATTAACTATGTTGGTGTTATCACAATGGATAATCACTGGTTCTTTGAAAATTATTCCAATATCCTTCAGCATTTGTTTCATCCAAATGATATCTGTACAATTTATTGCAGCAGCAACATACTCTGACTCGGCAATAGATTGAGCAATACAGTTTTGCTTCTTTCTCAACCAATAAACTAGCCTTTTCCCAAGGAAAAATGCACCACCACTTGTACTCTTCCTGTCATCCACATTACCACCCCAATTAGCATCAATAAAAGCCTACAATGTAAAATCATCACATTTTTCATACCATAATCCATATTCTACTGTTCCTTTCAAATATCTGGAAATTCTTTTCACAGCAGAAAAATGTGTCTCTTTAGGATCTGCCTGATATCTAGCCATAATTCTAACTGCATTGGTAATATCTGGTCTAGTCTGTGTTAGATATTGTAGACCTCCAATCATTGATCTATACTTAGTCTATCCAACACTTTGAGTCTCATCACTTTTATTCAGTTTGTTCCCTATCACCATGGGTGTACCAAGAGGTTTACAATCTTCCATTCCAAATTTCTTCAACATTTCCTTAATATACTTGGTCTGAGATATAAAAATTCCATTCTTATTCTGATTAATTTGCAAACCAAGAAAAATTTTCATCTCACCAATCATTGACATTTCAAACTCATTCTCCATTTATTTAGCAAACTTCTTACTCATTTTGTCATTGCCTCCAAAAATGATATCATCAACAAAAACTTCTATAATTAAGATTTCATCTTCATCAGTTCTTAAATACAAATTATTTTCTACATTACTTTTCTGAAACCAAGATGAAGTAGGTGTTTATCCAGTCTTGCATACCATGCCCTTGGTGCTTATTTCAATCCATACAATGCCTTCTTTAGTCCACAAACCATGTTTTCATCATCTATCAAAGGAAAACCATCAGGTTGCTCAATGTACACTTCTTCTTCTAGATCACCATTGAACAATTCTGACTTCACATTCATCTGATACACTTTGAAGTATTTATGTGCATCATAAGCAAGGAATAGTCTCACAACTTCCAATCTAGCAACAGGTGCAAATGTTTCTTCATATTCTATGCCTTCTTGTTGTGAGTAGCCTTTACATACTAGTCTAGCCTTGTTTCTTACCACTGTGCCTTCCTCATCCATCTTTTTTTTGAAAACCCATTTAGTGCCAATCACATTTTTGTTCTTAGGTCTTGGAACCAATTCCCAAGTATTGTTTTTCTTTATCTGTTCTAGTTTTTCTTCCATGGCTTTAGTCCAAGATTCATCTCTTTATGCTTCATCTATAGTCTTCGGTTCAAATTCATAAATCAAATAGATCTCATCTCTGACTCTAGATCTAGTCATCATATATTTGCTTGCATCACCAATAATTTGATCTTTAGGATGGTTTACCTTGACATACCTTGGTGTTTTCAATGTCTCAATAGCTTCAGCCTGTTCTTCTTCTTTGATCTCATTCTCGATCATCAAGGGTCCTTCAGGTTCAGTAGCAACTTCTCTTGTTATTGTTATCTGTCCACAATTATATATTCTTTCCTGAATTTGAAATTTTTCATCTATCCTCACATTGGCACTTTCAATTAGTTTCCTCATTCTCAAATTGAAACATTTATATGATTTACTCTTAGTGGAATAACCAAGAAAGATTACTTCATCACTTCTAGCATCAAACTTTCCTATCTCATCATCTCTCTTGATATAACATTTACTACCAAATATTCTGAAATATTTCACAGTAGGTGTATGATCAAACCATAATTCATAGGGAGTTTTATTTTTACCTTCTCTTATCTAAATTTTGTTTAATGTGTACACAGCAGTGCCAACTGCTTCTCTCCAATGAACATGTGATGCATTGCCTTCTAGAAACATAGTCCTTGTAGCATCTAATATGGTTTTGTTTCTTTGTTCTGCTATCCCATTCTATTGTGGAGTTTTAGGGGCTGAAGTCTGTCTATGTATTCCATTTTCTTCATAGTATGTATTAAACAACTCTGATCTAAACTCTCCTCCTCTATCTGATCTCAAACACTTCATCTTTAAATCAGATTCATTCTCAACTTTCTCTTTTAATAACTTGAACTTGTCAAATGCTTCAGATTTTTCTCTCAAATATGTAACCCACATCATTATAGAAAATTCATCAACAAAAATTATAAAATACCTTTCACCATAGTATGATCTTCTTCTTGTAGGACCACATAGAACTGTATGCACCAAATCCAACTTCCCTTTTGCTGAATAATCTTTTCTCTTGAAAGTGCTTCTAGTATGTTTCCCCATAACGCACTCTCTACACATATTGTTAGATGGATTTACAATTTTAGGTAGATCTCTTACTGCTTTTGTCATACCTGCCTTCACAATGCTATCAAAATTAACATGACAAAATGTTTTGTGCCATAACAAACTGTCATCAACCTTTGCAATAAAACAAGAAGCTTCAGATGTGTTCAATTCAAATACATTACCTCTAGATTTAGTACCATATGGTATCAAGTCTCTTTTTTTACTCTTGATATAAAATTTCCCATTTATGAAGTTGAGTTGATAACCCTTGTCCACTAGTTGTCCAACACTCAACAAATTTATCTTAAGTCCATCAACAAGTAATACATTGTTAGTGTTAGTCTTTCCACCCAAAGAAATAGATCCAATTCCAATAATAAGTTTAGGATTATTGTCACCAAATCCAACAACACCACCATCATGTCTTTTCAAACTCACAAACTTAGTTTTTTCTCTAGTCATATGATGTGAACAACCACTATCTATGACCCATTCAGATTTCTTTTGAACTCGGGATACTAAGGATTTTTATTCATGCACAGGTTCATCATCCTTAATAGCAATCAATCCAATTTAATCATAGTCACCATCTTCATCATCATATATACCCTCACTAGCATAATAAAAATTCCCTATCCTTTGAGAACTTAGACTTTAAAAAGTTAGGTTTGTGCTTTGGAATTCTTGTAGGAAATTTAGATGCAAAATGACCGATCTTGTTACATGAAAAACATTTCAAAGGTAATTTGCCCTCAAAATTACCCTTACCTCTCTTTTCTCTTCTAGTAATCAGTGCCACAACTTCATCTAGCTTCCTTTCTTCTTCCTGTATTTGTTCCCATTCATCAGCATAGGCTCCAAGTTCTTCTCTTAGGTCACTACTACTCATGCTTGCATTTCCAGGTAAGATTATTTTTCTTTTGTGCACGGTTGCTTTGAAGGCTGACTCAACCTTAGGTAAAGTGTCTCCCAATTTAGCGGCTTTAAATGTAGTTATCTTACCACTCAATATCTCTCTGGTGAAGTTCGGTGTCAAAGGTATGATCTCCTCTATAGCCTGAACCTTGGTTCTATATGCAGGTGTCAAAGATCTGACTATCTTTGCAATCACTTCTTCATCACTGTAAGTTCCTCTAGAGTTCCTAATACCATTAACCACTTCAATAATTCTCTATCTATATTCTCTGATGTTCACATTTTCTCCCATATTCAGTGATTCCATATTTTTCTTCTAGTTCTGTAACTTTTCTTTCTTTGTAAACTTGTCTCCAACATATAGTGCTTCTAGTCTTGTCTAGATTTCATGTGCAAAGTCCAAGTCCTTTACTTTTGTAAATTATCCTTTTGATAGTGCACTGATCAAGGATTCCCTTGCAACCATATTGCATGAAAATAGCTTCTTTTCATCTTCAGTGGATTTCTCTAATTCATCCTCAGTCTCTACCTTTTCTTTCCTCTTTGTTATCATCCAGTAATCAATTCCTAGACATAGAAATGTGTTCTCATCTTGTTCTGCCAACTGTCAAAGTTTTGAGGATCAAACTTTGGACTATCCTTCCTATAGTAAGTCATCTTCAGGATCACCTCAATATGTTAAAATTTCTCTCTGAGGACCAATAGCTTTGATACCAATTGTTAGGAATAACAGTCCACAAGACAACTAAGAGGGGGGGGGTGAATCAGTTGTAATAAAGATTATTAAACTTTAAACTTTATAAACCAAATTTGCAAATGTGAATGATAACACAGTAAATGCCAACACCATAACACAATATTTATTGTCGAGGAAACCCTATTAAAGGTAAAACCTTGGTGGGAATTAACACCCACAAATAATGTACTAGGAGTATAGTATCCCTATTAATAGATATTATCCATGTTAGGATATTGTTACAATATTACAGTACACACTCCCTGTTAGGAGACAAACCCTATTAGGAGTCAAGAAAATAGTAGGCTCACTTCCAAGGCACACTATCCAAAGAAGGTTAAAGCCACCCTCAAGGATTTACAATCCAAATCAAGTGTATAAAGACAATACACACTCTAGTGAACTGTCTGATAGCAACTATCTTTGCTTGGTCAGTTCTAATGAAGTATCAACTCTTCTTTGTATCCAGTAGTCAACAAGCTTCCTAGCTTCCACACATCTCTTTTTTTTCCTCTGCCACACTTCTCCACAACAAATTTATCATTCATATATACCATCTTACAAAAATTCATTAGGTCAGCCAGTTAACCTTTCCTAATACATAATTAACTAGGTCAGCCAATTAAGGCTTCCATCATACAAATAAGTACATAACCTCTTGCTAAGATACACATGGTATCTATAAAAATTATACATCATTTACAATCCATCACATATACTTCCAGATCCGTAATTCATGCTCACAATTAATTTCACATGCTACATGTCTGAAGTCGGCCAGGAAATAGGTCTTCTCCAGAATACATGCCACAACTAACGTTATTAGTATCCAAACAATAATCAAACTCTACCCATTACTCTACCATATGTCAGTTGTCCATCATTAAGCTCTCAAGTTATGAAATATCTTCACTAGAAAGATATACTAGAAACACAGAGACCTGCTCCATCTAGAATCATAGTTATAGTCCAGAAAACCAGTCTTCACCAAATCAACTGTAACATCCACAGTATGTTACATAGAGCCAAGAAACCTTAGGAATAATTTCAGCACACATCCTTCTACATAAATCCAACTTTGATCATTTTGAATCATTCATACAGTGTTCATACACTCCTTCCAGTTAAGTAGCCAGTCTATCTTCTCCATAGAAGTATATGTTGACATCAGTGACAAAACATGAATATCAACAGGATGATCAGTAATAAAAACTGATATCATCCAAAAACGGGAAGAAAAGCTAAGGAAGGAGGCTCATCTTAACTTCATAATCATTTGCTAGGAGCAAGTTTGGTGATCTAAAACCATGTATAGCCTCTTTTTATTTATGTTTTGTTGTTTTAACTTGAATGAATTTAGCTACTTGAGAAACCTTCTTGTGTTAATGATGAATTTGTTGTGGAAGTGTATGTTGTGAGTTTTTATTGATTTCCTTGTCTTCTTGTTTTATTTTTTGTGGTGTTTCATGGGAGTGAATGGCCAAGATCACCCTTGGGAGGGAAGAGAGCCATGGTGGGTGAGGAATTTTAGGGAATACCTTGTAGTGTAGAGTCTCTTCCTGGGAAGAAGAGGGAGAGAGGGAGATTACATGGATGTTATGGGCTCCACATGCCAATTATTTTATTATTTACTCATGGGGGTGATAAGGGTTAATGGATGTGATATATGGATTTTTGTTTTAGTAAAAGCCTTGGGAAGGCCTATGAAATTAGATCAATTATGTTGTATTTGTTTTGGCATTCTCCTACTTGTTAGTTTCCACCTTACCACTTTAATGGATCCTAGGAGATCCAATTGTGTAAAGCTTTGAAGAGAGTTAATTTTTGTTATGTTTTTAGGATGTTACGTGTTTTCATGCTTGTTACCTACTCCAAACTTGTTTACCATAGCTCGGGGGTGGTTTCTTAGAGACCTAGGATGGGAGGTGAGGTCCCATGGGTTATTCAAACTCTTGTTAATTTCAGATTTTGAGGCTGCTTCATACTATTTGGAAGATAGCGTGCAAGTTTATAGAAAGGAACAAAGTGTTGTTCACTTTTGAAAAATTGTAATTGTAAAGCCATTAGGCTTAATTTTTTACTGTTATTATGTCTCAAATTAGGGGAGAAAACTATTTGTAATTGTAAGGAAATTTCTTGGAAAATTGTTGATATATATGTGTTTATTGTTTTTAATTCCTTTTTAAATATGTATGTACACTCCTCTAGTTTTTGTTTTTAAAAAAAAAGGTGTATACATATATATATATATATGTGTGTGTGTGTGTGTGTGTGTGTGTGTGTGTTCTTCTATTATATTTTAAAAAAAAAGAGGCTCCTATGGATTTAGTGAGTAGCTTATGAAAATTATAGTGTTCATAGATTACATGCAAGATAATTTCTTTAAAAAAAGAATCAATTTACTTTCTATTTTGAATAGGGTTAATTTCTAGATTGAATAAATTCGATATAAAAATAGTAAATTTTCGTCCAATTTTGGATGTGAGTTAGTCAAATTTTTGATGCAAGTTGGTCGACCAAAAGACCACTATTGCCATCAAACTTTTTTCGTTGATTGTGCAACATAGCAAGGTTGTGTCAAATTATCGACTGTCCTAGTGGTTGAATGTTCAACAATTCCTACATCCAAATAACGAAAGGGGTGGTGAAGAATGGTTTAAATATGCTTGATCATTTTTTACCACCATTGGTTTTTTTGATCGATCTATTGACTTCAGTAGGTGTTGAGAATTTGGCATTCCTGTCGAAGAAGTTCATTGATCATTTTGGTTTCCGTCAGACTATCGACTTCTGCATTCATTGAGAGTGTAGAATTCTTGTCGAAGCAGTTTGTTGATCATTTTGATTGTCGTCAAAACAAATACTTCCACATGCATTGAGAATCTAGCATTCCGGTCAAAGCAGTTCATTTATCATTTTGATTGCCATCAAAATAGCAACTTCGTCATGCATTGAGACTGTAGCATTCTAGTCGAAGCAGTTCATTGATCATTATGATTGTCGTCAAAATAGCAACTTCAGCATGTGTTGAGACTGTAGCATTTCGGTCGAAGTAGTTCATTGATCATTTTAATTACCATCGCAATAGTGACTTTAATGCATTGAGACTGTAGCATTCCAGTCGAAGGAGTATCATTTTGATTGTCGTCAAAATAGGGATGACATATTCATTTTTTTTAAATAGTATATATTAATCATCTATTAATATATATAATATATTTATTTTTCCTAATATTTCCATTGAAAGTATAGTAGTTGAATTAGAATATGCTCCAGAATGCTTAAAAATCTAATTACGTATCCCTTATAATATTTTCTTGAACATTAATAACATTTTTGTTATCATTGTTCTTACTATCGTATTAAGCTTGAGACTATTATTTTTCTATGCATTGTATATCAATATTTTCATGGTAATATACATCATGAATTCATCTCATATAACTATATAATGATCTTTGACCTCTATTTTCTCTCTATTTTTTTTTATCTTCATATTATTGTGACCTCTTATCTTCAAGGCTTGTCACTCTTCAAGAACTATATTTGTTTTGACATTAAGTACAGGGCTACTTTATTTAACATGAATATCACTAGATTACTAATTTATAATAGTACTTTGTACCCTTTGTTTAATCATTGTCCTTTGATCATTTCCTTGACAATGTTTGAAGAATTGGGTTACTTCTATTTGATCACTCCTTTGTGTCTTTACATATAATAGTGAACATCCATTTTAAAGAATTATCAAGATCTTTGTTAATTTCACGGAGCCTCTATTTTTACTATAACAATAGTCATTTGGCTATGTTTAGGAAGCTCTAAGGTTGCATTGTATCATTGTTATTGCATCGATTACTATCATTATTGAGCCATTTTATTGCCTCAATTATAAGATCTTTTCAGTCCACTGAATCATTGATAATGATAAATGTCCCTTTACTCTTATTTCATTTCTATTATCACTATCATTGTTCCATTAGTTTGAGGATTTCTTGATTAATATTCCTTGACACTATTGAAAACTATTTCACATTGTGTAACCTTATTTTTGAATTAATTTAATATTATAACAATCATATCTTATTTGTCTTGTATGTATATCAATGATTGCCTTTGTCAATGCTATTTGTATTCTCAACACTAAGAATATTTACAAATAGTGATACATTATTTAATAGAATTAATAAAATGTCAATTTTTAGTCCTAATAATTCTATGTGCAATTTAATATCATATAATTTCATGATGTGTGCAACTGATCCCTACCATGGGCATTACTTGAACACCTCAGCCATGTTTCGTGGGAAGATGAGCACTAAGGAGGTGGATGAGTAGATGATGAATGTGAAAAATAAGAACTCCTCCTACTTTGTAGACTGGATCCTGAACAATATGAAGATCTTTGCCTATGACATTCCTCCCACGAGCCTTAAATTGATATCCACCATCATTGGTAAGTCCACCTCCAATGAGGAGATGTTTAGGCACGTGAGTGAACAATTCACCACTATGTTTAGGAGAAAGGCTTTCTTGTATTGGTACACTAGAGAGGGCATGGATGAGATGGATTTCACTGAGGATGAAAGAAATATGAATGATCTGGTCTCTAAATATATGTAGTACTAGAATGCTACAACAAACAATGAAGGGGAGTATGACAATGAAGAAGAACAAGAAATGTGATCGCTCAAAAATTATATCCATATTAGGGCCTATTGTTTAATAATGGTGACAAGTGCTAGTTTTTTAGGCTTCTATTTGTATTTTTCCTCCTCATTTGGTGATTCATCTTCCTACTGGTGGAGGTTAAGAAGATATGCATAATTTGTTTCTTTTTATTGATATGTATATGCTACATTACATTGATATGTATGTATTACATCCGGATTGAATGTATCCTATAAAGTTTTTCGATATAAGAGTGATGAATTCATTTTGTTTTGTTTTATAATTCTTCAATGTAGGGCTGGAAAATATGAGATTTTGAAAAATTGAAACCGGTGTTAAGAGCATCTATGTGATTTGTGGACTGTGGGGGAAGACACTTCAAAGAAAATTTGATTATATGGTGATATGCATAAAATTTTAGAAGATAGTTGTTAAATAAAATTGTTTGGCTCTCATCAAATTTGGTGACAATTTTTAGGATAAATGAATATGATTTATGATTTAGAGGTGAGAATGACATATTGATCATAGGTTGAATTTAAGACAAGGTGAGTGTGGCATATTAATCATAGGTTGAATTTAAGGCAAATTTGAGTGTCATATTGATCAGAGGTTGAATCTATAGGTATATATACATACACAACCTATGTGTGTATTTAAAATGTTTTCATATAGGTTATAATATCTTTTTTCATTTATGGTAGTATAACATTTCATTCTGGTTGCATATCATAATATGATTTCATTGCATTTCTAAGAATTATCTGACTATAACAGTGTAAATAAATTGTAAAATTCTCACAATGGTGTGCCAATAGCATGTATTTGTAATTTTAACCATTTATAGAGCCTTTAAGTTTGTATATTTACATGCATGGTTTGTCTTATGTAGACTTCTATTATGTAGTTTTTCCTATATGAAGTTTAGTCTACTTTTTTCTAGTTTACAGTTTATTAATCTCTTCTTAGGATTTGTTAAAAATGTTTTGAATCTTAAGAGTTTTTAAAATCTTGGGAAACTAATGTGAAGTTTATAGACATTTAGATTCTCAGCATTTTAGTTTTATTTTTCTCCAGTTGGAAAAATTGTAAATTATTAAGTTGTCCTTTTGTATTAATGTTTATTTTTGTTCACTTACAACTACATTAGATTTGTTTTAGATCTTCTACTTTGAGTACATCACTTCTTTGTTTAAGTTTTCTCTCTATAATACCATCTGAGATTTCATATTCTGGTTAGGTTCCATGAAAATTTTTAGCATTAGGGCTGGTTTTCTTAATTTATTGATAATATGAGGTGTTGAATTTGTAGCCATGTGAAAAATTGATACCCTCATTAGCTTTAGTTTCATAAGCTATCATATTTTTTGTACTTTGTAAATGAGAAAAAAAAAGAACACCTTATCTAGTACACAACATAGTGGGCCTAGTGATGATGTGTTTGTAGTAATTATTAAAGACAATTAAAGAGAAATGATGAGATAATGTAGTCAAGGAAATTAGGCTAAACTTTCAACCTTTGATTCACAAGATCGATCTGTTCATTCCATTTTTATGTAGATAGAGAATGATTTGGTGAAGTACTAGATCCCCACTGTAAATAGTGATGATGTGTTTGTAGTAATTCATGAAGACAATTAAAGAGGAATGACGAGATACTGTAGTTAAAGAAAATTTGTATCTAATGTACAAGAAACTTCAATGTTGATCATCACTAAGAATCTATATTCTTTCTTGCCACTAACAAAGATTTGGCAACTTTAAATATCTCCTTATTTAATCTTACAGCTCAACTATATAGATGGACATAGATTGTGATATGTTTGAGAAAACTATTGGTTGTTTTTATTGTCTTTATAGATAGTCCTATTAATTATAATGAAAGCAACAAATGTAGATTACTACACCTCTGAATTGGAGACCCTACTAATTCCCATTAGTTCCTTCTTGACCATCTCTCTACAATTCCATGAATGTGAACATTAGATCAAATTTGCATGCATACAAACACAAGTAAACTAATCAAACAATAGGATTTAAGCATACAATTGCAAATTACCTTTTGATCAATTTTGTTTCTCTTATTTAGCAATATTATTCTATTCCTTCTTTCCTCCTCCTTCTCAGCACTATTATAAGATTGCATTTCATCTTCAACATCTTTGTTTTCTTTCTTAGGGAGTTACTCATAATTTTTTACACCATGTATTATGCATTTACGTTCAATTACTTGCTTTCTTTTCATATCATACCACAAATCCAATTGGTATTCAACATCACTCTCCCTCTTTTAATTATACTTTATTATTCTCTATAAGGAAGAGATTTACGTTATGGTTTTTGGCTTGTAGCATTTGGACCATGCTTTTATGGTGGAATGAAATAAAGGTTGTTCTTCTTCATCCTATGCATATTTAGTCCTTTGAAATCATAAAATAAGCATACGATAAAGAAGCACCTCCTTGATTTTGTTCCACCAAAAAAGTGTGGTCCAAATGCTACAGGACAACCAAAACATAAACATATTTCCTCAGAGAAAATAAGAAAGTATAATCAAAAGAGGGAGGGAGAGTGGTGTTTACTACCAATTGAATTGCGGAAACATGAAGGAAGCTCACAAAAATATAATAATCTACCATCCACTCATTCAATTCTATGATGAGCACAAACCTACACAAATAATTCCAAAATAAAATAAGAGCTTGAGTGTATCATAGTTCATGCCGAGTGCAGGAAAGGTATTTTTCCAGATAGAGATGGTTTTACATGATAAATGCATCTATTTTATTATGATTACAACTCAATATCAAAAAAAAAATTATAAGTATATAGACTTAATTTAGTCAAATTACCTGGCTTCAAATACAACCAAACCACTCACATATTCCTTCTTCTGGCAATGTTGTTGAAGACAAAATAGTGAAGTTGTCAACTGATGATGTCAAGTATGACTTGAAGATTTGGATGCCCCAAAGACAAGAAGAGATAGACAATGTTTGTTTGTATTTCTCTCTTCCTATCTTTGGGCCATCTGATTCTTCAAGTGAATTTAGGGTGCAATTTTTAGTCTTTTGATGGTCCATGTTGTATAAAATCAACTTATGCAAACAATCCACTAGGGCATTATTAATACATGACCAAATCTCTTCACAAAAATCTATAACTTTGGAATTCATGAAATAAGGGTTTAAAGGGGAAATGTTCCACTAATTTATAGACTATTCCTATGGTTGGAATGAAATTTATGTATTTTTAGAGAAGGTATATGCACAAGTGACAAACATACAGATTTGACCAAGCACTACTAGGAACTTGACCCAACAACAAATGGACTTGTGATGATTTATCACAATAGTACATCTATTGATGGGGAAGATCCTAGTAGTACTTAGGAAAATATGTATGAATCCCATGTGCATATACCTTATCTAATCAACTCTTATATATAGGTGAAGGTTGTATATTTTGTATAGGTTGTGTGTGTGTGTGTGTGTGTGTGTGGAACCATTTTAATAGTGAGAACCATTTGAAAAACCCTATGGGACTGGACCTAAGTCTTAGGGGCTCATCATTGATGGCCTTTCCTACATTCATGCTTAGATACTTTGTAGTTTGACTTCATAGTCTCAAGCCAGATCAATATAGGTTCATCATAGTAAGGTATATAAAGAGCCTAAAAGGTTTATTTTTACCTAATTTATAAAATATCTAAGAACAACATAACTTCATGCCATACATAAGGGACTAGAACTATTACTTATAAATAGTGAGAACCATTTGACAAAACCTATGGGATTGGACCTAAGTCTCGGGGGATCAACATTGATGGCCTTTGGTGCAAGGCACCTCCCTATATCTTGTTTTGGTTTTGTTTTGGGTTGTTGTAGGTATTTAGGTGTGTGTTAGAATAATATCCAAGGCATTGGATATGATGTTAGTTTACTTCATGTTTGTAGGGCCTTAGTGCCCTTTGAGTGTTTCAGGACATTTTGGCTTCAAATTGTGAAATGTTTCTATTTTGGGGTAATATGAGTTAGAGGTATGTTTTAAGACCCTACACATCATATTTGGGGTCTTAGAGATCAACATCCATCATCGCGTTGACTACCAAGGTCAAATTGCTCAAAATGACAAATTGTTGCTAGCAACTTTTGCAAGATTTGACAAAATTTAGTAAAAACTGATGTAACTACCCCATGCTTGGTATATGAGCATGGTTTCAATGCTTTGAGGAGGTTAATGAGATTTTGAAGTGAAACACTTAATTCTAACACCTTTGTACGGATGTTTGTATCCTCTTTGGTGTAATCTGCACTGTGTCTTTGCTTCTGTACAGCTGTGTATGGATTGGCAGAGGTGATCGGGCTCCATGATAGTGTAGTGTTTTCTTTCAGTTTTCTTCTGAATTAGGTAATTTTTTTTGAAGTTCATTACAATTTTATTTACACATTTTTGAAGGTCACTGGTCTGACAGAGTCAAAAATAGTGCTACCTAGTTAGAAATGGCTCTAACCTAAAATTCCTCCAGTGGATTTATCTGAAACCATAGGGAAATTAGGGTTAGGGTCTATAGATAGGTTTTTAGTTTGATTTTTGGTTTTTTCATTTGATTTAATAGGCCAAAAGTAAAGCTCTATGGATGACTGGTGAAACTAGGTGAGCCAGGACAGGGAGAAGAAAGACTTTGTGCAAGCACCCAAAACCTTTTGGGAAAGACTTAGTGGAATTTCTAGATGCACTAGTTAGTCTCCTAAAAGGATTCAATGGTGGTTGTAGGTGAATCAAAGATTGTAGACAAGATTAGAAATTTTTCATGCTCATTGGTCTAGAGGTCTAATCAATAGGCTATAATCTAGGGCCTAAAAGAAAATAGGGTTGTGGGTGCCATCAAAGGTCGGGGTTTTGGATTCTGATAGGGTTGAATTATGTCTTGAATATTTTCAAGTTTTTTTGTTGAGTCATTTTGGGATTTTGGAAGAATTAGGCAAAAATCGGTGAAAACAAACCTACTAGGAATTAGGCAATTAGGCCTCCTAGTGAATAAGTGACCAATTGGATTGGTAAAAGGTATTGGAGTATTGGGATGAGTGTAGAATTACCTAGGATGGGTCAAGAAGGATATTAAGATTCTTGGAGAATGAATAGGAAGAGTCTAGGTAGAGAGTCGACATACTAGGTGGAGGATTAGTGGAAGAAACTAGGCTTTTTGGGAATTAGTTGGACTAGTCAAGCTTGGTAACTTTGGAGTCTTCTTGAAACCAACTATACCTTGGAAGATAAGTTGGTAGAGGGGGTCTTGGAGATACTAATTGGAAGAAGATCCAAAAAATAATAACCATGGGATGGTTGGATTAGACAAATCAAACACCTTAAAGTGAATAAGAGCACTAGTTGTCAAACCCTCTGCATCAGAGTGGTATCATAACTGGAATAGCTTGAAGATTGTGTATGTCTGAAGGGGAGGAGATTCAATAGGTTGAAAACATTCCTCCTAAGGAAATGAGTAGGTATGCCATAGTATAATTGGTTCAAGGCCTCTTGGAGAAGGCTCATGTGTCAAAGACAAAGAGCAAAAAGAAGATCACAGAATGGGGAGATGAAAGTGATGGAGATGAAAGTTAGACATAAGAGTCATAAAACAAAGGGAAAGAACTTGAGATAGACAAAGAACAAAAGGTATTCTTAGATGCCTTCAAATTTTTAAATAAGGATAGCATGGAACACATACCATATCACAGTGGTAGCCTGAATGGAGAAGAGTTGTTATATTGGATTGAAGCCATTGACAACCAATTTGATTACAAAGAAATCTCAGAGGAGAAGAGGGTCAGCTATGCTAAGGCTAGACTCAAGGGATGTGCATTGGTGTGGTGGAACATGATGTAGGATGAAAGAGTGAATAGTGGAAAGAAAAATATTATTTCTTGGGAGAGGATGAAAATCAAATCGAGGGCACAATTATTGCCTACTAATTATGAGATTCAAATGTACCAAAAGTTGTAGAACTTAGGAAAGAAGGAGATGATAGTGAGTGCATACATAGAGGATTTCCATAAACTAAGCCTAAGGTCTAGGAGATAAGAATATGAAATGGAGAAGGTGGCAAGGTACCTAAATGGGATAAGGAAAGAGATACAAGATGAGATTAGCATGATGGCTCCTGACAGTATGCGCAAGTGTTTCCAATTGGCTTTGCGAGAAGATGATAAGGCTAGAAGAAGGAATGACTTCCATCAAAGAGGAAGAGGTGGAAGCAATAACAGAGGTTTTTAGAGAGGTAGGGATAACTTTGGTAGAGGACAGAGCCCAAATAGTCAGTTCATGGATAGTAGTTAAGGAAACCAGTATAGAGGATCTTTCCAAAGGGGAGGATATAGAGGTAGAGGACCACCAAGAGGTAGGTTCCAACCCCAAGTGAGATCTAATTCAATTTTGACTAGTAGGTGTTATAATTGCAACCAAGTGGGTCACACAATGGGAAGGTGTCCAAAGAAGGCTTCCTCATCTTCAATGGGGGATAGAAGGAATCAGTTAGTCTAAGAGGAGGATACCCAGAGTGTTACTTCACCCATATCCAAGGCAGGGCTAGTATTGGATGGGGAGAACTTGATGTTAAGAAGAACCCTATTGAAAGTGCCTAGCACCATTGAGCCACCCCAAAGAAAGAACTTATTCAAGACAACTTGTAGGTATCATGGAAAGGTTTGCAAGGTTATAGTGGACTCTGGGTCCTCTGAGAATATAGTGTCCACTGAGATGGTGGAGAAATTGAAGTTGTGAAGGATACCTCATACCACACCTTATAAGGTTTCATGGTTGAATAAGGGTCAAAAAATAGTGGTATATGAGAAACTATGGTTGAGTTTGTGATTGGGGAATATAAGAACAAGGTCCTATGTGACATACTACTTATGGATGCATGCCATCTTCTCCTAGGACATCCATGGTAGTATGATGCAAAGAAATAATGATGGAGAGAAGAACAATTATGTCATCACCAAGCTAGGAAAGAAATTCCAAATGGATCCATTGCAAGAACCCAATGAAGAGAAGCATGTGGGGACAATTGTGATGTTATTGAGTGGGAAAGAGTTCCATGAATAAGGAAAAAGGAGTCTGTTGTCCAGTAGTAATCAAACCAAAGGAGGAAACTAAGGAGAAAGTCTATTTGCCACTAGAGATACAAGATTTGTTGGAAAAGTACCTTGACATAGTAGATAATGGCTTTCCAAGTGCCTTACCACCTATAAGGGATGTGAGTCATTAGATTGACCTTATTCCTGGAGAAAATTTTCCAAACAAAGTAGCATATAAGATGACACCAAGCCAAAATGTAGAGATAGAAAAATAGATCCAAGATTTTTTGGATAAGGGGTTAATAAGGAAGAGTTTGAGCCCAGGTGTTGTGCCAACAATACTTTCACCTAAGAAGGATGGAAAATGGAGGATGTGTATGGAATCCAGGGCTATAAACAAGATCACAATCAGATATAGGTTCCTAATGCCCCGGATAGAAGATTTGATGGACAATCTTGGAGGATCTTGTTACTTTTGTAAGGTGGATTTGAAGTCAGGCTATCATCAGATAAGGGTGAGGCCATGTGATGAGTGGAAAATAGATTTTAAGACCAATGAGGGTTTGTATGAGTGCCTAGTAATGCCCTTTGGCCTAAGTAATTCACCCAACACATTCATGAGGCTCATGAATGAAGTGCTAGCAGAGTTCATTGGAAAGTTTGTAATACTTTACCTTGATGATATTTTGATTTTTAGTAGATCCAAGGAGGATCACATGAAGCATTTGGAGATGGTCTTAATGAAGCTACATCAAGAGAAGTTGATGATAAATCAAGAAAAGTGTGAGTTTCTCAAAACTAAACTAGTTTACCTTGGTTTTGTGGTTGCTAATGGATGTATGAAGATGGACCCTGATAAAGTTAAGTCCATTTTTCAATGGCCTACACCTAGGTCCATAGGGGATGTTAGGAGTTTCCATGGGTTGGCCTCCTACTATAGGAAATTTGTAAGAAATTTTAGTCATGTATGTGCCCCTATACTCAACACCATAAAAGGTGGAATCAAGTGTAAGTTTGAATGGACAATGGCAGAAAACCAAGGGTTTGAAATGGTAAAGAAGAGAATTGCAGAAATACCTACTT
The DNA here is from genome assembly GCA_018584345.1 of Thuja plicata. Taxonomy (NCBI): domain Eukaryota; kingdom Viridiplantae; phylum Streptophyta; class Pinopsida; order Cupressales; family Cupressaceae; genus Thuja; species Thuja plicata. The sequence continues at coordinate 4,353,313 of MU227982.1, read as the reverse complement.
TTAGGTTCTCTAATTTCAATCAACTCTTTGTGGTAGAGTGTGATGCTAGCAAGTTGGCTATTGGAGGAGTGTTGAGCCAAGAGGGACGCCATGTGGCTTTATTTTCATAAAAGTTGAATGAAGATAAACAAAAGTATTCCACATATGACTTGGAACTCTATGCTATGGTACAAGCCCTTAAGAAGTGGAGACACTACATGTTACCTAGAGAGTTTTTGGTCTACACTGATAACCATGCACTAAGTTTATTCAATGGACAAGAAAAGTTGAACCAAAGGCACATGAAGTGGGTGGAAGCCTTACAAGCTTATACATTTGTTATTAAGCATAAGAATGGGGTTAGTGACAAGGTTGTAGATGCTCTTATTAAGAGATTACTCACAATCCAAGAGATACAACTACAAAGTGTAGGATTGGATGATTTAAAAGGCCTCTACAAAGAAGACAAAGATTTCAAAGAATCCTATGAAGCTTGTGTGAATTTTTAGTAGGGGTTCAAGGTAAATTTTAGTGAGTTTGTGTTGTAGGAAGGCCTATTGTTCAAAGGTCATCTTATGTGTACACCTCAATGCTCAATGAGGGAAAACATTGTGAAGGAGAAACACCAAGGGAGTTTGGGAGGCCACTTTGGAGTAGATAAAACATTGGAGCAAGTATATAGACATTACTATTGGCCTAAGATGCAGTTAGATGTGAGGATATTTGTAGAATAATGTTAGATTTTTTAGAGGGAAAAAGGACAAAGAAGCAATAGTGGGTTATATCAACCATTATCTATACCCTAAAGGCCTTGGGAGAGCCTTAGGATGGATTTTTTTTGGGGGTTACCAAAGACACCTAGGGGACATGATAGTGTGTTTGTGGTGGTGGAACATTTAAGAAAGATGGCACACTTCATTCCATGAAAGAAAAACAATGATGCCTTTCAAATTGCAGGGCTATTCTTTAGGGATATTGTAAGAATCCCTGGTTTTCCTTTGAATATTGTTAGCGACAGGGATACAAAGTTTGTGGGTCACTTCTGGAGAACTCTTTGGAAGATGCTTGGAACTAATTTGTCTTTCTCCTAAACCTATCATCCACAATCAGATGGGAAAATAGAAGTAGTGAATAGGTCACTTGGGAATTTTCTGAGGTGTTTGACCAAATAACATGGACAATCTTGGGATCATATCATAGGGAAAATAGAATTTGCATACAATGACTCCATTAATAGAAGTATAGGTAAGTGCCCCTTTGAGATAGTTTATGGGGTCAATCCTAGAGGTATTTTGGAGCTGAGGGATCTTAGTTTGAGGGACAAGAGGAAATCACAAGGAGAGTCATTTGCAAAGCAGATGAAGGAGCTGCATGATCATGTCAATAAGACTTTACAAAAACAAGTGGAGAAGTAAAAAACCAAAGATGATAAGACTAGGAGGTACTTGAAATTCAAGGTTGGGGATCTAGTACTTGCCTACCTTAGAAAGGAGAGGCTACCCAAAGGCCAACCAACAAAGCTACTCATGAAAAAGATTGGACCACTGAAGATTTTGCATAAATATGGCAAGAATGCCTATGAAGTGGAATTGCCTGCTGATTTGGGGATTTCACCTATTTTCAATGTTTGTGACTTATATCCCTACAAGGGATCACCTCTAGACATAGGCTAGTCTACACTTTCATATCTGGAGGAAGATGATTGGGTGAAAGACTTATCCAACCCTAAGTCATTGCAATTGAAAAATGTACTAGATTCTAAGGTGATAAAGAAGACAAGAAAGGGTAACTACAAGGAGTATCTCATCAAGTGGCAGGGACTACCTAAAGCTGAGGCTACTTGGATGACAGAGATGAACATTATGAAACATGGGGTCACCCTTAACGACCTCATAACTCAAGGGACTTGAGTTACTTTGTCCAGGGGAGTATGGTGTAGGGCACCTCCCTATATCTTTTTTTGGTGTTATTTTGGGTTGTTTTAGGTGTTTAGGTGTGTGTTAGAATAATATCCAAGGGGTTGGATACAATGTTAGTTTACTTCATGTTTGTAGGGCCTTAGTGCCCTTTGAGTGTTTTAGGACAATTTGGCTTCAAATTGTGAAATGTTGCTATTTTAGGGTAATATGAGTTAGAGGTATGTTTTAAGACCCTAAAAATCCTATTTGGGGTCTTAGAGATCAAAATCCATCATCGAGTTGACTACCAAGGTCAAATTGCTCAAAATGACAAAATGTTGCTAGCAACTTTGAAATTTGCTCGAGCAACTTTTGCAAGATTTGACAAAATTTAGTTAAAAATTATGTAACTACCCCATGCTTGGTATATGAGAATGGTTTCAATTCTTTGAGGAGGTTAATGATATTTTGAAGTGAGACACTTAATTCTGACACCTTTGTACAAATGTCTTTATCCTCTTTGGTGTAATCTGCGTTGTGTCTTTGCTTATGTATGACTGTGTACGGATTGGAAGAGGTGATCAAGCTCCATGATAGTGTAGTTTTTTCTTTTAGTTTTCTTATGCATTAGGTAGTTTTTTTTTAAGTTCAGTAGAAGTTAAGTTACACATTTTTGAAGGTCACTGGTCTAACAGAGTCAAAAACAATGCTACCTAGTTAGAAATGGCTCTAACCTAAAATTCCTCTAGTGGATTTGTCTGAAACCATGGGAAAATTAGGGTTAGGATCTGTAGATAGGTTTTTAGTTTTATTTTTGGTTGTTTCATTGGATTTAATAGGCCAAAAGTGAATCCCTATGGCCGATTGGTGAAACCAGGTGAGCCAGGATAGGTAGAAGAAAGACTTTGTGCGAGCACCCAAGACCTTTTGGGAAAGACTTAGTGGAATTTCTAGATGCAATAGTTAGTCTCCTACAAGGATTCAATGGTGGTTGGAGGTGAATCAAAGATTGGAGAAAAGATTAGCAATTGTTCATGCTCACTGGTCCAGAGGCCTAATTAATAGGCTATAATCTAGGGCCTGCAAGAAAATAGGGTTTTGGGTGCCATTAGAGGTCATGGTTTTGAATTCTGGTTGAATGATGTCTTGAATATTTCCAAGTTTTCTTGTGGAGTCATTTGGGAATTTTGGAAGCAGTAGGCCAAAATCAGTGAAAAAACACCTACTAGGAATTAGGCAATTAGGCTTCCTAGTGAATTAGTGACCAATTGGATTCGTAAAAGGTATTGGAGTATTGGGATGAGTGAAAAATGAACTAGGATGGGTCAAGAAGGATGTTAAGAGTCTTGGAGAATGTATTAGAAGAACCTAGGTAGAGAGTTGAAATACTAGGTGGAGGATTAGTGGAAGAAACTAGGCTTTTTGGGAACTAGTTGAACTAGTTAAGCTTGGTAACTTTGGAGTCTTCTTGAAACCAACTATACCTTGGAGGATAAGTTGGTAGATATGGTCTTGGAGATCCTAATTGGAAGAAGATCCAACAAAGAACAAGCATGGGATGGTTGGATTAGACAAATCAAACACCTTAAAGTGAAGAAGAGCACTAGTTGTCAAACCCTCTGCATCAACCTTGCCTGCGTTCATGCTTAGAGAGTTCATATTTCAACTTCATATTATCAAACTAGATCAATCTAGTTTCATCATAGTAAGGGTATAAAAATATATTTTATTATGTTGTATCACTATACACCACTAATTTGTTTCCTCTAAATATAGTTCACATATTCATCTTATATAAATAATCTCTTCCCTACATTCAATCATTATACTCACATAACATTCATTAACACATAAAATTCATTCACACACAATATTAATGAATAATTAATTAACACATCATTCATCAACATTTACTAGTAGTAAAAAATAGTATTCACTAAGACAACATTCTTTCATTAGAAAAAATGTTAATTGCAATCATTTCTTTTTTGTTTCTTGTTTGATTTTTTAAGGAAATGGCTAAGTGAAGCATAAATATCCTCGCCATTCCCCTCCTCTACAAATTTTGATCTTAAAAAATGTCTCCTCATCATGTTTTTAGGAAGAGTAGGTGGCTGCACCAAAGGGGGGTTTGCTGCAATAACAACTATATGGGTTAAATTCACACCATTTTATGTTAGTGTTACAAGTATTTCATTAATTAAAAGAACTATATATCAAAAAAAATTTGAAAAGAAGAAAACATAGATTTTCTTTACCTGACTGTGCCACATCATCTACAATAACATTTTCTTCATCCCCAAAGTCAACATGGTGATCACTTCGAACATCCTCCAGTCATTCAACATAACGTTTTGTATGCTCTAAAATATACACAAAAAAAGTTACACCAATTTAAATTTAAGATGTTAAATTATATTAATATTTACATTTAATTAATTTTAATAGAAAATTAAAACCTCCATCAACATTATGATGCACATCAGGGCCTTCATCATGCAGCATAGGTTATGTGTTAGGATTATGAGGCTGCATTGCAATGTCGTGCACATTGTTATCATTATTTGATTTTTAAAAGGAAAAATACTCAATTTATGTTTGAAATTAACATCAAATATATTGTTTCTCAAGTATTCAATTTCAAATATTTTTCATTTGGAATATTTACCTGTTCAACTGATGTAGGAGACTCTTGGGTTGGGCCAGTGGAAGCTTGGCATAGGCTTTCACCCACGGCTTGATAGCCTTCCTTGAAGGAAATTTTTTTGTGTCATTGGTTGTCTCTAAATTAAATTCTGAGCCCTACTTTTTTTTATTCAACAAAATTATTTGCAATTTATAAAAATTAAGATTCAGAATTTCATTTACTACTACTTACAATTCGTGCTTGAATTTTTGAATAACCACAAGGGCCAAGTTTGTGATGGCCAATCTTTTGGATTCTGGCCTTTGTAGCCTTTGATGTGTCCTGAAACCTATGAAGAGTTTGAAATATGATAGATTATATAGATACGAAGAATACTAATTAGTGCATAATTACATTCTACTAGTAGTTAATACTATCACATACCTTATTTTCTCATTTGGTGGTGCAATTCCTCTTTGAAAATCCCTTTTATCGTTTGCATCTAAAATAAATTCATTCCAATGCCTCACTGAAATAAAGGGGGACACTCGTACTTTGGGTTGTGGACGAGACTCCTTCTATATGAGTCCCTCACAGTCTTAAGATGTTTGGCATCTTTTTCTAAAATTTTCTTCTCCTCAAAAATGTTATCACCAAACTCATGCACTAAATCTTTTATGAGCTGTTCTTTTAATTTTTTTCTTGTAAGTTCCACCTTTTAAGAAAAAACACAAAATTGTTAAATAGAAAAATTAACTAAAGTTGCGTACCGTGAATATAGTAAAAGAAATGGAATGAAAGGAAAAATATTGTACCAATTAATGATATAAAATAAAAATAGTGGAATAGGGTTAGTTAACTTATGATGTTCCACCTTGTATGTATGCCCAAATATCTTTAATGTCATGTCATGAAGCACTTTATAAAAAGAATCGCTCCCTACAAAAATGTCATGTGATCATCAATCCAAAACTTTTTATGAATAAGTAAATTAAAATTACAATATAAATAATAATTTTAAAGTACCTGGAAGCTTAAGACATTTTAAATGCGTCAATTCTTTATCATCTATCAACAATGAAGTCTGCATAACCCCCGTGCTAGAAACACGGGTAGATCTAGGAGATGATGGTGAATTATCACCAATCCAGGTACTATGATTTGTATCCAGCGTAGCAGTTGCCAGTGTATCTCCTACTGCAGAAACTTAATCCACTATGAGATGCACCCAAGATTATAGTACAAATATCAAATCATAATTAACACAAAACCAAATATAGAAAAACAAGGATTTACTAGACATAGACCATGAATTCATCGATTTTTTCATGCTCCTTGTTGCCAAAATTGCACTCAACAATCTCAGATGGTCGATCCTTCTAGGAGGAGTCTCCTGGCTCACTTGATGACCTGAACAATACATTGTTAGCAAAGACATTCTAGAATAATAAAAGTAAGATTAGCTTTCACTATTTTTGAGTGAATATTTTCTTGGAAATTTTGAATTAGTTGTAACTGTACCTTTTCCACTAATATATTAAAGGTAAATTTTTGACCTTTATTTCATCTAATTTTCTACTAATACTGGTCGAATGATCCACACAAGATTTTGTTACTATTTTTGTAGTTGAATGTTCAACACAATGTACTTAAGGTTGAATGTTCTATGCTGCACTTGGTCAAAATTAATATCCACAAATGACTAGTTTATTCATCAAACTTTAGACTCATGTCTGTCAAAATATTTGACCTATACGACTAGGATTCCAAACCCATGACACTAAATTTCAACACAGAATGGTCGATAGATAGATTATTTTGTGTCAAACGTTAGACCAATGTCTGTCAAAATGTTTGACCTATCTAACCAGGATGCCAAACCCACGACACTAAATTTTGACATAGAATGGTCGATAGATAGATTATTTTGTGTTGAACATTAGACCAATGTCTGTCAAAATGTTTGACCTATTCAACTAGGATGCCAAACCCATGACACTAAATTTTGATAGAGATTGGTCGATAGATAGACCATTTTATGTCGAACGTCAGAAAAATGTCTGTTGAAAGTTTGAGTAGTTGATTCAGGTACCATTGGGGGATATTATTTCACTATTATTTATGGAAAATTATTTCTCAGTGCGCAATTGAAATCAAGTAGTATAGCCATCTGAAGAAACTGGTTTACTATCCAAATTGGCCCTCCCTCATGCACCTTAAATATTGTTTGCTAGGAAAACAACCTAAAGTCCACATGGATAATTAGTACATGATAGTTTTATTTATAAGGGAAATTAATGTGAGGTAAAATCTTTGCAGCAAGAGAAGTATCAACTATCAGAGAAAAATTTGTGTCTCCACAGTGAGAGTTAAACAAGTACTGATCCACACTTAACAATATAGAAAGCTCGGCTCAAGATTTAAGAGATTTTGGTGTAGATTTTGATGGTGATTGCCTTCATGCTTTTTTTTCCAAAATCTCTTGAATCTTGAGCTGAGCTTTCTGTACTGTTAAGTGTGGATCAGCAACTGTTTAACTCTCACTGTAGAGATGCAAATTTTTCTCTGACAGTTGATACTGCTCTTGCTACAAAGCTTTTACCTTGCATTAATTTCCCTTATAAATAAAACTACCATGTATCAATTATCCATGTGGACTTCAGGTTGTTTGCCTGGGCCAACAATATGGGAGGGCCATTTTGGACAGTAAAATAGTTTCTTTAGACGGCTATACCACCTGATTTTAATTGCACTAAGAAATAAATTTCCATAAATAATAGTAAAATAATATCCCTCAATGGTAGCCAAATGAAATAGAAAACACTCTCATAGATGTTCAATTATATTGCTCGAATCAAAGGTCCAAAGACTGTTGTCAAGAGTATGGACATAGTTGAATGTTGTTTTATTGAGTGGCTATCCAAAGAAGGGTTTAGTACCTTCCTAGATGACCTAGTTGTTATATGTGATACAACTCGTAGAAGGAATTTTATGGAGGAAATGGAGAACAATCTGATTATAATTAAGGTTTAAAAATTAGGTAGTTTTTAGTTTTCTGTTTGGGAAATTATCTATCTGCTCCCACATCTTACCTATATATAGAAAGATTGTTGCACTTTGTATCATATCAATTCATTTATCAATTGAATTATCATTTTCAATCTCTCTACAAATTCTTTCTCAATCATTCCTAGGTGGTTTTCCTTCTCCCAGTTTGATCCTTGAAGTTTGAACCTTCAAGATGGCTTCTTGTTCAGCCTAACAAGAAACACTTGTAGGTTTCACAATTGTCTGTGATTCCTTACTGATTCAATTAGTCTAACTTATTGCTACTTATTTATTTGATTAATCTAACATTTTATTCATAGATGCCATATCCAAAAGTTTATTATAGGAGCCATTTAAGCCATATTTACCCATTACTTCAGATTAATCAGAATGGTCCTCACACTTAAGATAATTGAAAGGATGTTAGAAGCAAAAACTCTAAATACATCAGCAATAGCTTATGCTTTTCAAGACTAACATAACCATGGTATCTGAAAACACCCCACTAACAAGAAGGTTAAAGAAATTTAGTTGTTCCACTACCCTTAACAGAACATCACTTGAAAAGAGGGGCCAAACCTTGATTCATGAAAAGAACCCAGTATGGACCAGTTCAGATCTGGCTAGGATTCCTGCAAAACCTAGAAACGTAGCTGATAACAAAAGACAAATGAAGAAAATATTACAGAATGATTGAAGGTTTGGTGGATAATATGCTGGCATGCATCTTCTTTATATCCAAATTTTTATTTATTTATGCCTAGAAAATAAGCGATGACAGACTCAAGGATGGCGGACCTCTAGGTGTCCAAATTTTTACAGTTGACTATACATGCATGAAGAACATGAGATATTGATTAGTAATTTCTCAGAAGAAAATAACAAAGGATTATTTTGTTGAATTTATGCATGTGTATAAGAATAAAAAAATATTAGGATCCCTATCTTAACAGACTTCTACATCAGTATGAAATGGAATAGACAAGATAATAAAGATCCTTAATTGGGAAAACATGGGCAGAAGCATGATTTCATACCATGGTTTGAGTTCATAAATGCCCATGATACTTAAATAACATGTGCATAGACTTTACAGTGATGGTAAAAAAGTGATTTTAATTCTATTTGCTTATTTTTAGAAATAAGTTTCAATTTGTGGTGGAAAAGGGAGTATGATTCAATGCAGATTGACAACAAACCATCTCTTCTTGACTTTAAGTAGAAAATTCAGTGAATTAATTTAGTGGAAAATTTCCTCCATAGACATAATATGGCTATTATTATAGAGAAAGATAAAATTAGAGTATCATGAAACTCAGGCTACCTAAAAATTCATGCAATATGAATTGTGTTATTTTGGACTAGTAAATTTGACTTCAAAATTCTTTGGATAACTCACATACTTGAGCTGTAGTTATTGGCACAGGGCCAAGGTGGTCAGCAAAAAAATGTTTGTCATCCCAAAGATCTGCAGGTCCAAGAATAATACTGTAAGTGAAGCACAAAGTAAATGAAATACCAGAATTATGATGCTTTCACTCTAAGCTCAACTTACAACCACCGCATGCTATTAACCGGTTCACTAGAAAGGGCAAGATGAAGCACACATAAATCAGAAAATTTCATGAAAAATGTCCATTTCATGATCGAGGAGAAATATTCATTCAGTGAAAATTAAGAAATATTCTAAATACAAATTTGAATTAGAACCATTTCACTAAAATTTCTGTGAAGCCAAAACAATAGAAAAAATAGAGTGGTAAAGGCACAACATTATCACACAGAGCAACCCCACTTTCAAATCACTCTAGGAACTGCTGAGTGTGCTCCAAGTATGATCAAGCTTCGATAAGTAAATCCAGATGTAGTGAAGTACACAGATTCTATGCCCAGGGAGATATCCCCCCAGGAGCTGTTGAGTGTGCTCCAACTATGAGCATGATTCAACATGTCAATCCAGATATATTAAGGGTTTGAAGTACTTGTTTTCATTTCTAGTTAATGTTCTTTTACTTCATTTCCAAATATCATAAATTTATAAAAATCATATATTTCCAGCCATTCTAGTTTAGGGACATTACAGAACAAATTGAAGTTTAGGACAAGATATTGGAAAATACTAGAAAACTATAATGACACCTTGTCAGGGGTAGAACTCCACTATTGATCAGAGTTTAATATGGTTCATTATGTTAGAAATCTTGACTTGTGCTCTAGACCCACCAAAGTGATTTCTTTAGCATACATTTTACCTGGAAAAATTTAAACCCATAAAACCATTTTGAAGGGCTCTCAAACCATGAAACATGAACATATAATAATTCCTAAAATCAAAATTTTGTGACTCATGAGTTTCATGTCATGAATCCCCCTCAACTAATTAGGAATGTACCGAAGAACCTTGTGAGGCACCTTTTTTGTTATTTGATCTTACCGATATCTACTAATATGAAAATCAAGGCATTCTATTGAAAATTCATGTTGTTTATGATATAGAATTTTATCATTGGGACATGCATGTATTGTCTGATACTTCATTCCAATTTGATTCATAATGGTAGATAATTCTCGGTATGAACAAGGCAGAATGTTTGATGGTGGTAACAAAAACTCACCTATCAACCTACAACAACAAATATGAATTGTTAATATAATGAATAGTAATGGTATGATAACATTGAAGATGATAAAAATATCATACCTTAGCATATGTGACATTGCTACATTGGATAAACCATTCATAACCCTCAAGTTCATCAACAACACTATAGCAGAGAGAAGAGTTGTTTGGGAGCCTTGGTAGAGGGGCTCGTATGCCTTCTCAAGTATAGGTATATCAAGACCATCTTCATCATCATTATGAGATGTGCTAGTACCATCATCATGATCATCTTGATCAGCTACACCAATACCATCTTCTTCAATCATGTCCTCTGGCACATTATTAGCTACGCCAATACCATCATCTTCAATTGTGTTCTCTTCCACATGATCATCTTCTTCCATGGGATAATTATCCTCGGCTTGGATATTCACACCTTAATGTTCCTCCAGTTGGAAATCCACATTCACTAATCGACAAAATTTGTACCCCCCTTCAATGTGACCATGTTGCCTACAATGACTCTAGGCTATTGTGATTAGAATTATTCAATTATTTAATCCCTTACACTTTTTGCAAGGACAATTACATTTATCAACTTTTCTTTGGAACTAAGACCACAATCTAGCAATTATCTCATTATTTTGTTCTGGGTTCATATTGCTAGCTTTGGAATTTCTTCACAGGCAATTATCGGGCTATAAATATACAAAATGTAAACATACAAACATTAATAGTATCTTTTATATAATAAAAAATAATAAAATATTACAATATTATACAAGATTTACAAATACACACACAAATCATGCTCACTAGATTAAGCCAACCAATTTGCACATTCCTTCCCAAATCATCTTTCCTAATATTTTTCCTCCACCATAATTTGGACTTAGTATTTTAATGTGATTAAGGTTTTTAAGTTCATAATTGGTTAGAATTCAAAGTTGCAAAAACAATAATGTCAACATTAATAATCAGTCACCATTGATGAAATTTCATTAGTAATCAGCCACCCTTCATAACACATGATAATTATGTTGTTCCCCAAAATAATCATTTATGATTATTTTGGTGAGCTTAATCATGGATGGTTATCAATATTAACAACTTGACCAGCCCAATTACATTAACAACTTGGAGAACATGCTCACATATCAAGTTATCCAATGTTTTGTCCATTAGAGAGGCTTGAAATCTCAGAAAATAAGTTGTTCTTGGAATTACAATTTGTATATTTTCTTGGAATATTATTTTGATTACTCTTATTAGTTCATGAATTATAAACCTCATTTGACATATTTGATATCTTATTTCAGATACAACTTCAGAATGTGTCCCATTTATGCCATACAAAGTCTATTGTCACAGTGAATGGGAAGTTTTTGTAACACCCCAAAATTGGCATCTTGCAACCTTAACCAATTTTGTTGCATTTGTCAGTCTTCTGGATCATCAAAGTCCTATTGTAACTAGGCAATTCTAAGTTTTGACTAACTCTACTCGACCTAAGTGTCAAATGCTGAAAATCCTAAATCTGCATTAATCATACATTATATTTAATTCCTAAACATCAATTAGCTAAAAAAACCCTATGATTGAATTAATTTAACTATAAAGTCCTAGCACTTTAATTAAATTAAATTTACCCCTTTTAGCTAAAACACATAAAAAAGAATTAAATAATATTTAATTATTAAATAAATATCCTCATTTCAATAATTGAATTTAAATATTCAGATAATTGAGAAAAAAAACATTTATGAGGTCACACTTTATTTATTTAATTAAATATTCTCTCAAAAATCTTCTCTTCAATTCAGAAATAGAAGTTTTGAATTAACTGTGCTTTAAAGAGAAAGAAAACAGTTAAAATCATAAATAAAATAATTAAAATCAAAGAAAGAAAATAGTTAAAGCAAAGGGAAAACAATTTATTGTTTTCTTTTAAAGCTTTATATTTTTAACTGGATTTTCTATCTGTTTTATTTCAAAAAGGAAAGTTTCTATTCTGAACAACCTCTGAGTCTATAAATGAACTCCCATTTCTCATTCAAACCCTTCTTGGCTTTCTAATCATATGCAATGTTAGAATACTGAATTGTTGCTACATTCTTAGTTCATAATCTTATATAGAATAATCTCATTTTGCAATAGATTAATTTCAATTTCTAGAATAATTGCATTGAAATCATGGCATAGTTTTAATCTCATTTCTAGTTTAAATGGATCATTTAGATTAATCTTGCATGTTTCATTTCTAGATTAATCATTGCATTTCAGTCATGGAAGCATAAATCCTTCATTCTAGATTTGTCTATGGTTGTGAGACTCTCATTCTAAGAGCTATTTTGAAACCCTATCTGGATAGAAGGCAACAGGTCGAATCATGCATATAGGCAAGATGAATAATCTCATATTCATTCTTGTGTGTATCTGATGAATAAGGACTATGTTGAAGTGTATGGTTGATTAATAAGGCCAAATCTATCACATACATTTTTGGCACCCATTGTGGGGCCCAAGGTAATCTGTTCTGGCCCCCTTTCATTACACTTTTTTTCTTTTTTTTGCATTCTATTTGTACTTCCATACATCTCTGTTTTAATGTCGCGTGAACTTTCACAGTGTCTCGTGCGAACTTTCTAGTTCTTCACGGATACTTCTGCACTTATTCACGCAATCTAGGCTGAATTATCGTGCAAAATTTAATACCAGAGCTTTTATTGGATATTTCTTGTCTCAGTTTTCTAACCATCTGCTATTTTATGACATCTTTGTTTCTCTAATTTTATCTTCTAGAACAACTTAACAGTGGTTTGCAGGATGCTGGGATAAAGAAATCAATCATAAACTTCTAATGTGTTTATTGTAGGATGCTAAAATGAAGAAAAGAATTACAAACTACTAATGTGTTTATTGTAGGATGTTTGTCAAAGACCTTGCGTGTTTTCACAAATTCTCATGTATGTTTTTAGTAGTTAGAATACACTTCGGTTGGTGCTTAAAATGGATCATTGTCTTGTGTGATTGAATTGTTTTCTAGATTGTAATTCCAAGAACTACATGATTGTATCTTCTCCCCTCCCCTTTATGGATCTTGGGTGTAAGAGAAATTCATATGATTCTTCTAAAGTGGCTACCTCCTGAGAGCTTTGGCAGAGCTGGTGAGAGTGGATACCCAACTGGTAACAGGCTAAAGCCAAGCCCTTCTGAACCGGTATACAAAAAATTCTATTGTGATTAATGTCACAAAAGATAGGTGTGAATTTTTTGTGGCAACCAAAATCTCCTCTAGTACCCTAGTGGTGTGTTAAAGTCCCAACATCATTAAGGTGAAAGCCTTGCTTTGAAAGGATTGGGAGAGCCCCCTTAATTGGGAAAATGACTTGATCACAACCACCTGAATAGATGTCCTTACTATAAACTGTTGTTCTAGTTTCCAAAAACCCTCTATCTATTGGCGTGGAAGGTCACAGACCGACGAAGATGCCCCACACTCTTATGGCTCTTAGTAGAGACAACAGCCCTTTGGGAAGCAATTCCTTTGGGGTTCGAAGCTTAGTGTGCTTGACAAGTGAGTGCACATGTAAGGAGGAGCCCGTGCCTCTAAGCTTCTAAGTTGTCTGCTAAGAGTAGGTGTAGCTAAACTTTGGTTCAAGTGGGGATTCAATAGATGCTTTCCTGGCTATCCTAGGATTTTGATGTTTTTGTTCTGGTACTACAAACATTTTGTTTAATGTGTTTTGTGTGGGTGTATCATTTGACCAATCAAAACTATCATCAAAAACACACTAACTATCAAACTTGAACATGTCCAACACAATCTGTAACTCAAACTATCTGTCAAAAAGAAACATGTTTTTATCTCGAGAAACATAGTCTAGTCTTACTTGTCTAATTATGTAGAGTTTCATTTGTCAAAACTGCATAGTTTTGCGTGACATTCTGCCAATCTTCGCATCATTACCTAAGAATCTTCATGTGATACGCTGGAAACTATCATGTGACATTTTGCAATAGTGCTATTATTTTTTCACATTTTTTTCACTAGTTTGGCATCATTCTTCACGTGAGACTGCAAAGTTTTGCATGCATTTGTGATAATCTTTGCACAAAAATGCATTTCTTCGCGCGAGTCTAAAGCCTTTTTTTCAAAAAATTGAGCTAATTCCTTTCTATCAAGTGTACTTCTATCAAATCTGGTCTCTGATCTGGGTCTCTTTATCTTCTTTCTATCTTCACACAGTCTGAAACTTGGTTCCTTGGGTTGAGAATTACGTGATTCTTGCTTAAACTGGTCTTGTCTCATATATTTTGGTCTCTTTCATCTATGTCATCATGCCTTGTGTCACAATAGTCATCTCTTGGCTATTCTAGCCTCATCTCTGATGATTTACACCAAGGATACTTCACCCTTTGGCACTTTTTGTGCATTTTATTTGAGACAATTTCAAGTTTGGTCCTAGTTCACATCCCTTGTTCAATCTTTAACTATGACTTTCACAACTCAAAGTGGAAAAACATTTCCTTCAATCAATCAAGACAAATATGTGCTTTCCACACCGTTTCTGGCTACATCTAGTGATGAATCATCTTGATCTAGTTCTCTAGTACATTGACCTTTCATCAAATGGTAATTTCCAGTGGATTTTAGTCAGGTTCAAAATCCTTTTGATCCAAGAGGACGCAAATTCTGAAAACATTCAACCTTCTTATACTGAGTCTTTGCACATTGAACCCTTTCATTCTAGCAACATGGAATATCATGACCAATTAGGTGAGGCTAGTAGAGCTGACCTCCTTAAAGCTTGGGGTAAGTCCCATTCTCAAGAACCCCCTAACAATGTGGAAATAGAAATAACCTACAAAGAGATTGCAAACGCTCATGCCAATAAAGATTTCTGCAGGATGATGAACATTCTCCTAGCTGAGGAAAAAGAGAAATACCTTCTCAAACTAGCCAATCAAGGGGCTAAGTTACCCTCTAACTATGATGTAGAAACACTTGTTGAGAAAGAGGAAGAAACTAAAAAATCCTGCTTGCAAAAACAAATGCAAACTATGCAAGAGCAACTCTCTCAACTCTTGAAAGAGAAAAATAAACCTGTTACACAATTCACACTAGAAAGCATCTTTCCTTTCCCATTTGACAAGAATCTTTGCATGCAACCTTTCCCCAAAGGAGTTGAACTTCCTAAATATGATAAATACTTGGGTACATCTGACCCTCAAGACTATTTGAGAGAGTTTGGTGCTCTCTCTATGGAGTTCATACATGACACAACCTATCTCATGTGTCTTTTCCCACGTATTTTGGGAGGGTTAGCTATGGAGTGGCTCTCTAGGCTACCAACTGGCATCAAAACTTTTGATGAAATTGCCAATTTATTTCTACAACACTATTCTCACAACATCCAACATTTGATTCATATCCGAGATCTTTGCAACTTGAAACAAAATCATGGGGAATCCTTCTTGACATTTCTCCAAAGATGGAGACAACTTTATACATGATATTCTCGCAAGATACTCGAATCCAAAAAGTTGGACATCTTTCTTGAAAAACTTCTCCCCAACTTTGGGTATCAAGTACAACTGCAAGGTCCTCTAACCTTTGATGACATGATTAAGAAAGCTGTGAGAATCGAGACATTCATGATCAAGAAAGGAGAATTGACCTTACACAAGGAAAATAAATAAGGGTCTTCCTCCTCAAGCAAAGATAAACTAAAATTACCCAACAAGAACCAAATGTTGTGAATGATGGAGTTGTAGACAATGTGACTCCCAAGCCTTCCAAGGCTACCTTTAATCTCACTACCATGATGCAAGCAGCTAAAGCCACTGAATAGGCTGTGGCAGATTCAAAACCGAGTACTTCACGATTTTCTAGACCTAAACATTGGGCTCCTAGATCCAAGCGCGAGTTCACTCCTTTAGGAGAACCTCTTGAGGTGGTTTACAAGACTCTCTTGGACAACCATTTACTCACTCCAATGGATAATTCATGACCTTATGATCTGCAACCAAGACCCTCTTGCTAGAATGAATCTACTTATTGTGATTTTCACCAAAACAAAGGTCATAAAATGGCTACTTGTCTTAAATTGCAGCATAAAATCTAGGATCTCATCGATAGTGAATTTATTGTTGTGGGAGGTCATAGCAAGAATTCTAATCACCAAGATTTCAAAGATCCATTTCCTCCTCATGGAAAAGGTGAATCATCTAAAGGCAAAAATACTAATGCTAAGGTCAACTATACATACACCAATAACGATAATGTCATTAATATGGTTGAACCTATTGATACTAAATACTATAATGTCATCATTCTCAAGGGAAGGAAAGATACTCCCAAACCCAAAACACCTTTCATCTTGCAAGGGTCTATGCCTTAGTCTTCTAAACAAGAATAGTCTCAAGGCAGTGCTATTCTTGTTACTCGATCTCGTGCTAAGATCATCCTCAAAGGCCCTGAGCCTTCTATGTCTACATCAACACAACCAATAGACAAAGCTAATGTCGGCTCTACCAATAAGAATTCAAATGTGGGTTCCTTGTCTAATGCTACCAATTACAGCATTCTTGATCAATTGCAATGTACTCATACCCAGATTACTATTTTTGAGATACTAAAAATCTCCCCTGCACATAGGGAAATCCTGGACAAAGCCCTCACCAAGGCAAATGTACCAAAAGATCTTGATCTTGACTGGTTTCAATCCATGGTAGGTCACTTGACCTCCTCCCATTACTTTTGTTTCTCTGAGGAAGATGACCATTCTTTGAGTCACTCACATAATAACGTTCTGCACATTAAAGTCATGATCGGTCCAAAGCGTGTTCACTATGTTCTCATAGATAATGGTGTTGGCCTCAATATTTTCTCTTCTAGCTTCCTTACTGAATTAGGCAATGGCAAAGACTGTATTAATGCTTGAAAAAAGATTACTATTAAGTCCTATGATGAAGAAGAATGTAAATCTAAGGGACTAGTTGTGTTGCCAATTAGAGTTGGCCCTGTTGAACGAGATGTTATCTGTCAAGTGCTTGACATCCCTTTGACATACAATATTCTGTTAGGTAGGACATGGATCCATGAAATGCAGGCTTTCCCTTCCACATACCATCATTGCACTAAGTTCCCACTCCAAGGATCTAAAGTGACTATACCCACTAACACATGCTATGATTGCAACGCCCTCACAAAATCTGCTGACATCTTTGTACCTACCAACAGAGAATCTATTGAGCTCCTTGAGTCTAAATTAAAAGAAATGGAAAATAGCTTGACACTCAAAGAAACTGACATGGGAGGATATCAGATTGAACCTGTGCTATCTATTACATCTCTACCATTGTCTCCATGTTATTTTGAGAGACCTTCGGAGAGCAGTAAACCTTCTATGGTTCCTCCTCCAACAAAGTATGGTGGTACTTTTGTACAACCCACAATACCATTAGAAGAAGAAGCTAAAAAAAGAGCTATCAAAGCTTGGATCTATAAAGGAGCAGACACTTCTGAACAAAGTACTCCACCTTATGACATAAAACCTGAGTAGTATGGAAAAGGTATATCCATTATACAACATTTTGGCTACAAAGGAAATGGTCCCATAGGTACGAATCATAAAGGATTGATTGCACCACTTGAAGCTATTGGTCATAGAATATGTGACTCTATAGTTATAGGCTTCAAGAAACTCAAATTTCAACTGGGGATAAATAAGTTCGTACCTCAAGAAGATAAACAACCAATACCTGAAGAAACATCTAAAATTGAAGAATCTGAAGACAACTCTGATGAGGATAGTTTTCCTTATCCTATTCCTCCAGAACTGGTGGCATTCTTTGCTGAGCCAGATGACTTTATACCATGTGTCAGTACAGTAGAAACTGATAGCGATTTTGATGACACCACTTCACTTGCTCTGTTAACCTATGAGGAGTGGAAAGAAATACAAACTGTAAATCTAGGTCATTAGGGTGATTTATACATACCACCACACTTTCAATAATAGTTTGAACAATAATCCCAGTCACTTCTCACTACATAAGAGGCAGCTAATGCTACAAACACTAATGAGGTACCTAGGTCAAAAGGTGCCCATCTGACCATAGAGGAAGTTCTAGGTAGAACTCTTCCCAACTGGGGACAAAGGGTTTATTTCATTCACATTCTTGACATGATTCCTAATGATGAAACATACTCTCATTAATATGAGTTTGACAACTTTTCCTATGCCACCTCTGATAGAGATACAAATACAATTCACACATATGAAAACCTTCTTGAAGTAGGTGAGGGGTCTAGTGTCAGGTCAAACGATTCTAACTCCCTAGATCTTAACATGTCATCTACTACAATCGCTAGGAATCAAAGGAATTCAACTATACCTCTAGATAAGATCACTTTAGGTCTCGACTTGCTTGTCCATGATTTTGATGATTATACAGTGAACACACTTGAACCCATCACTTCTCTTTCACTTCACCATCCTGAGCTTATAGACTAGAACTCTACCTCCCCATCTAATGAATTCCTTATGTTCCAGAATGATTATGCTCTTCCCTGTTACCTAGACACTGTCGAACCTATAACATCCTCCACTAGTGAAGAAAGTGTCAACATGACTGAGGCTGACATCAAGTATCTTATTCACAAAATCAAAAGAAGAAGAAATAGGTGCTCTGATGGTGAAAACCACATTGTGGTAGTATCAGAGCCTAAAATAGTCAAAATAAAAGACGTATCCAAGGGTGAAAACCTCTCTGAGGTGCCCAAGGATGAGATACTTGATGTGCTTCTGAGTCATCTCTAGGAAAGATCATCTTTGCTTATTGAAACAACTCAACTAATCAACTTGGGTATAGAGGCTGAACCTTAGATCATTCATTTGGCACAATCACTATCTGAGGCAGAAAGAGAGGAATTCATTACATTCTTCAGGAGAAAAAAGATAAAATTCACATGGAAATATTTAGGCATGCCAGGATTAGACCCTAATCTAATCATGCACCATTTGTCCATTGCACCAAGTGTCAAGCCCCTCAAGCAGAAGCTTCAAAAAATACATCCACATGTAGCTCTACTTGTCAAAGATGAATTGGAGAAACTTCTTAAGGCAGTGTTTATCAGAGTAATTGACTATGCAGAATGGATCTCTAACATTGTTCCAATATCAAAACATGATAAATCTATCCGAGTCTACATAGACTTTAGAGACTTAAATTTGGCATGTCCTAAGAATGATTTTCCATTACCCAATATTGATATGATTGTAGATATGATAGCAGGGTACGAAACGTACTCACTAATGGATGGTTTCTCTGGCTACAACCAGACAAAAATCATGCCAGAAGACCAAGAGAAAACTGCTTTCACATGTGCATGGGGCACTTTCTATTGGAATGTCATGCCCTTTGGAATAAAAAATGATGGTGCTACATATCAAAGAGCTGTCACTACTGTATTTCATGATATGATGCATAAAAAAATGGAAGATTATGTGGATGACACTCTGGCTAAGAGCATGCACCAAGGGAAACATCTTGTGGATCTAGGTCCTATACTAGATCGCATGGAATAGTTCAGTCTAAGGCTCAATCCTAAGAAATGAGCATTTGGCGTAACATCTGGAAAATTGCTTGGCTATACCATCTATGCCAAAGGCATTGAAGTGGATCCTGCAAAAGTACAAGCTATCATGGAAATGCCACCACCAAAGAATATCAGACAAATGAGAGGAATTCAAGGCTGACTACAATCTATCCAGCATTTTATCTCACAACCGGTGGACAAGTCACAACCATTCACCAAGACTCTACACAAAGGTGTGACTTACCAATGGAACAAGGAATGTGATGAAGGGTTCATGCAAATCAAACAGTATCTTGTGAATCTGCCAATCTTGATGCCTCCTATCCATGGAAAGCCACTTATACTTTACATATCTGCTACAAATGCATCATTGGGTATCTTATTGGCTCAAGAAGATCAGCACAACAAAGAAAGGGCTATCTATTACATTAGCAAAAATCTGGTCGCATATGAAACAAAATATTCTTCTATAGAGAAGGCTTGCCTAGCAGTGGTATTTTCTTCACAAAAATTGCGGCACTATATGCTGGCTCATACTACATGCCTAATTGCTAAAATTGATCTTCTAAAATATTTTCTCTGTAAAGCTACCCTCACAGGTAGATTAGCTAAATGGGTCATGCTTCTCAGTGAATTTTATATTGAGTATGTAGAAAGGAAAGCCATCAAAGGGAAAGCAATTGTAGATCAGTTGGCAGAAGCACCTCTAGTAGATCATCAACCATTGCACATTGAATTCACTGATGAGTCCATATTACTTCTCACACATCGATCATGGACTATGTTTTTTGATGGTTCATTTACCCAACAAGGGTCAGGTGTTGAGATATTGTTCATTACACCTCAAAGGTACTCTCTACCAAAAGAATATAAGATGTTGTTTCCTTGTACAAAAAAAATCGTTGAGTACAAAGCCTTAATCAATGGTATGAAGATCGCCCTTGAGTGGCGAGTTGACAAAATCAATGTCCTTGGAGATTCACAGTTAGTCATCAACCAAGTAAATGATATCTATTAGACAAAATATGACAAGTTGGTGCCTTATAAATGGTTGGTTGATGACCTCAAAAATTATTTTGTTCACATCACATTTCAACAAGTTCCAAGGGAAGATAATAAAGCAGTAGATGCCATGGCTACTCTCACCTCCATGCTACAGATGGAAAAAAATGATTTTCAACATGAATTCCTAGTGAAGAAGTTACGCCACCCAACCTATGATTCCCTTGATTCCTAGATGATCTATTCTGTCATTGGACATGACTCATCTCACTACCATCATATCTTTTCTTACCTTCATGACTAGATTGTTCTACACACTTACACCCAGAATGAGAAATGTCACTTAATTTGTAGTGCTTCATGGTTTTTCATCATAGCTAACGACTTGTATAGGTGTGGTCTAGACGTTTAGATGTTTAGAACCCGATGAGTCTAAACATGTGTTAGTAGAGATGCATGAAGGCATCTATGGGTCCCACTCTAACGGCCTGACATTGGCTCATAAATTTATTAAAGCTAGTTACTATTGGCCAGATATGGAAAAAGAAGCTACACAGTTTGCTAAGTCTTGTAAACAATGTCAACTGCATGGTAATATGATTCATGCTCCAGCCAAGGAGCTTATTCCCTTCATTACTTTCTGGCCATTTCAACAATGGGCCTTTGACTTGGTAGGTCAGATTTACCCCTCATCCTCAAATGGAAATAAGTTTATAATCATAGCTACATACTATTTTACCAAGTGGGTGGAGGTAGTCCCTCTCATCGTTTCCAATGGCAAATCATTAGCTATGTTCATTCTCAACTACATCATCTGTAGGCATGGTGTACCCTTAGCAATAATCACTAATAATGGGGGGCAATTCAAAAACAAGGATTTGACAGAGCTATGCTCTAAGTTTAAAATTACTCATCATTGGTCTTCCATCTATTATCCTCAGGGTAATGGATAGGCGAAAGCATCCAACAAGACATTCTTTAAAATCTTGCATCACACAGTGCACAAATCTGGATGAGATTGGCATCTCCAGATCAATTTAGCTCTTTGGGTATATAGGACAAGCATAAGAACACCAGCAGGGGCTACTCCCTATGCTTTGGTTTATGGAGCAGATGATGTGTTACCAATTGAGGTTGAGATCCCTTTTCTACGAGTCTCCCTAAAAGGCCTCATTACTAATGAAGATAATAGAATATCTCATCTACAAGAGCTAGAACTACTTGATCAACGTTGACAAGTGGCATTCAATCACCTTAGAGAATACTAGAAAAGGATGTCCAAGAGCTACAACAAGAAGGTTAGACCAAGGGATTTCCAAGCCAGTGACCTCATTCTAAGGGAGAACCCTAAGAATCAAAAACATCGGATCCAGAAAGGGAAATTTGAACCAAATTGGCTTGGTTCATATGTTTTCACTGTAGTGTTTGGGTCTGGTACCTATCAAATTTCTACTACTGAAGGAGAACAACTCAAGGAGCCCATCAACGCTCTTCATCTGAAATGGTTCTACAACTGAGACATCTTCAGTATGCTCCTGTATATAGTAAAGACCTAAAAAAAATCTAAAAATCTGAAAAAGTCTTGAAAAATTGATCATCTTAGTGAAAACCTAACGATAGGCACTTTGATGTATCTCCAAAAACATTATATATTCCAAAAATAAAAAAAAAATAAAAAATTAAAAAATACAAAAAAGAGAAAAAGATAAAAAGTGCCATTGATGAAAACCTAGCAAACAGGCATCATGGTAGCAAAAAAAGAATTTCTGCCAAGAAAGTGAAAACCTGGTAAACAGGTGCCTCTTGTTCCACAATGTTATATCTATCGTAGCACCACTTTGCTTCCCTGCATTGCTACTTTCCTACTTGTATTTGTTTTCCACATGCTTTTAGTTCCCATCAAGACACCAACTTACATGGATTGAAACTCGTCATACTCTCGGGGCAACCCTCCTGGTCTAGGGGGCACTATCTTATTACCTTTTGAGGATCTACATTGTGATAGTCACCAATGGTTCTCACTACATCTGCCTACTATCACTTAGCTTATACTGAGTTCTCTTTCCTTGAGAATCTCCCAAACATCAGTCACCAGCGGTTCTCACTGCGTCTGCCTACTAATGTCTAGCTAGTCTTATGATCTCTTCACTTGAGCGTCTCTCTCATGTTAGTAACCAGTGGTTCTCACTGCATTTGTCTATTGCTGCTATACTATTGAGATTTCTCACATCTATTATAGTTAGACTTATACTTCAATGCCCTATCTATTGATACTTGGTCTTGATGATTCTTTGCTTTAGTTTGTACATAGCTTTCAGTCACTTTCATGACACTCTGGTTCCTTTGTGAACCCTACTAACTTGACACTGATCCAGTGCCATACACTTGGGGGCAATCAAATCTAGTTCATCCTCACAACATATGTTAAGTCATTTATCATTACTTGGGGGCATGGGTCCCCGATTTGATCACATCTTTGGTTTACACCTGAGTCAGTAATCTTGTCAGTTCTCAAGGACAACTCGCTACTAACACAAACTAGTGTTTTTCAACACCACCATAAACAGAGTTTTTTAACACTATCTTTGGACACATCTGTGTTTTTTAACACACATCAGATATCTAAAATGTAAACATATATCAATAAAAATCAAACACAATACACTCACAAGCACAACGGTGTTTTTCAACACCTCTAAACATGAACATATTCGAAAACATTGAAACTGGCTGAGTTATGATTGAATATTTCTTTGTATGCTATCTATTCTCATGAATTTAATTGATATTTTCTTTGTTTTCTGCTTGCTGGTGTAGTCCTGATGATCCGGTAATGTCAAATAAATAGGGTGTATGTGATAAGAGCTCCCACACTAAGGTGGAACAACCTCACATCCCTCAATCTTGTTTATTTGCACGCCATGGTGAGGTTGGTACTATCTCCTTTCCTGTTATTGCTCTGTTTGTTATTGCTTTGTTTTTTTATGCATGATCACACTCATGGTTATCTTGGCTTTGAATGCCTTGATACTGGTGTACTCTTGCAACATTAACTGGAAATAATGTTTAGGTCATCTTGGCTTTTATGCCATGGTGCTTACATTCATTTCCTACATTTTATCCGATGCAAGTCATATTCATATCCTTATGGTTGCATTGTGGCACCATTAAGGGTTGTATCAATTTTGTTTTTCCAAAAAAATTCTCAATGATGATGATTATATGATGGGTCTCACAACCATGTCCTAGGTATTGCATCTAGCATAGGACTACATTTTCATTCTAGACTTGCATTGTAGCAGCAATTTGATGCTCACTTCCTTGTGTTCTTCTGGATTTACACATTGGGGAGTTCTTATTCAACATTTTGGCTTCATCACTACTACACAAGTGTTTGATCCTCACTCTCTATCTTCAACTATATTCTCAATCCATTTTCGGGATAGAAATCAAAATCTAACACTTCTATATAGCTCAAAATCACATTTTAAAATTTTTGGGACCGACGCGATCGGATGCTTGTGCAATCGACTTTCTAACATCTCTTTCTTGTTAGAATCATATCTTATCATCATTTTCTCAAATCTTTGACTTCTTTCCTCAAAAGTCAACTTTGGTCAACCCTAGTCAAACTTGGTCAACCAAACCTTGAAATCGCTCAAAATTGATTTTGCATCTTCTGAATTCTTCCATAATCTATTCTAAGTTCTTCTTGATCTCTGATTCAATATCTATCTATAATTTCTCACTCTCAATTATCATATGACATGTCATCTTTCCATTTTTCTCCTGAGGGGGCAGGATGATTACATCATTGAATCTATTTTTCAATCAATCCAATCTAAATTCAAAAGTCCTCATTGCTAGGGGCATCTCATCACTTGGGGCATGTTTAGTTTTTCATACTTCATAGTCAAAATTGGATACTCCACAATCCATAAGGGCATATTTTCTCCGTACATATTGTCATCTATTAGGTATCGAGGCAATCTAACCCAGATCCCTGAGAATCAAGCTTTGTTCAAGAGATGATTCTCAAAATCTCAATCTATTAAGTATCTGAGAAATCTAACTCAAATTCTTGAGGATCAAGCTTTGTTCTAGAGATAATTCTTGAAAACTCATCTATTGGGAATCGGGGCAATCTAACCCTGACTCCTGAGGATCAAGCTTCATTCTGGAGATGATTCTCGAAAACTTGATCTAACCAGTGTCTGGGAAATCTAACCTAAATATTGGAGGACTAAGCTCCGTTCTATAGATAGTCCTAAAAACCTATCTTTTGAGATAGGTATCGGGGCATTCTAACCCTGACTCCTAAAGGTTGAGCCTCGTTCTGGGGACATTCTTGTGAAAGATATCAATCTATTAGGTATCTAGGCATTCTAACCTGGATCCCTGAGGATCAAGCTCCATTCTAGAGATGATTCTTGAAATCTTAATCTATTAGGTATTAGGGTATTCTAACCCTGACTCCTGAGGATCAAGCTTCATTCTGGAGATGATTCTTGAAAACTCAATCTGACCACTATCTGCGCAATCTAACCTAGATATTGGAGGACTAAGCTTCGTTCTGGAGATAGTCCTAAAAACCTCTATTTACTATCTTTTGAGACAGGTATCGAGGCATTCTAACCTTGACTCCTGAAGGTTGAGCCTCATTCTGGGGACAGTCTTGTGAAAGATATCAATCTATTAGGTATCTAGGCTTTCTAACCCGGATCCCTAAGGATCAAGCTCTGTTCTGGAGATGATTGTTGAAATCTTACTTTATTAGGTATCAGGGCATTCTAACATGGATCCCTGAGGATCAATCTTCATTCTGGAGATGACCCTTGACAACTCTACTTGACCAGCGTCTTGGCAACCTAACCTAGACTTTGGAGAGTCAAGCTCTATCCTGGAGATGGCTCTAAAATCTTCATCAATCGATCTTTGCATCATCAATTTTCAAATCTATTCTTTTGTGCTTCAAGCATCAGACTATTCTTTGAATCAATGCACTGCTCACACATCAATTCAAAGAGGGGAAAAATGTAACACCCCAAAATTGGCATCTTGCAACCTTAACCAATTTTGTTGCGTTTGTCATTCTTCTGGATCATCAAAGTCCTATTGTAACTAGGAAATTCTAAGTTTTGACTGACTCTACTCAAACTGAGTGTCAAATGCAAAAAATATTTAATCTACATTAATCATACATTATATTTAATTCCTAAACATCAATTAGCTAAACAAACCCTATGATTGAATTAATTTAATTATAAATTCCTAGCACTTTAATTAAATTAAATTCACCCCTTTTAGCTAAAACACATAAAAAAGAATTAAATAATATTTAATTATTA
>MU227982.1:4313050-4327126 GCA_018584345.1 Thuja plicata | reverse complement strand
GAGGTCATACTTTATTTATTTAATTAAATATTCTCTCAAAAATCTTCTCTTCAGTTCAGAAATAGAAGTTTTGAATTAACTGTGCTTTAAAGAGAAAGAAAACAGTTAAAATCATAAATAAAACAGTCAAAATCAAAGAAAGAAAACAGTTAAACAAAAGGGAAAACAATTTATTGTTTTCTTTTAAAGCTTTCTATTTTTAACTGGCTTTTCTATCTGTTTTATTTTAGAAAGGAAAGTTTCTATCTTGAACAACCTCTGAGTATAGAAATGAACTCCCATTTCTCATTCAAACCCTTCCTGAATTTCTAATCATATGGATTGTTCGAATACTGAATTGTTGCTACATTCTTAGTTCATAATATTATATAGAATAATCTCATTTTCCAATAGATTAATTTCAATTTCTAGAATAATTACATTGAAATCATGACATATTTTTAATCTCATTTCTAGTTTAAATGGATCATTTAGATTAATCTTGCATATTTCATTTCTAGATTAATCATTTCATTTCATTCATGGAAGCATAAATCCTTCATTCTAGATTGGTCTATGGTTGTGAGACTCTCATTCTGAGAGCTATTTTGAAACCCCGTCTAGATAGAAGGCAACAGGTCGAATCATGTAGACGGGCAAGATGAATAATCTCATATTCATTCTTGTGTGTATCTGATGAATAAGGACTATGTTGAAGTGTATGGTTGATTAACAAGGCCAAATCTACCACATACAGTTTCTAGGACCAACAGTGTATGCAAGGGAAGGTGATACAGTGCTTGTAAATGTGACGAATCGTGTAGAATATAACATCACTATTCATTGGTATAGTTAAAAACATTTGCACCACAATGTTTGGTTTGCTTATAAGGAATGCATGTTAATGGTATATTAAATATGGTTTAAACTTTATACTACTTGTAAATAGCTCATTGGGATACCTAAAAATATTGACCCAATGTTTTGGTTTGCTAGTTTTTGTTGCATGGTTTTTTATAAGGGTATAAGGACTTCTTGTTGATGGTCATATTTTCATATGGTTTATAGGCATGGAATAAGGTAGTTCCAAACTGGATGGGCTGATGGGCCTTCATATATTACATAATGCCAAATACAAACTGTTCAGAGCTATGTATACAACTATACAATCAATGGGCAAAGGGGTACATTGTGGTGGTACACTCATATACTTTGGCTGAGAGTAATGGTTCATGCTGCCATTGTTATTTTTCCAAAGAGAATAGTTCCTTACCCATTTCCCAAGCCTCACAAAGAGTTCACAATAAATCTAGGTGGGAAATGATTATTATGTACACAAAATCCTTTAAACTTTCAATTTGGTTTAAGGAGAATAAATTTTCTTTGTTTATCTCATATGTAATGGTTTAAAATGTGCAGGGGAATGGTGGAATGTAGATGTGGAGAGTATTGTCAGTCAAGCTCAGAGTAGAGGAGTATCAGTTAACACTTCTAATGCACACACTATTAATGGAAAACTAGGGCCCCTCTTCAGTCACCCTACTTCTTATACTCCTGATTAAATTGGCATTTTAGATTGCACTTGTGATTTATTATAGGAAAAAATTGTCTTTTCATATCGCATTCCTTTAAAACTTCACTTCATAGTTCATATTTTTTTAAGAAGCAGATATTCTTTTATACTAAGTAATTCATCAACACTTTATATTTATCCTAGTATGATCTAGAATTTTATGTTTGAGGACAAATTTATCCTCGTGTGATTGAGAATGGTGATGAATTATAAAGTGCAATGCACCGGGAAAACAACATCTGAATAATGCATAAAAAAAATACTGTAGAAGATTGAATGTATGAGACTAATGATAATATGTTGTTTGGAATGATAATATACAACAGATTGATATTTCTGTATAAACCTTTAAACAATGGGCACAAAATCGAAGCAATAGCAATGGAAAATGTATTCATTCATTCTTTAATCTTAATAGTAATACAATGTTTTAGGGCGTACCAATGTATACTCCAGTTGATAATATGATCTAAAAATTGCTACAGCTAACCCCAAACTCATGTCTTCACATTCCCAATGCTAGGTGACACTCTTATCTCTCAATAAATATGCAGATCAGTAGGTTTTGTATTAATCCCAGGTCTTGTTCACAACTTCTTCAACCTTGAGCAGAAGCTTAGATACCCTTTCCAAGAATTCAAGGAAACATACAACTGTCAAAACATATGGATTCTATAGAATATTGATCTTGAATCAACTGTGGATTTTAGATCACATTCCATAATCACTATCTTCTTTTTAATAATAAATCATTAAATATTATCTAAAATATCGATTAATAACATATAAACTAAAGTCCAAAAATACAATATTTTATAATCTTAAATAAAAAATTGTTATCTTGAAACATAAGCTCCCATAGTAGACGTTGTGCTCTCATCTAACAGGTTTTTAAGAACATAAATGATTATATATAGAAATGCAATAATACTAGTTCTAAGCAACCAATTTTTCATCTCATCTATACTTTTATAGATAAAAATTTGTAAATAATTGACCTATTAAATTTGATGTTGTTTAAAGTGAGACCTGTTTCTCTAAATCATACCTCAACCTTTAGAAGGAAAATGACCATTGTTGATGAGCATATCAGAATGATAGTAAATGGAATACATAATAGTAGATTGTGTCCACAAAGTAACAAGAGGGACAGTGAGTGTCTTTGCAATAAGAGGATCCCAAGGAAGAAAAGAATCAGCTATAATGCAAGATATTGGATGATCCTCTGCATTCACACCGAGTATTAGTTGTTCTACTATTTCAATCATAGAGTTGAGTACAGAATGTAGAAAACTCTCATTGTACATAGATCTATCAAAATTAGATGGCAAACCATCTTAAACCTCTGCTGAAAAAATTTCAAGGCCATTCTTTTGAGCAATATTAGTAACATATTGTTTGCAGCAACATAAACCCTCAATGTAGACAAAGGTGATGGTGATTCCTCTAGAAGCCATCTTGATGCAGATATCAGCCATGGTAGAGCTATGGGACTCTAAGGGATATGGAATGACTAGAGCATGCACAAGCTGAGACATCTTGGTGTTGTGAATCTAACCCATCTCTATATTTCTACATTTATATAACCCATATATCTACAATTTTCATTGTTCAACAAAGTATCAATATGGATTTTGGCAAATCTCAGACTGTTGCGACAACATCTGCTTGTGTATTTTACTTTTTCAAGAAAACCTTTTTTTAACTTTGAGGTTTTTGCAGGAAACATTCTAATGTAAGTCTGATATTTGATGCTCGATATTTAGGGTTGGTTTTTGGGAAGCTAATAATTGGGTCACTAGGGTGCGTGAATTAACTGAGAGAGATTATTCTCAGCCTGTTCTTTTGAAGACAAACATGAACACTGGTCATTTTGGAGAGAGTGGTCGTTATAGGCATTGTAAGGAGACTGCATTTGAATATGCATTTTTTATCAAAATGATGGGGCCTTAGATCTTTTAATATTGTCTTGAAATAAGCCTTTTTATGCTCAGATGATACACATCCACCCACTATTAGAACCTGACAATTTTCAAAACACTTGGTAGTAGAATTTTCACCTCATTTGTATAGTAGGAATCATAGTTTGATCCCTTTGATCATGACTATATTGGCTAGTTTGATGAATGGCTTGCCATCAATTGCAACTATGATCCCACATCCCTCAATCTGATACTCCATGGCCAGTCTTAGTTTTGTAAATGAATTTGGGAAGCCATGAGTGAACTAGTTATTTATAGATCAACATGGCTAAAACCCATTACCATGAGCTCTCTTCTCTGGAATGCATAATATTGAAATGTCGGTCATGTTCAACAAATGGTTGTGACATCTCAAGTTGAATGCAAATGACATAAAAAGTGATAATTGTACTAATCCAATGAAAAAGTACAACTGTATGCGTTGAAAGTGTTAATAGTATGTGTCATTGAGTGATGAGGAGGAAACATTATTTATGCCACATTAGCCTATCAATCATGGATTAATATTTGGATAGAGCCTATTTCAACTTCATTAGCTCACCTGACTTAAAACCACCATGCATAATAAATTGTATAAATAGATAATGTTTCATGCAAACCAATCTATTTCTCTTTACATATTAAAAATGATTCCAAATGAAATATATATAATATTCCTGATCAAAAACTATCATGTAAGTGTTCTGCAACTTCATATTCATAACTTTCTATTCAAACTAAACAAGTATCCATAATGAATGTTTTTTGTAAGAACCCGAGTATAAGAAAACTTCAGCATGGATTTAACTAGAGTTTAAACAAAGAACCCTTACTCATGGTATCAATACAAAACCTGAGTATATAAGAAAATAGGACAAATGACTCCTTTTCAAACTAGGGCTAGACAAAAAAAATTTCATAACCATAAAAGATCCCATATATAGCAGATTGACTCATCTTCAAATTGGGGTTTGACAAAAGAAAATATAATTCCAGAATGAATCTGAGGAAGGAAATAACATAGGAATTTTTCCATACTAATATGGATTACAAGAAGCCCTACCTAGGGTATTGTTTGAAATTTACAATGCAAACAATGGTTGTTTTGTCATTGATGTCAAACCTTAACTAGTGAGACTATTGCTATCTGTTTGAGTACCATATCTATTGATTGATGGAGAATATTTAACAAGAAGACCAAGTGGAATGGTTGAGTTAAGGCAAATAACAAGGGTACTTGATCAGTTGGCACATTGGCAAATAAATGTGTTGTTTATCTTTTGATGACAGTTTTACTGGTTGGTTTGTGCTGAGCACTAGTATGTCGAGAAGAATTTCTAGTGATGACCAAGCACTAGTGAAATTGCCGAGCAAGTTCAGTGTTGGCCACATGAGAACACAATGTTGGTCGAGTGCCAGTATTTTGATTAATGATGAGATTTAAGATCTCTGGCCGACATAGTTTATTTTATTGGGATATGTAAAGTTAATTAAAGATTGATCCATGTTATTTAATGCATGGGTAACTGCAATCAATGCATGGATTCAAGATTTAATTAAAGACTACTTTGGAGAAGTAAATGGTAATGTAATGATGGGATGATCCATTGGATCTGACCTAACCTAAGATCTACAAACTTGGTTAAGAAACAAAGATTTATCTGACCTAGATGAAGAGGTATATGATAACCTCAAGGGGTTATTCATGCAATGTGCTTGTCTATATGCAAGAGGATTGCATAGTTAATTTACTGATTGGCATGACCTAGCAGAGAAGGTTGAATAGAGAAGAAGAGAATTGCATGAGTGACTACTTGATGGATTTCCAAGTAGATCTGGAGTTTAAGATGAGAATGAAGGCCACTCAGTAAGTTAGAATTAGAGCTAAAATTGGATCTAGATTTGCAAAGTAAGTTGTATGTATCAGATCACAATTGTTGATTACTTTCTAACCATTGTATCAGTCAAAATCCTTTAACAAGGTTGACCTAATAGTCATTATGTAAATCCTCTAAACAAGGTGAAATTCAGGTGGAATGTTCAAAGTCCTCTAACAAGGCCATCCCTGATAGGGTGACTAAATCCTTTAACCAGGTCACATTTAGAAATTTGTTTTGTAACCTTTAATAGGGTTAGATCCTAACAAAGCTCACTTCAGAAGAGTGAAAACTTGGTAGCATGTTACTTGTGGTTTTTCCCAAATTGGGTTTCCACATTAAATACTTGTGTCAACTTAAGTGAATGTTTATGGTTTATTTTAACTATTAAGTTTCTGCAAGCTAATTACATCTGAATAGTAAACTACATGTTTAAGTTGTTAACATATGCTACTACTGCTGAGTAGATCTGAGTTATTTAAATTGCTGAAAAGTTTCAATTGGTACATCTAGACCTGAGGATAACTGATTCACCCCTCCCCTCTCAGTTATTGTAAATTCATTCTAACAATTGGTATCAAAGACAAGTTATATTAAAAATAGTTTGAAGGTACTTGGAGCGAAAAGATCAAGATGTATAAAAAGGAGGTTTTGAAGCTGAACAAAGATAACTTCCCTGCATGGAAGAGTTTGATGAAACTGCATCTAGATGGTATTGGAGATGATGCTAAGTGCCTTATTGAAAATGCATATGTAGCACCTATTGGTTGTGTTTCTTGTTTTGGCAGTTTGCCTGGTTCCCTGTTCTTTTCTCTATGATCTGGTATTTTTAGTCAGCTATCCCTCGTTCCTTTTTGCTTTACCTATGTCAAGTTTTCAGGTTTTCAAGTCTGAACCTGTCTCAATTTGCAAAACCCCGAAAACCCTTAACCTTCCAAGTGTTAAAAGTTGAAAAACAAACCCTAGGTCGTGTCGCTTCTATTTTGCTGTTTCTTTTTCAAGTTCACTTAAGTCATATGTTTTAATCATATTGCTTTGTCACGTTACTCCAAATGAATATTCCATTATCCTTCCCGACTTGGCGATTTGCTTTTTTCGCATGATCTCATTTCAATAAAGTATATTCCTTTGGCATTATCAGACTCTGTGATTTCTTCATGTCGCATTATCGCGAAGAGTATCCAATTTTAAAATTTAGGCAAATCCTTCAGTCGCGTATTCTTGAGAAGGAATGGCGGTTAAAATATTTTGATTGAGACTTTGCGACTGACCGTCTGAGGTTTAGTGAAAAGCATAGTCGGGTTGTTGCCAAAAATAGTGTGATGACTCAGTTTTCCATTATGCAGTAAGAGAACAAATGACTTTGTGACATGTGTCATAGGGCGAGTGGATATTAAACATTTATTGCATGGTCACCAGAAGGAGAAAATGGAATCAGCGATAACGAGACTCAGTGCTTTCCCTTTTGTCACGATGTCTGAGAAAGATTTAAGGGTATATAAGAACATTTGGTGATTATGCGATGGTCATCGGATAAAGAGATCAGAGGATCTAACAGTGGTCGCGATGTCTCAGAGTAAAACTTCCCAAGGGGAAAAGTCCTCTTGACTTGGCGATTAAGGTTGTTCGTGCAGTCGTCAGATGAGAAAAAGGGCACATATAACCGGTCATGTTAAAATTTAATACTCATATTTTGTATTCTGCGATCGGGCGACTTGTATTGTCGCATAGTCTTGACATGAAACAAAAACATTTGGTGACTAAGAGATAACTGTAAAGGGTTAAAGGAAACGGTTAGTCGCTAAGTCTCAGAAAATATTATGAGTTAGTGTTAACTATGTGCGACTATGATTGTTGCAGGGTCGCAAGATCGCCAGATGGTGACTTGGGTTAGCCAAAGGAAGGAAAGTGTATTATCGCAATGTCTCAAGATAAACTATGGGTTAGTGACTAAGGTCCATGACAAAGATATTATATGCAGTCGCACAGTCGCCTGATCCCAAAATCTAAAAAAACGGTGGTAGTTTTTGATGTGACAGCGTGAATCATTTGATAGCCAATCGGAGGCTTGTATTTTGATTGCTATGCAAGAAGAGAAACTGAGATGTGAGACAATTAGCGAATCATAGTGTGACATGTCAGCTCTTTTGAATGTTGTAAGGTTGTTCTGAGGATTCACTTTTAAATTTTGATTTCCTGTTAAGGTCATGGAACTACGGCTAGGTTTTCATTCAAGTTCACAGTATGTTGAATTAAAGACAGAACTAATGTTTTTGAATTATGAGATGCGTACTTTGAATGATGATTATAAGGAGTTCATGGTGCACTCATTTTCATTCACCATGCTTTCATATTTTAGAGCCCATGTTGCTAAGTTTTAGAGAGAAGAGTTATATTTCTCAGTTTGCAGTATTTTCAGAGTTGATCAAAAGGTTCTGAGTTTCAGAAAATTGTGCACAGAACGGTCAGCCAATCTCAGAAATAGATTTGTTTCAATATCGATAAGGAGTAAGAGATTCAAGGCATTTCTCTTGGGAGAAGATATTGACATAGAAGGATTCAATAAAATATTGGATGAAGCTTTCAAAGCAGAGACTGACATCAACAAATTCCTGCTAGATGTCAAGAATATCACTGATGCTAGATGGGATAGACAAAAGGTACAAGTGTAGAGTACTCAAGACTTTAAGTGGCCATCAGATGATGAAGTGAAAGCCTCAGAGTTGATGACCACACCCAAGAGAAAGAAGCCAGCAGTAGAAGAATAAATCTTGGATGAGGAGTAAAAGTGAACACTTGGCACTGCACTGTTCGAGATAAGAGGAACAGTTATTGCAAAAGGAAAATGTAGATGAATATGCAAGCATGACTATCCAAACTCAGCATAAATACTACCAGCTACCATCTATACAAATCTGATTTCAATTTCCAGATCGGGAGAAGAACAAAAAATATCTATTTTCATTTTGACTCGGTCGCTCCTTCGCTTCTTCTTTCTTTTGTTTCTTTATAGTTTTAGGGTTAGGTTTTCTTTGACCATCCTAAGCTTGTTGCATCCTTCAGGGATTCCAAGATGGTCAAAAATCATATATATAGCAAAAGAGTTGTAATTTTAAAGGGTCTTTGATGTTGGAAACTTTTGGAAAAGAGAGAAAAATATATTGTAGAATTCAGATGTTCTGAACTTCTGTCTATCTTTTGAAGTTGCAAGATCTTTCATGTATGGAAGCTAGATCATATAAATAAAAATATGGTGCAATTTTAGTCTCTTCAATTGCTGTCTCTTTATTCTCTGTGTATGCTCTTTTATGTTCAATTTTGCAAGGCATTCTGAAGCATTTTGGTTATTAGCTATCTATCTAATTGCTTGCAAGTTTCTTTTAAGGAAAGAACTAAGTTTTGTGAGTAGTTTCAGGGAGCATAATGGTTTTTTAAAGATTTGATACAATCATTTAGAGGTAACAAGATAATTTGTAAGGAAACTTATCTGAATTTCATGTGAGTTGTAAGGCAACTTACTTTATTTTGTTTCTATGAGATCTTAGTTTATTGACTCTATAACCCAAAGGATAGGCACTAGTCTAGAAGTTGGTCTGATAACCCACTATCGTCCAAGTTATTTCAAGGCATCAAAACAAATTTAATCAAAATACTCTTATTACTAAGAACAAAAAAACTGAACTCAGTAAGGACCTATGTCAGTGGGACAGTGTCCGTTTTAGTGATTACTTGGAGAGTGAATCATTAGGTTATCCCTCCTACAATAAAAGGAAGAAGGATAAAAATCCTTCTATCACTGGTTTTTTCTATATTTAAGACCATAAGTTTGTATGGTTAAATCTTGCATCTGGTTATGCTTGGTCATTTGCAAGGTGATTTATAAGTTGGTTTAACAAAGATACATAGAAAATTATTGTCCACATTAATACATACTGTGTAAACATCAATCATAAGAGGTAAAACCTGCCTGAGTATATGTGGAGCTCAAAAATGAAGAAGGATCTTATCCAGTCCTTAGCAATTAGGATTTTCTTGTCTCTGAATAAATATTAGAAGGCATGATGTTCAAGTAGTCATTTCAAGCACTGTGATTCATAAAAAAAAAACCCTAACAAATTGGTGACTCTCCTGGGGACAAGAGATTGTAAAGTCTTGTTGAAGTATTCATGAATCTCTGGTTGTTTTGCAGTTTTAAAATTTTTGCAGTTGAGTTGGCCCATCTGGGTAATCTGGATACTAGAAACCTAATAGCTTAAGCTTGTTTTCAATCCATATTTGTGGTTACTTGTAAGGTACCCTCTTGATAAGTATTCATCCCAAGCTTTTTGGGTGGCGACTCTAAAAGGAACATCTCTGTGATTAGTGCAAAACAAATAAATGTCTTACGGAATGAATACTACGTCAAGAGTAATAACTGACACAGAAAGGGTATTACATGAAGGAATCCCATCATCCTCAAGAGTTGGAGCCTCTTGGAGGAAAAATAAGAATAAAGTGGATATGGATGAAACTCCTTTAAAAGGTGATGAGGCAAATATCAGGATTGGCATGAATACAAATCAGCGCTCTCATGATGCAAATACTTCAGAATATGAAGAGGCTGCTGAAAGAGTATTGGATAGTCCCACAGTCACTTCTACTTCAAATGAGAGAGAAGAGATTACTACACCTAGTTCAGATTCAGAAGATGCCCCTTCTGATATGCTAGTTAATGAAGAGAAGTTTATTTTGAAGCAACTTGCTTTAGTTCAACAAATGGAAAAGGAAAGAGAAATCAGAAAAAAATTGATCATAAGGCTCTTGATAACAATAGAAAAAGACTTCCAAAACACCAAACTATAAAAGAAACAGAGAAGTCTCAAAAAAACAAAGAAATACCATTCACTCATAAAGCTTCTATTTTGCAAATAAATAAGTGTAAATAGAAGATGGGTGAACATAGAGACGAAGAACCTAAATTTCAGAGGCCTATGGTTGAACAAATGTCCAAATTAGAAATTGATTTAGAAAAATTGAGAATTGAAAAGGAAACCATGGAAAAAATGTTGGAGAAAGCCCAAATGGAAGCTGCTACAATTGAAATGAAGAAAAAGATAGATCTTTTACAATCTTCAAAGTATTCTTATTCTGGACCAGAGAATAATACATCTGCTAGAGGAAAAGCTACTATGGTTAAAGAAGATGATAGTTTTCAAAGGAAACCACTACATAATGAGAGGTATAAACAGTTTGATTTTGTTGGTATCTCTGGATACCCCAATCCTTTTCCTAAAGATGTGGGTGATATAGGAGAAAAGCTCCCAAAGTTTGCTGGTAATAATGTGATTTCTTGTGAAAAACATTTAAGAAAGTTCATTGATTTTGTTGATGACTTGAATATCACCCATGAAGATGTATTAATGAAATTATTTGTTCCGTCCTTAGTTGAGGATGCAAGAGAATGGTTTAGAAGCCTTGCTAATGGCTCTGTTGTTTCCATGGATGAGTTGATTGAGTTATTTAAAGATCAGTATGGAGACAAAACAGATAAAGGGTTTTTATTGAATGAGTTCAATAATATCAAGAAAAATTACAATGAAGAAGTTACTGAATTTAATACAAGATTTCAAAGAGCTATGCATAAACTATTTCAGAAGATAAAGCTAGATGAAGAAGTATGTCGAGAAACCAATTTAAATGCTTATGATTCCAAAATGGGATATGTTCTAAGAGATAAGAACCCTATGACTCTTACTGACGCTTACAAAATAGTAGTCAATATTGAAATGAACAGAAGAGTATCTCATAAGTTAAATGGGAGGGATGACCCCAGGTTTAGCAAAAGCAATCTGAAAGAACCAGACTACAAAGAATATATACCTCCTCAAAACAATAAACCCTTTTACAGTAATACTTACAATCCTCAGAACAGAATGAAAAATCACCCGTATGGAACTCAGTTCAAAGATGGAAAGCCTGTTGTTACACCCAAGAAAGAAAATATGGATAACAAAACTCCAGACCCCCTTCATAGAAATTATGTCCATTTCTACAATGATAATACTTGGTGTGAAGTTTGTGAGGCCCCTCATAATCCTGATTTTTGTGTCATTTCCTTAGATCTAAAAGTGAATGAGGAACAAGAAAATGATGAGGGGGAACAGTGTGATCATAGTATGACTAATACTTATTCATGCCATGATATTGATTCAAACAGTGAAGAGGAAAATCATGATTCCTATGTCTCACAAAAAAGGATTCAGAACCATCACCAACAGGTCTTATATGATAGTGAGACTGATGAATTTGATGATAGTGTAAGATGCTATGCTCAGGATGGTCAGGATGTTCCACTCATAAGGAAAGCTTCAGATGAGGAAAAGGCCAGGATTACTGCTGAGTTAGTAAATAAAGCTAGAAGCAATTACTACCTAAGGAATAGGGTGGTAGGTGGAACTGGTAACCAACCTTCAGGTGTCTTTATAAAGGAAAAGAAACCAGACACTAAGTATGTTCAGAAAAAAGAAGAGCCTAGAGAAAATGTAAATAAACACAAGGTCAAGATCATCACGAAAGCTCTAGAGTCAAATGTTATACAAGATGAAGATGAAAAAGGTCAGTAAAAATTTGTTCCTATTCAAAAGATAGAAAATAAAAGGTTGAAAGAGTCATTTCAAAAGAAAAACAATGAGGATAATGAAGTTATCATTGATAGGTCAAAACATTTAGATCTTCATTATACTCTAGTGGACATGGGTCAATGTTTGTCTTAGAAGACAGTTAAGGTACCATTTTTGGAAATGATGAGGATCAAAGAACATAAGGAAAAAGTGATGACATTATTAAACAGTGTACCTATAATTAAATTTCAAAACCCAGTAGATGTATTTGAGAGGTCACCTATCAAGGGAAATGAGGATGAGATGTTGACATCCGAGATTCCTCAAATATTCTTGAATGCTACTTCTTCTCTAAAGGTGGTGGACCCATTTTTTCTTTCATTAATAATTAATGATAAAAAGCTCAAGAATTGTATGATTGATTAAGGAGCTTCTAATATAGTTATGCCAGTTGAGATTATGAGGGAAATGGGGCTACAAGTTG
Source organism: Thuja plicata (assembly GCA_018584345.1). Taxonomy (NCBI): domain Eukaryota; kingdom Viridiplantae; phylum Streptophyta; class Pinopsida; order Cupressales; family Cupressaceae; genus Thuja; species Thuja plicata. Next base: position 4,314,653 of record MU227982.1, on the reverse strand, counting down.
ACACACCTTATGGAAGATGTAGAGCCATGGATTATAGAGAAGTCCCTATAATTGGTACCATTGAGGCCATGCCTTATAGATTGGCACTTTGCCTTGATATAGTGATGACTATGAATGTTCTTGTGGTTGATATACCACCCCATTATGGCATGTTGTTATCAAGAAAATGGAGTGCTTCAATGGGAGGAAGTATACAAAATGATTTGTCATATGCTACTTTCAACATTGCTAGACAAGATGTTAAGGTTTTGAGAGAGAGCAGAACTCCCCATATGATAGAAAAATTTGAAGACACCAATGTTAACTATTATATTGACATAGACATGGAAAATTTTAGAATGCAAAAAGAAGAACTTAATTGTCAAGATCAAGACGCTGACCTTTTAAATAAAGAATTAATCTTTCAAGAAGATGGGATATGGAAAATGTATTTTGATGGTGCTTTCTCTAAGGAAGGATTAGGGGTAGGAGTATTGTTGATATCCCCATCAGGTAAAACTTTTAAATACTCATTTATGCTAGCTTTTCAGTGTACTAAAAATACTACAGAATATGAATCTTTATTTTTAGGACTTGAAATCGCTATCAAACATGGTATAAAATGTTTAAAAGTTTATGGTGACTCTGAGTTGGTGGTAGCACAAGTCAGATCCAAATATGCTATAAAGAATGACAGATTAAAAATGTACAAACATGTTGTTTGGGATCAACTTGAGATGTTTGATGCTTTTAATATAACCTGGTTGGAAAGGTCAAAGAATATTATGGCTGATTTTCTAGCAAATGTTGCTTTGAAAAATGATGATTTGACCCTACATGGAGTTTCAATACTCAAATTTAAGATAAGACCAGTTGTATCTGATAACATATACAACTGGAAAGTGTTCCAAGATGATAAAGATATTTTGAGATTCATGTAATGTTTGGATTAGTATGAAAACCAGAGCATAGACTACAGTTCCTTATTAGAATCAGATGATGGAAAGGATTACATCTTGGGAAATGAAGTTGTCCAATTAAGTTCTAATCAGATTCCTAGGGGTTTGGTTGAACTTGAGGCATTGTTTATAACTCAGCAAAATGATTCAACAAAGATAAGCAATGTCAACCTTGAGGATTTGGAAGAAATAAATTTAGGATCAGAAAATAGTCCTCAAATAGTTTATATAGGAAAAGGTTTGGATTCTCATGTAAGGATAAATTTGATCAATTTGCTGAGAAAATACAAGCATGTTTTTCCTTGGTCATATGATGACTTGAAAGCATATAGAGAGGACCTTTTCCAACATGAGATTCCTCTGAAGTTTGATGTCAAGCCATTTAGACAGAAACAAAGGCCTATTAACCCCTTGTTGGCTCCCAAAATGCAGCAGGAATTGATGAAACTCAAGGATGCTGGGATAATCCAACCTATTAGACATTCAGCATGGGTATCAAATCTAGTGCCAGTTAGAAAGAAAAATGGTGACATCAGACTATGTGTTGATTTTAGAAATCTCAATATTGCTTCATTGAAAGATAATTATTCACTGCCCAATATGGAAGCAATGTTGCATAAGGTGACTGGTTGTGAATTGTTGTCAATGATGGATGGTTTTTCAGG
>MU227982.1:4290521-4301758 GCA_018584345.1 Thuja plicata | reverse complement strand
AGCAGTGAAAGATATCCTTACACAGTCAGAGGTTACTGGTAAGAGATGTAAATGGATTACAAGGATTCAAGAGTTCAATTTGGAAATCAATATCACCAAATTGATAAGAGGTCAAGGCTTGGCTAAAATTATGACAGAAGAGAACCTGGATTTAGTACAATCAAATTAGATAGGGGAAAATAACCAAGCCATTACCAGTATAGAGAGGCAACCATATTACACTGATATTGTTTTCTTCCTCAAAAATGCTAAGTGTCCTGATTATTTGTCTGATAATCAAAAGAGAAGTTTGAAATTGCAAACTCAAAGATATGTTTTGATTTAAGGTGATTTATTTTGGAAAGATAAAAATGGTGTACTATTGTTGTGCCTTGACAAATATCAAGCTGAGAAAGTTCTAATTGAGATGCATGAGGGAGAATGTGGAGGTCACTTTTCTGCTAAAACCACTGCCCATAAGATTTTAAGGGCAGGATATTATTGGCCTACTTTGTTCAAAGATACGTATACACATGTCAGGAAATGTGAACCATGTCAGAGGTTCTCCAATAAGTTGAAATTTTCAGGTGCTCTGTTGCTCAACCCGATGAGTACTGAAGCTCCTTTTGCTGTATGGGGCATTGATTTTATTGGTGAATTTCAAGAAAAGTCTAGTGCAGGGCACAGTTTGATTTTAGTTGCCACAGATTACTTTACTAAATGTATTGAGGCTATCCCCATAAAGAAAGCCACAAGTAGAGTGGTTACTGAGTTTCTCATGGACAACATTTTGACCAGATTTGGAGTCCCTAATAAATTAATAATGGACAATGCTATGAATTTCAGATCAGAGCAAATGACAAGTTTCTGTGAAAGGTATGGGATTACAATATCATATTCTTCCCCGTATCATCCTCAGGCCAATGGACAAGCTGAGTCTAGCAATAAAAGTATATTGAAAATATTGAAGAGGACTCTGGAACAAAATAAAAGAACATGGCAAACAAAATTGAGATTAGCTCTTTGGGCTGATAGGGTAACACTTAAAAGGGCAACTCGTCAATCTTCTTTTGAATTGGTGTATGGTTTTCAAGCGAGATTACCCATTAACAATTTATTGCCCATTTGCCAATTCATACAAGAGGAACATTTAGATGTCTATGACAATATGCAGAACAGAATGATGCAGTTGATTGAATTAGATGAAAAAAGGAGAAATAGTCAGAGAGAAAATGTGAAGCTACAACAACAAATGAAATATCCATTTGATAAAAGGGCTACTGAGAGAAAGTTCCAGATTGATGATATAGTTATCCAATGGAATGCAAGGGCAGAGGAGAAGGGAAAACACAAGAAGTTTGAGTCTTTATGGTTAGGAAATTTTATTGTTTCAGAAAATTTTGGCAAAGACTCATATTTGTTGAAGAATATGGAAGGAGATCTTTTTGAGTTGCCTGTGCATGGGAAATTTTTGAAACCTTTCTTCAAGTGAAAGCCGTTAAAGTGCACAAGTAAATATGTATCATATGTCTTTCCCTTTTCTCTATTTTTCGATTCTGTACATATTTCCCTTTTTGTTGTAGGGTTTTGCTCTGTTGTTTAAGTAGTCTGCAACCAGAGATTCTATGGTTCTTTGTCATAAACCTTGTTTAGCCAATCCTCATTAGAGCTACTGTTGGTTGTGTTTCTTGTTTTGGTAGTTTTCCTGGTTCTCTATTCTTTTCTTTATGATCTGGTGTTTTTAGTCTGCTGTCCCTCATTCCTTTTTGCTTTACCTATGTCAAGTTTTTAGGTTTTCAAGTCTGAACCTGTCTGAATTTGCAAAACCCTGAAAACCCTTAACCTTCCAAGTGTTAAAAGTTGAAAAACAAACCCTAGGTCATGTCGCTTCTATTTTGCTGTTGCTTTTTCAAGTTCACTTAAGTCATGTGTTTTAATCATATCACTTTGCTGCGTTACTCCAAATGAATATTCCATTATCCTTCCCGACTTGGTGATTTTCTTTTGTCGCATGATCTCATTTAAATTTAGTATATTCCTTTGGCATTACGAGACTTTGTGATTTCTTCATGTCGCTTTATCGCTAAGAGTATCCAATTTTAAAATTTAGGCAAAGCCTTCAGTCATGTAGTCTTGAGAAAGAATGGTGGTTAAAATATTTTGACCGAGACTTCACGACTGACCGTCTGAGGTTTAGCGAAAAGCATAGTCAGGTTGTCACCAAAAATAGTGTGATGACTCAGTTTTCCATTGTGCAATAAGAGAATGAATGAATTTGTGACATGTGTCATAGGGTGAGTGGATATTAAAGGTTTATCGCATGGTTGCCAGAAGGAGAAAATGGAATCAGCGACAATGAGACTCGGTGCTTTTCCTTTTGTCTTGATGTCTAAGAAAGATTTAAGGGTATATAAGAACATTTGGCGATTACGCGATGGCCATCAGATAAAGAGATCAAAGGATCTAACGGTGGTCATGATGTCTCAGAGTAAAAGTGCCCAAGGGGAAACGTCCTCCCGACTTGGCGATTAAGGTTTGTCGTGCAGTCGTCAAATGAGAAAAGGGACACATATAATCGGTCATTTTAAAATTTAATACTCAGATTTTGTATTCTGCGATCGGGCGACTTGTATTGTCACATAGTCCTGACATGAAACAAAAAAATTTGGCAACTAAGAGATAACTATAAAGGGTTTGAGGCAACGGTTAGTCGCTAAGTCTCAAAAAATATTATGAGTTAGTGTTAACTATGCACGACTATGATTGTTGCAGGGTCGCGAGATCGCCAGATGGTGACTTGGGTTAGCCAAAGGAAGGAAAGTGTATTGTTGCAATATCTCAAGATAAACTATAGGTTAGTGATTGAGGTCCATGACAAAGATATTATATGCAGTCGCACAGTTGCCTGATCCCAAAATCTAAAAAAATGGTGGCAATTTTTGATGTGACAGCATGAATCATTCGATAGCCAATCAGAGGCTTGTATTTTGATTGCTGTGCAAAAAGAGTAGCTGAGATGTGAGATAGTTAGTGAATCACAGTGTGACATGTCAGCTCTTTTGAATGTTGTAAGGTTGTTCCAAGGATTCACTTTTAAAAATTTGATTTCCTGTCAAGGTCATGGAACTACGGCTAGGTTTTCATTCAAGTTCACAGTATGTTGAATTAAAGATAGAACTGATGTTTCTGAATTATGAGCTGCATACTTTGAATGATGGTTATAAGGAGTTGATGGTGCACTCATTTTTAGTCACCTTGCTTTCATATTTTAGAGCCCAAGTTGCTAAGTTTTAGAGAGAAGAGTTATTTTTCTCAGTTTGTAGTATTTTCAGAGTTGATCAAAAGGTTCCGAGTTTCAAAAAATTGTGCATAGAAAGGTTAGCCAATCTCAGAAATAGATTTGTTTCAATATTGATAAGGAGTAGGAGATTCAAGGCATTTCTCTTGGGAGCAGATATTGATATAGAAGGATTCAATAAAATATTGGATGAAGCTTTCAAAGAAGAGACTGACATCAACAAATTCCTGCTAGATGGGACAGACAAAATGTACAAGTGCAGAGTACTCAAGACTTTAAGTGGCCATCAGATGATGAAGTGAAATCCTGCAAGTTGATGACCACACCCAAGAGAAAGAAGCCAGCAGTAGAAGAATAAATCTTGGATGAGGAGTAAAAGTGAACACTTGGCACTGCACTGTTCGAGATAAGAGGAACAGTTATTGCAAAAGGAAAATGTATATGAATATGCAAGCACAGCTATCCGGACTCAGCATAAATACTACCATCTACCATCTATACAAATCTGATTGTAGTCACCAGATCGGGAGAAGAACAAAAAATATATGTTTTCATTTTGACTCGGTCGCTCCTTCGCTTCTTCTTTCTTTTGTTTCTTTATAGTTTTAGGGTTAGGTTTTCTTTGACCATCCTAAGCTTTTTGCATCCTTCAGGGATTCCAAGATGGTAAAAAATCATATATATAGCAAAAGAGTTGTAATTTTAAAGGGTCTTTGATGTTTGAAACTTTTGGAAAAGAGAGAAAAATATATTGTAGAATTCAGATGTTCTGAACTTCTGTCTATCTTTTGAAGTTGCAAGATCTTTCATGTATGTAAGCTAGATCATATAAATAAAAATATGGTGCAATTTTACTCTCTTCAATTGTTGTCTCTTTATTCTCTATGTATGCTCTTTTATGTTTAAGTTTGCAAGGCATTCTGAAGCATTTTGGTTATTAGCTAACTATCTAATTGCTTGCAAGTTTCTTTTAAGGAAAGAACTAAGTTTTGTGAGTAGTTTTAGGGAGCATAATGGTTTTTTAAAAGATTTGATACAATCGTTTAGAGGTAACAAGATAATTTTTAAGGCAACTTATCTGAATTGCATGTGATTTGTAAGGCAACTTACTGTATTTGGTTTCTGTGAGATATTAGTTTATTGACTCTGTAACCCAAAGGATAGGCACTAGTCTAGAAGTTGGTCTGATAACCCACTATTGTCCAAGTTATTTCGAGGCATCAAAACCAATTTAATCAAAATACTCTTGTTACTAAGAAAAAACAAACTGAACTCAGTAAGGACCTATGTCAGTGTGACAGTGTCCATTTTAGTGATTCCTTGGAGAGTGAATCGTTAGGTTATCACTCCTACAATAAAGGGAAGAAGGATAAAAATCCTTGTATCACTGGTTTTTGCTATATTTAAGACCATAAGTTTGTATGGTTAAATCTTGCATCTGGTTATGCTTGGTCATTTGCAAGGTGATTTATAAGTTGGTTTAACAAAGATACATAGCAAATCAGTGTCCACATTAATACATACTATGTAAATAGCAATCATAAGAGGTAAAACCTGCCTGAGTATATGTGGAGCTCAGAAATGAAGAAGGATCTTATCCAGTCCTTAGCAATTAGGCTTTTCTTGTCTTTGAATCATTATTAGAAGGCATGATGTTCTAGTATTCATTTCAAGCACTATGATTCATATAAGAAAAATCCCTAACAGCACCTGCTACACCTCTCAGTGCTGCACAGTTAAGAGAAAAGCAAGAACATAATCAAGCAATGTTGGAGATTGCATCTTCCTTGAGCTATTTTGAATTTGATGATATAAAGAACTACACAAATGAAAAGTAGATGTGGGATACCCTGACAACCATCTATGGAGGAGACACAAATGTGCTGAGAGACAAATCTAAAAGCTTAAGAGGTAAGTTTGATGAAATGAAAATACAAGAAGGAGAAAATATAGTTCAGTACCATGGTAGAATAAAACAAGTTGTTAATGCTATTAGAGGAGAAAATGGAATAATTGACGAGAACACTATTATGAGAAAGGTACTGAGAACTCTTCTTCTTGTATATGCTATTAGAGTCTCTATAATTCAAGAATTGAGATGCACTCCTAATAATAATCTGACATTAGAAGGTCTAGTAGGCAGACTTACTGCATTTGAGATGTCAAATTTTGATAACTACACTCCACAAGCTATTGATTTTGCATTCAGATCCCAGCTAGTCCTCAACAAATCAAAGAAAGGAAAGAAATGTGTGAACAGTGATAGCGGTACTACTGATGATGATCTTGAAGAACTTGAAGAACTTATGGAAAAAATAATATCTAGAGGAAAAGGAAAATTCAGAGGTAAACTTCCTATCATTTGTTTTTCATGTAACAAAATTGGTCATATTGCTACTAGATGTCCTGATAAGAATGACAGATATGAAAGAAGGGACAACAAATACAAAGATAGAAAGGATGACCGAGACTTCAAAAAGTATAAGGATTACAAAGACAAAGGTAAGAAATATTTCTATATAGCTGAAGAAGCTTCTGAAAATGATTCTGACAATTCTAGTGACAATGATATAGAAGTTGTGTATGTTTCTATGAAAGATGATTCTGATGATGATGAGAAAACTGCACTAATTTCTTATAAGAGTAAAAGTGGCCATTAGATTATTAATAGTGGTTGTTCCCATCATATGACTGGTGACAAAGATAAATTTGAGACCTTAGATCAGTGCAATGGTGGTTATGTTAAATTTGGTAATGATGTACCATGTCTTATCAAAGGGAAAGGAACAATTAATTTGACTGACAAGATCAAATGTGACAATGTGTTATTGGGTTGATGATCTTAACTATAATTTACTAAGTGTTGCATAGCTAAATACTTCTGGTTACAGAATTGAGTTCCATCACAAGAAGGAAAATATCTATGATGCTACTGGAGAACTAGTTGGAAGTGTTGAGAAAACAAAAGGTAACTTGTTTTATCTAGGATTAGCTAAAGAGACATGCTTGTTTGCACAATACAATGATTTTTGGTTATGGCATAAAAGGTTGTGTCATGTAAACATTGATAACTTGGTAATCATAAGTAAACTGAAAAAGGTTAGAGGGTTTCCTAATTTAAAGAAACCTGAAAATGCTATGTGTAAGCAATGTCAACTAGGAAAAATGACTAAGTCTAGTTTCAAGAGTAAGACTCATACTTTAGAGGAAATCCTAGAATTAGTTCATACTGACCTCTGTGGTCCCATTGGGGAGAAAATTTACTGTGGAGCTAGATATTTCATTCTATTTGTTGATGATTATTCTAGGATGATGACTATGATGTTTCTTAAAGAAAAATCTGATGCATTCTAGTTATTTAATTGGTACTTGGAAAAAGTTGAAGATGAGACAGGTAAATATTTGAAATGTTTGAGATCTAATAGAGGAGGCAAGTTTACTTCCAATGAGTTTAACAGTTTCTGCAATGACCGAGGCATAAAAAGATAGATGTTCGCACCTAGGACACCACCACAAAATGGTATTGTTGAACGCAGAAACAGATCTATCATGGACTGTGCAAGAACACTAATGATGGAGAAAAACGTTGCACACAAATATTGGAAAGAGGCTGTAAGTACTATAGTCTATACCCTAAACAAAGTACAAGTTAGAAAAGGTACTAATACTACACCTTATGAACTTTGGTATGGATATGCACCTAGTGTAAGATATTTCAAAGTTTTTGGAAGAAAATGTTTTATACTGAAGGAAAAAATAATGGAAAACTTGATGCTAAAGGAGAGGAAGGTATATTCCTTAGATATTCAACTAAAAGAAAAGCATAAAAGTGTTTGAATTATAATACTAACAAAGTTGTGGAAAGTGCAAATGTTAGAATTGATGAATATGCAGAAACAAATGAAGCTGAAAGTACACAATAACCTGAAAGTTACAAGTCATTTGTATATCTAGATGAGGAATATTCTAAAGCATTACCTGAACCTATGAGTGAGGTTTCCAAGCAATAGATAACACCTACCGATTCACAGAGTGGAGTTTCTAAGCAACATGAGGTGAATTCCGAGCTATCTGGTGGAGATGTCGAGTCACATAATCAACCTACATTGAACGAGAACAATGAATCTGAAGCAAAACATAAACCTACTTTAGAAAAGTATGTGAGGAGGCACCACAATCTTGATCAAATCATTGGATTGAAGGATTCTGTAGTTATGACATGAAGTAAGTTCAGAGATGGTACATGTCTGTTATGTGATTTTGAGCCTAAAATAGTAAAAGATGATTTAGAAAATGAAGACTGGATACAAGCCATGAATGAAGAAATTGAACAAATTGAAAAGAACAAGACTTGGACACATGTACCTAGGCCAAATGACAAAAACATAATTGGTACTAAGTGGGTATTCAGAAATAAGCTGAATGAACATGGAGAAGTGATAAGAAACAAAGCTAGACTGGTATGCAAGGGTTATGCACAAGAGGAAGGAATTGACTATGGTGAAACATTCACCCCAGTTGCAAGATTGGAAGGAGTTAGAACTTTACTTGCATATGTAGCCTACAGGTGTTTTAGAGTTTATCAGATGCATGTGAAGTCTGCATTCCTCAATGGTATATTGGAAGAAGAAGTGTACATTGAACAAGCTGATGGTTTTGTTGACCCAAACAAGAGGAATATGGTTTGCAGATTGTACAAGGCACTTTATGGACTAAAGCAAGCGCCAAGCGCATGGTATGAGAGATTACACAATTATTTGATAAATATTGGATTTGCAAGAACTAATGACAGCACAAACCTATATTTGAAGACAGAGCAAAGTAAAGGTACTTTATTAGCTGAAATTTTTGTAGATGACATTATATTTTATGGACAAGATGTGTTATGCCAAAGATTTGCAAAAGATATGCAAACTGAATTTGAGATGTCTATGTTTGGTGAGATTAAATTTTTTGTTGGCTTACAAATATATCAAATGAAGAATGGTATCTATATCACTCAATCTAAATATGTCAAGGAGATACTGAAAACTTTTGGAATGGAAGAGTCAAAACTAGTGAGTATACCCATGGCTACTGGACAAAAGTTGACAAAGGATGATGATACTAAAGAAGTCAATCAAACCCTCTACAGATCAATGATTGGAAAGCTGCAATATGTTGTACACAGTAGACTTGATATTTCCCTGGCTATTGGAATTTTTGCTAGGTTTTCTGCTAATCCCAAGAAAACTCACATGATGGCAGTGAAATGGATTCTGAGATATTTGAAAGGAACTGATGACTATGGCCTATATTACATAAATAATGACAAGTTTGAGCTCATATTTTACACTGAATCTAATTGGGATGGTAAATTTGATGACAGGAAAAGAACCACATGAGGAGCATTTCTTTTGGGAAAAAGATTCATCGCATGGACAAGAAAGAAACAAAACTGCACCTCACAACTATAGCTGAAGCCGAGTATGTGGCAGAAGCAGTCAATTGTTCTAATATTGTGTGGTTGAAGATACTACTGAAAGGTATGAAAGAAGAGATCAAAAAACTAGTTTTCATATATTGTGATAACATGAGTGCCATCAATATTTCTAAGAACCCTGAAATGCACTCTAAGACAAAGCATATAGCTATCAAGTAACATTACTTAAGGGAGCTAGTTCAAAAGAAGGAAGTGAGACTAGATTATGTGAGCACTAAGGAACAGTTAGCAGACATATTTACAAAAGCACTACCCAAAGATGCTCATGAGTATCTATGAGGTAAATTGGGGGTGATTCCCCTAATTGAAGCTAATTAAGTTCTATATGGAACTGTTGCATCAAATGTTATATTTAGAATATTTGACACATTGATGCACAGGCAGTCACACTTTAGGAAGCTGCCTAAAGATGTGAAGTTGGACAAGAATAGAAAATAAGATCAGTCATAAAACAAGATGACATGAATAGCATGATACAAAGTTACGAATAAGAGAATCTACATGATAAAGATGTCAACGTCTTTGGCATTCTTGTCAAAGAGGGAGAAGTTAACTAAAAGAGGGAGAGTTCACTACTTAGAGAAAAAGATATTGATGAATAGAAATAGAAAGACATCAGTGTGATCACAGACACAGAGGGAGAAAAGTTTTTCAAGATGAGAATTAGAATGAAGGATTTGTTTGTATCAAGGAACACAGGTGACTTTTTGGATTTTTTGGTAACTATGCTTGTTAAATTATTGTTTCAAATGTTTAGTGTTTTCCATCAATACAAAAGAGGGAGATTGTTGGAAAGTTACAATGTAAACAATGGTTTTTTTGTTATTGATGTCAAACCTTAACTGGTGAGACTATTGCTATCTGTTTGAGTACCATATCTATTGATTGATGGAGAAGATTTAACAAGAAGACCAAGTGGAATGGTTGACTTAAGGCAAATAACAAGGGTACTTGATCAGTTGGTACATTGGCAAAGAAATGTGTTGTTTATCTTTTGATGACAGTTTTATTTGTTGGTTTGTGCCGAGCACCAGCATGCCGAGCAAAATTTCTAGTAATGATTGAGCACCAGTGAAATTGTCGAGCAAGTTCAGTGTTGGCCGAGTGAGAACACAATGGTGGTCGAGCGCCAGTATTTTGATTAATGATGAGATTTAAGATCTCTGGCTGACATAATTGATTTTATTGGGATATGTAAAGTTAATTAAAAATTGATCCATGTTATTTAATGCATGGGTAACCGCAATTAATGCATGGATTCAAGATTTAATTAAAGATTACTTTGGAGAAGTAAATGGTAATGTAATGATGGGATGATCCATTGGATTTGACCTAACCTAAGATCTACAATCTTGATTAAGTGAAAAAGATTTATCTAACCTAGATGAAGAGGTATAAGATAACCTCAAGGGGTTATTCATGCAATGTGCTTGTGTGTATGCAAGAGGATTGCATAGTTGATTTACTGATTGGGATGACCTAGCAGAGAAGGCTGCACATAGAAGCAGAGAATTGCATGAGTGATTTCTTGATGGATTTCCAAGAAGATATGGAGTTTGAGATGAGAATGGAGGCCACTCAGTAATTTAGCATTAGAGCTGAAATTGGATTTGGATTTGTAAAGTAAGTTGTATGTATCAGATCACAACTGCTGATTACTTTCTAACCATTGTATCATTCAAAATCCTTTAACAAGGTTGACCTAATAGTCATTGTGTAAATCCTCTAAATAAGGTGACATTCAGGTGTAATGTTTTAAGTCCTCTAATAAGGCCACTCCTAACAGGGTGATTAAATCCTTAACCAGGTCACATTTAGCAATGTGTTTTGTAACCTTTAATAGGGTTGGCTCCTAACAGAGCTCACTTCAGAAGAGTGAAAACTTGGTAGCATGTTACTGGTGGTTTTTCCCAAATTGGGTTTCCATGTTAAATAATTGTATCAACTTGTGTGAATGTTTATGGTTTTTTTTAATTGTTAAGTTTCTACAAGCTAATTACATATGAACATTAAACTGCATGTTTAAGTTGTTGACATATGCTACTACTATCGAGTAGATCTGAGTTGTTGAAATTGCTACAAAGTTTCAATTGGTACATCTAGACCTGAGGATAACTGATTCACTCCTCCCCTCTCAGTTATTCTAAATTCATTCTAATAGGTATAACATAAATGAAACAATTTATAACCCTTAAGAGACAATAAATCCTACTTAGGATTTATTAAAATTTATCACAAACTTAACCATAGCTTATATGGGTACAGGACTGCAAGTGAAAAGACCCATATACAAGAAAACAAAGACACATGTATGAAAGATTATTATATAGATTTAACAAAATATTAAATTAAAAAACTCTAATATGGTTAAGAAGGATTTCTTAAAAACCATAGAAAAGATAACTATTTCCTTAGACTCGCAAATGAAACCCTTAACAAGATAATCAATAGAGATGGATTACACAAACAACTCTTGAA
>MU227982.1:4273146-4284639 GCA_018584345.1 Thuja plicata | reverse complement strand
TAATCCTCATCTTAATATATAAGTTCTTACTTTAAGATTAAGAGATATATATGATATTGTACAAACATTGGGAGAACCTAGTCAATTATTACATTTACAGAGTGATGCAAAATAAGGGTGATATAAATTTATAAAATTTCCCAATTTCCAAATCTAGATTATGTTGTCGCAAGTTTTACTTCAAATTTGCAACTTCAGGTGATATCGCAGTTACAAAAGCTAATTATATCACAAGGAGGATTTAAGGATTACAAATCTATAGTTAGTCTAGGGATCCACAAATTGAATATATTTAGTTAAAACTATCATTGCTGACGACAAACAATCTCGGAAAGAGCAGTCTGTCATGCCTCTTCCATGAAACATTCTCACACCATCCTTAGAAAGAAAATAAAAAATGGTAATGCTCAGAAAATTATCAGACTTCACAATTTTATGTGATTTAGATTAAAGGATTAATGTGTAAAATAGAGATGAGAAGACAACAATTTCATCACATTGAAAGGCTGCAATCTAAAGTCAACATCGATGCATAAACCTATGTATATATAGCAATCCATATACAATACAACAAATACAATGATAAGTTCAGGCACATGTTAAAGATTTATGTATTAAAAGAGCATCGATTTGTTGCTATACTAATACATGTGTTATTAATCATTAATGGGAGGCAATTTCAATAAGTTAAACAACAAAAATTTATTAGTGAAGGGGCAATGGATAGTTATAGAGAGATGACACTTTTAGGAGGGTTGTGACCATGGAAAAGATATAACCTTCATTACAGATTGAGAGATATAAATGTTAGTGTTTTACATTAATCATAGTTTGTTTTTATGTTAGACTAGATATAAATATAATAAATGTTTAGTTAGTTACAATAAGTTGACAAGAATTGTTAATCATAAGGTAGTTTATATAGGAAAATCAGTGGCATTATAAGCCAATTCACAGTAATGTAACAACAATGCAAATAAATCAACATTTCATTTTTATTATTTTACTATTACATTGTAACAATGGTTTGATATTATCACCATTTTAATATGGTATTAGAGCACTTAATCTCTCTGTCCCCATGATAGTGTTGTGCGGTGAGGAAATTGTGTGATGCATTTATCAATATACTTTATGAAGATCCATTTTTACGCATACAAATCAACAATTTGAGAAGGAATAAATGTGATTTCTTTTTCTATTTGTAATTTTTTGAAGATATCTAGATTCTTGTGATGCACATACTAGTGTGACAGGGGAGGCATTCAATTTTAGAGGAGCATCATTGGAAGAAGATGCTGGCAGGGGTTGTTGAATATGGATTTACATATGCTAGTTCAATTTTCTTCAAAAATTTTAAAAAATTGATGTGGCACATATCTTTCATCCATTGAAATCTTTGAGACCTCTTCCTAGGTGTGATACATTCCATCGAGTTTAAGGTACCAAAAATGCATTGTAAAATACCATATGTTGAGGTGTATGAGTGAGGATTGGAGATAAGTAGGCATCAATTGGCTCATTTAATACTTAATAACATTTTGATTTATTTGGATTTACATTTTTATTACTAGACATAATAAACCCTATGAAAAAATATTTTCAATCAGTGTGAGAATTACACAATATCTAAAAGGGAGATTTGTGATAGAAACTGAGAGTTTATTGATACCGCAAAGTGTTTGAATTTGTAGATGCTCACAATTCATCATTTTATCATTGGTTTATTCTCAAATTAAGATGATGTTGTTTGTGAATAAAGAAAATCATTGTAGTACTAACAGATTTCTTACAAGATATGTGAGAGAAGCACAAAATGCAGTGTGGTAAAATTAGGTATTGCATAGATAAGGGGACATGGGGGTTTGTGGCTTGTAAATCTATTGCAAAAAATATATCGGTGACTATGGAGGATACTAAGAGTGTCAAATTATAGATTGAGATCATGACCAACCTCTCTAGGCATTACCATAGCCTTCAAGGCTATCTTTGAGGAGGCACATGTGCTTTTGTTCATGAAGCTCTATGCTAGCAGTGATCAGAAGTGGGTAGCTATTATCATGGTCTAGAGAGAAATTTAGTATTTTGATGAAACACATGACTAGGATACACAAATTGAGCTCATCAAAATACTGAATAATGTCTCTCTTAGGAAGATTTATGTTGAAATAGAAAGGGTCTGATTGGTCAGAAAGCTTGCAAAAATAAAGGAAGAATAGGGTCTTATTGCTAAGGGGACTTCATGAGACATCAATATTGTGCATCTATATTCTAGAAGATTGAAATCTCTTTCCATCTATCTTGATAAGGATATATTGTAGTATATTATAAATACATAAATTATGCATAGAAGGGAAGTCATCATATGACAGCTATGTTTGCACTAGGTGGATACACACAGACCCCGAACCTTCCCTCTCTCCATTATGAAATATATTTCTATCTTCATTGAGTGCCAAAATCTATTGTGGATTTAACGTGAATATACTTCCAATTATTAGTGCATTTGGCTCTTGACTTTAGTCTATGTCTATCAAAGGTTCTCTTCTCTTTTCCCTATCATAATCCTCTCATCTTTGATTGGTAGCTTGACTCTTTGTTGTTACCACTCTACAAATGTTCTGAGTATTAACACTTCCACATGCATAGACCAGTCAATAAGAGTAATTTCTAATGGGATTTGTGTTCAATGGGTGATGTTACTTAGTCAACACTCATTGTCCATTCTCCTGATTTACCCCATTACATCAACATATCCCATAAAATCTAGGGCTACAACAATTGGGGGAGGTGACAAAGAAGATCATAAGAAGGAGATAGAATTGAAGAATACACATGGAGGAAGGTATTGAATGGGATGGATAATGCCAGGGAAGCGACTATAAAAATAACCCTAATCAATCTGTAGAGAATAAAAAAATCTATCTAAAATAGTAGAGAAAGAACTTGAAATACACAATGTAGAAAATAATTTCAAGCAAACAATGACTTACAATAACAATATCAGATGCACAGTCGATCCCTCCTCCTGCCCACAAAATCTTCGGTAAATAATGAGTTTCAATTTTCACAACATGGCCATCTACTGCAAAATTACTTTGTTAAACCCTTCCTCCCACCTGCACTTAAAACAAAATGAAGTGAGTTCATTTGTTTTTTGTTTTTTTGTTTGTATCTCGATTTGGTCGCAATTTCCACAATAAATTTAACTAGAGTCAAAATTTAGACCAAATCGGGACATAAACAAAAAAAAAGAGAACATCACAAGCCAAAATGTTCTGTGGTCAAAAATAAAGGTCTAAAAATGACCTCAAATGTATTAGTGTTTCTATAGCTATATCTATGGTATCAGTAAGTCCAATGAAAAATGTACACTTCTAATCAGTAAGTCCAATAAAGTTTTTGAATTTTCCAAAGAAAAAATTCCTTGTAACTTGTTAACTTAAAGATTATTTTACTTGAGGTGGGATTTTTTCTAGTACCTGTGTCACCGCGATGTCCATGACCAAGTTCTTGCGCAAAAAAAAAATCCTGTACAACAAGAACACATACATATTTTAGCTCATGACATAAAAGAGTATAAAATATAAACCTTTATTGAAATTTTGTTATAACTAAAGTGATGCAAAGTGGGCAACTGGAAGCTTGTCAAATGTCTCAAATAGGGAAAAGTACCCTAGATCACCAAATTTGAAGGCCAAAATGCTTGACACTTATCACAAGTGTGGAAGAAGGACTTGTTTAAGGCTATCACAACTCCATAACCCCAAGGGTAACCTTATCACTAGGTTTCACCAATCCTTCAACAACAACTACCAAGGTTGGTCTCACAAGAAAATGAGCCTAATACATAATGATACCCCCAAAATTACATATTGGACTAGGGGTGACCTATTCTTGTAGGTATGGTCTATTTAGGTCCCTATTGAATAGTTCCAATGGTTCTTTCACTCAAATGAAATCCACATGCCATGGTTGCTTCACAAACCCAACACTATGCTTGTAGCCTTTTTCAGAGGGAAAAGTGATCTCAAGTGAGATTCTTCTGAAGGAATTATATTTTTCCATTAGTATACTTAGAGTAAAACATGATCTATACCATCAGTTTACTGTACACTGATAGATAGGGTACAACACTATCCTATTCCAATGTTACCCAACAAACACTGTTAAGTGTTACCCGATGACAAGAAGGTAAACGATACCTGACGAGTAACAATAGTGCTACTCGACATTACAGCAAAGAGAGGTACCCGATAGATATAGAGAACCCAACTAATAATTTAGTCAAGGAACATCGACATACTACAAGTTCAAACTGACAACCAAGAGCTAGCAGTCAGTTACATCCTACAAAAAGTGGATCTAACTTTCCACATTAGATAAATCACTGAAGTTGTATTTATAAATTCTTGATTTTCTTTTAAATCCATTATGTGCAGAGGAAGAAATGTAATTGTTATTGTTTTAATTAGTTAGTGTTTTAAAACAAGTAAACTAAAGATCAAGGTTAAGTTGTAAACCTTGGATCTGAGAGTTAACATTGTAAATTGTGAATTCCAAGATAGGTCAATACTTGTATAAATAGGTGCTCAATCCATTAAGAATTGTTTTTGTTCAATGAAGATAGTATCCACAAAGAGAAACCAAAGACCAGACAAAGAATTCATGCACAAGAATAGAAACAGAATCAAATTAGTTTTCAAGAATAGAACAGAGGCTACCGACAAGCAAAGAAAAGGTATTCATCAATCACTTAAGGTGATATTATTATTGTAAAGGATTTAATGGATCTATAAATCAGAAATGGTAGATTACATACAGTTAGGTCAACATTTTTATTCATTCTAACAAGTGAAGTAATGAAATCCTTTCAAGAAAGGTGGGCTTAATCATCCTATTGTAACTCTCATTACTGAGTGCATACTTAAATCAGTTTTTCTAAAGCTCTTAACAGAGTAGATCTTAACAAGTCTCTACCTTAATACTCTTAATAGGGTAGATCATCAAAAGTGATTAAATTGTAAGCCTTAACCGGCTCCCTTCCATTCTGCAGATAGTAAAGTTTTGTGGGTGCCATCCCCACCATAGTTTTTACTTCCTAATAAGAGTTTTCTGCGATACCATATCTTGTGTTATGTGTTTGTCAATTTCATGAATGTTTCTATGGATGATTATAAAGATTGTGAACAAACATTAGATGCATAAGAAATTATAACAGCAATGGTGGGTAAATTAGAATTGAATGATCATTAATGATGAATTGAGTAAAGTTTTAAAATTTTTAGAGGTATTGATTCACCCCTCCCCTCTCAGTACTACTACCCATTAATTCCAACAATTGGTATCAGAGCTAAGTATCTTCTTGAAAATCTTAAAGGCTTAAGAGAAAATATCATACAATGGAGAAGTACAAACTTGATAAGAATATTGAGAACAAAAATCTTGAGATACCGATGTTCTATGAATAGTATAAAGAAGCAAGAATTAAGATGAGAGAGTTGTTGGGTGAAAGAAAAGGTATGGCTACCAAGAAAAATGAAATAGACTATCAAGAATAAGAGATTGCAGACTTCTTTAAATCTTTAGGATCAAATACAAGTAATGTATTAGATACATCAGAAGAGAACATCACAAATCTAAAGGAGATCAACCTACATCTGACATAAAATAAAGATGCTACAAATCGGTCAAGAGACCCAAATGGTAAGAATGATTGATGTGATGATTTTTGCCAGACAAGTTGAAACAGAAAGAACACTTGCTATTGATGATAGAAGGAACATTTCAGATAAACTATAGAAAAATGAAATGGAAATTCAAAGACATGCTGAGCATCACCGTGATCTCACAAATTAGATTATCCTTATGAGTCAAGAAGCAAACAGAATAAATGTCCAGAACTCATTGAGAGAATATAGATTATTGGTGAACTAAGAGAAGAAAATGAAAAGATAAAGCATGAGGTTAGAATTCAGCAACAACATAATGAGATTATCAGAAAGGATGAAGAAAGAAATAAAATAATGGATGACTACCTTGAAGGACAATGAAGATTCATCAACAACAATGGTATAGGCTTTACCGAAAATGGAGAATCATCAAATCCAAAGAATGTCTACAAAAATCCAAAACCAAGGAAGAAAACATGCAAGAACTGTGGAAAGCAAGGGTAGACATCAAATACATGTAGAGGTAAAATGAAAGGTACTCCTAAATCTACATCTACATCTCCATTCATAGGATTATATTATAAATGTAACAAGAAAGGACATAAGGCTTATGAATGCAAGAGAAAGATAGAAAAGCCGAAGAAGGAAACCTACATGGACAAATACTGTCCTACATGCAAGATGAATGGACACACATCTAAAGAATGCTAGAAAAAGAAAAGGCAAGCATGGAAGACTAAAGGTAAAGGAGTTCCTTATCAGCCAAAAAGAATTGGTAATCAATATGTATGGGATTACAACACTTGGACAAACTGTACAGCATGTGGTAGATATGGTCACATCATTGCAAATTGCATGAGAGCATGGACCAAAAGGTCTAGAGGCTGGTCAAACCCTGGAATGGCATGCTTACACTATCATAAAGTTGGTCATCTCAAGAAACATTGCAAAGTCAGATTAACATAAACAAGCACATATCCCAATGGTAACACCATTGAAGATATTTGGAGGGCAAGAGACAAAATATGGATAAAAGATTCAAGCAATGATGAAGTTGGACCAAGCAATACAAAGGGTGACACCCCATCTAATGGATTTGGTGACACCACCAACCCCACTTGAGTTGAACAAGTAAGTATGGAACTACACTATACCAGGTTATATTTTGCATCAGTTCCATTATATAAATTGATAGATAGTCAAAATCTGCATGAACCAAAGATGCATACTACTGTACTTGTTACCAATTTAAGAATGAAACATCGTCGCTAAACACTTACCAAAAATCATCGGTGAACACAATAATGAGTTATTCACACTTACCAAAAATTATTGGTCAACTAGTAAAAATGGTAAACCACCAGTGTAACCTGGCGATCGTTGGTAAGAAAGCAAAGTTAAGAAGTGGTCATGACAGAATACCGATATCCATCGATAAAAAAGAAATGGTTAACAATTGACCAAAGCATCATGTCTTCACCGAAAATGATTTGAATATCCTCCTGATGAAACTCATCTTCACATCCCGATGAGTTGTTGAGCATTTATTGCAAGAACTTAGGTCAAAAAGTCTATAAATAGTCGACGGGACAACTTCATTTTTCACCTGCGATTTGAAGAGAAAGCAGAGCGACATCAAAGTGATTCAAGAGAAAAAAGTAGAAGCATCTACAAATTGATTTAGCATACAGAGAATAGATTCCTCATCACTGTTGAGAATCTAAGTAAGTACCAAACACACCGAAAGAATTCTATCATTATTTTGTTAAGAAAAGCCCTAATTTCAAGAAAACCCTAAGTACTTGGAAAATAATGGCAACTACATCAAGAACTGCTAAGTTGAAGAATGAAAAGAAGAATGTGGTGAAACTAATCAAGAACAATAGATGTGTAGAACCTAAATACAAGATCTATCCAGAGATTGCATCAAAACCTGATGAAAATGATGCATTTTCAAAAATTTCATCTAGGGTTTTTCTCATAGAAGATGTTAGGTCTTATATTCACTACAAGATCACAGAGATAGGTGATCTAGAAATGGATGAAGCTTTTAAGAAGCTATGTAATGCTGAAGGAAAACTAAAAGAAGAAAACAAAAACTTGGAATTCAAAGGGTTAACAAATACCCTACATTCCCCAAGGGAATTCAATTCATAATGGATTAGGATAGTCTTGAGTAGGATGCATGAT
The DNA here is from genome assembly GCA_018584345.1 of Thuja plicata. Lineage (NCBI taxonomy): Eukaryota > Viridiplantae > Streptophyta > Pinopsida > Cupressales > Cupressaceae > Thuja > Thuja plicata. The sequence goes on along the minus strand of MU227982.1, from coordinate 4,276,777 downwards.
AACAAACTATGGCTAGACCAACCCAAGAAAATAACAAAGGAATTTCTTCATGCTCTCACTGGTTATCTGATAACCAACAAGCCTAGGGCACACAAACATCCATCCATGAAAGAAGTTAAAAAACTCACCAATGTAGAAGGAGACAACAAAGGTCTCAAAGTAAACACAATTACTGACAAAGAGTTAAAATTTGGTGCATGTGTTATTGGTTACAAAAAATTTTAGCCTAGCAGAATGAACAACATTTCTGCAAAAGCAGTAAGAAAAACTTACAAGATTGTAACAAAAGGAATTTAGATGGATCTATGTGAGATCCTATTGAAACAACTTGATGAGAATATGATCAAAATTAGGTCTGCAAAGAGAAACACATGTAAGTTTGGATCACTTATTATGTGTACATTTTTCTACTTTTGAGAATACTTTCCTTCAGTAGGAAAAGTTGTATGAGACTCTACCAAACTGGTAACCCAACAGATTAGTGAACTTATTAAGTCACTAGGAGACAAATTTGAGTCTGTCATGTCTGCATACTTCCTTGAGTTCAAGGAAAAGATGATGGAAATAACTAGGATTCCTAAGAAACTAGTTGAAAAACACAAAGATGAGATATGTTTCATGGCAGACACAGACTTCACACATATCAAACCAGTTGTACCAAGAATATCTTGGTTATCACCATTAGACTATGAGATCAATATTGATCTAGCTACAAGTGCAATTGAGGCACTGCTCAATGAGCCCATTGATAAGAAACAACCAAGGTTTGGTACATATGAGGAGGCCAAATCTAAGATAAAACATGGCCTCGAAGTCAAGAAGACTATAAACAAGAAAGATAAAATGGTTAATAATCTCAAGAAGATTCTATCGGTTACTGAAGAGGAAGAGAAGGATCAACAGGAGTAAACCGATGAACATGGAAACATCGGTGAAGAACTAGAAGAAAGGAAATTAGATACAGAGGCTATTGAATCTGATGCACCTCCATCTCCACCTCCTGTAAAGAAGCAATAGACAAGAATTTAGACTACTACAATTGACACCACACCACTTAAGAAAGGTCAAGTAAGGACCTACATGAGGAAGCATCCAATAAAAAGAACAAGACAACAACATGTCAAAACCACAACACCAAAGAAGAGAAAAATGTTTGTTAGGACATAGGCTGACTTTGATGACACCAAAGAAGATGAACCAGATGTAGGAAAGAATAACTTCAAAAACCAAATGGTAGATGAAGCGCCAAATCAATTGCTACCCATGGCATAGTGACTGATAAAAAGATCAGGCAGTGGGATATACTAAATCTAGAGGAACAAAATAAAATACAGGAAGCAGTAATAAAATCAATGATTAAAAACAAGTATGCCCCTTCTGAATTTGTAAATAAAATACCTGAAGAGCTACGTAAACGGGTATACCAATAGTGGTCATATGCCTTGAAAAAAGAAAGAGAACCAAGAGAAAGAGTTCTTGTAAGAATGATGCCTCTTGAATCCAAGTTTGAAGAAATACAAGAAGTACTAAAGAAACACTCAAGTAACTTTGTAGCCAAAATAAGGGCTTAGAAAGTACTAGAGAGAAAGTTTATAGAAGTAGATTCAATGACAGAGACCAAATGGAGACATCTCCTGTATCTACTGGTAGAAACAACAAGTGCTGAGAAGAAATTACTTCTCACAAACACACCTCACAGAGAGGAGATAGATAATGCATGTCCTCAGCATATTGCTCTAGACAATCAAGAAAGTGATGATGAACCTATTAACTTAGATACAGGCATGGATGATAATATCCAAGATATCACTCATTATGATTCTGAAAATGATCCAAAAAAGAAAGATGATTTGATATTTATCACACTTAAGGATCAATAAAGCCATCAAGTACTAAAGACATCAGATGACAAGATAGTTGACATTGCTGATGAAAAAATGTAAGACACATCAATCCTGCACCCACTTGTGCAAGACCCTACACAAAATATATAAAAGGATGAGGATGTCACTGCTAATAAGGCACTAACCGATGAGCAGGACACCAATATTGACAAAGCCCAAGCAACAACTCAAAGTAACATGCCTGTCCTAATGAAGGCAATAAACATACTAGAGGGAAATGAGGGATCAAATGAGAAAGAAACAAGCACACCCAAAGACAAGGGTGATGAAGAAGCCAAAGGGACAACGGAGACTATTACAGAGCAAGAAGCAACCGATGATCAGAAGAATGCATCTACTGATCAGAATAAAGAAAAAAATCAAAAGGAAATAGGGGACAAGCCTTCAAAGAAAGGTGAAGAAGGAAAGAAGGATGAGATTGAAAAGAAAACCAAAGCACATTCTGTAGAAAAACCCAAGGTTAGTGAAGAGACATCTTCACATAACTGATAGGTGTGGACAGAGTAGAAAACACAAGATGCTTTATCGACAAAACCTTCCCCAAGAAATTCAAAGTTAACAAATGAACTAGCTATGGTAGTTCATACATATGCATCCCCTCAAATCTCAAAGAACAAAAAAGGAAAGAATAAAAATCCTTTAACTCTAAATGAAATCATTGAGATTCTAGTCTGTGATCCAAGAACATTGGATCTGATAGCATTGACAAAATATGCAAAGCTATGTGAGAGAAAAGTCATTCAAGTCAAGCTAAAAAGAGTGGCAAAACAGACCAAGGTACTAGAAGTAGCAAGAAATATACTTCAAGAAATTGTACCAGACATAAATATTGATCAACAAACTCTAATCATTGATCAATTGGTCACACTCATAGATGTAATAACATCTCAGAATACATATGCTAAGAAAACAATGGAAGAGAGAATTGAACAAAAGTATGAATTCAATCTTGCAAAAAATATAAGCCAAGAAGTTGCATTAAAAAGGGTCAAGCTATATGAATTGATAAGTACAATTAACCCAATTTTATTAGAAGTTGTTACCTTAATCAAGAAATTGTACACTTTAGATCAACTCACTAAGGAGTATATCAACAAGATAGAAAAAATAGATGTTGATCTTCAGTCCAGTGCACAAAATCTAGCCAACACCGAAGAAGCACTTAAATTGCACAATCAACAGATCATACATGCTAGGAAACAGAGACAGGACATTCAGTTTGTAGAGATGAAATACAGAGATGAGGTCAATGAGCTCCACATTAAGTTCTTACCAATACTTACACTCCTACAACAAAATATAACATAGAAAAGTACTCTATTTTCCACCCCTGAAATGTCTGTCCTAGACAACATTTATGATATGCACGCCAGACTAGAGCTACAACACATGGCCCTAGAATAGTTGAGAGAACATTGGGAGAAACTAATGGAAGATAGAAAAATTACCCATTCTAATGTATTGAACACATTGTAAGTTACACATTTTTGTCACAATTTTGGCATATTATAAGTTGTACGTTTTTGTCATCGATATCAAAGAAAGGGGGAATTTGAGATGTACATCACCTTAGTTAAAGGAGGAAATCATATGTATAGTAGAAGAAAGGGGAAATATTGTACACTCAGAGAATAGATAGTATACATGTACATATACATACACTATACTGATGCACACAGTAAGGGGGAGTCATATTATGACAAGGATATAAACATGGTGTAATAATT
>MU227982.1:4252065-4267353 GCA_018584345.1 Thuja plicata | reverse complement strand
ATCAACATAAGCTGAAACTAAATCAGAACATAAACATCTCAAAAGTACCCTGATTACAAAATCAGGTGCTGAATATATAACACAGGATTCCACCGATCCTCAAAAGTATAAAAAGTCTCTCTGATAGACAAAGTATGTCAAAGTGTAAACTACTGAAAGCACGAGAACAAAATAGTAAACTATAACAGTCTAGTGTAGGTCTCACACATCATCATAAGAACATGACCTCCCTTCAACAAGGAAAATTGCATGCGTTTATTGAATTTTTTTCTAATATTTTGACCTCTAGTTGATCTCCCTATTTTATCCATACTACATGTCAAACTTTCATCTACCATTCCCGTATTTCCCTCATTTGAGGAAGATAGATCTTACAAGTATCTATTTGGTGGTTTGTGAAATCCATCAAATGAGATATATAGTTGGTAAGGAGAAAGATATTTTTCTAAATGAGGGTAATGTTGATGAAGTCGGCCATAAATTTGATGCTAAGGGTAGTACTCTTAAATCATGAGAAAGTTAATAACTTATTATTAAACCAGTCAATGGAAATGGGTGTAAAGAGAAAGAAATAAATTAATAAACTATTTCTATAGGGCTTATTTAGTTATACCTACTGATCCATGTCATTGTGTAGGATCCTCGTCAAAGGGGTTAAATTTCCTGCATATGTGAATCATTTATCTTAAATTAGCTAAAAATTACATGATACATGTGATACAAATTATGTAGAAGACAACATGAACAATATGCAAGATTGTAAACAAGAAAAAATTATCTTTACCTTATATATAGAATGAAAGATCGTCAAAAAAAGGGGTGACAATGTGTGTAGTCAATTGCCTGTTTCCAGAAAGGTTGACAATGAAACAAAATATATACATGTAATCAGCTCATCAATTAATTGAGCATCATAAGCAATACATTGGTAATCATAAATCACATATGTTGTAATAATTAGAATTGAACAAAATGAATTAATTATACCATGCCATTAGAGTTGTATACATCAAAAAATTAATATTAAATATATACTAATCAATATAAATATATATAAATGATTAAATCGCATACCTTGTATATTTCAATCATGTCATCGATCATCATCATCATCATCATCATCATCATCATCATCTCCATCATCTCCATGATCGACATCAACATCATCATCATCATCATCATCAGCAGCAGCAGCATCACCACCATCACCATCATCATCATCACCACCACCACCATCATCATCTTATTCCTCATCATCATCTTATTCTTCTTCTTCTTCTTCAGTATCTTCTTCTTCCATCACATTATACTTTACCGACCTTCCTCTTGGATCATGTCTAACAACAAATTACCAACCTGATTTATGTGGAACCTCTAAATAAAATAATTTCTCACATTGGCTTGAAAGAACATAGGGCTCATCCCCAACTGGCTCAAACAACCTTGTATTAATCATTGTAAATCTATTATCACGTTGAATAACAATTCTATCAGGATCATTCTGATTCAGTCATAGCCTATGCCATTTGGCGACAAATAAAAATAATTTTAAGGAGTTAAATTCACACTCAGGTATATCATCCAAGATGCCATAGTATCAATTTTGAGATTGTTAAGGATGTATGTCATTTCTAGATGAAATATTAGTGGCCTCAAATACTGCAGTTATCCTAGAATCACAAGTTTTCTTCATTTCATCTAATTTTTTATACGAAATTTATGGCCATGATAGTACATAGCTTTGTGGTGCTTGACTTGCAATTTTTCAATCATGTGAAAATTATTTCCATCATGAGTTGATATGAAACATATGGGTCATGATCATTAATAATTTTTACATACCTATCTACCTCTTAAACCATATGATAGATCAATTACCAATGGCATAACATTGGAATCTCCATTACGATGAGCTTCTATAACCAATGAAGTAAGACCCTCCCATGTTAATGAGAAACCATTTTGTTCACATCATTCAATCCATGCCATCATCCAATCAATATTATTCAAAATATACAAATGTATTGCATCCCACTCTCGCCCAACTGTATAAAAAAATAGACCAATTAAAAATAACTTATGTTGAAGACTTATAATAAATAATTAACAATAATAACATCTTATAATTACCTCTCACTTTCATCAATCTACCTTTCCCCATAAAGTGCTCCCCTTCAAATTTGTTAATGGAGTTGGGATCCCAAATACAATCTACATGGATCTTTGCTGCAAACTTAGGAAGATATTGACTAATGTACACCATGATCTAGTATACCATATATCCCTCCACCATAGAACCCTTAGGATGTGCTCTTTGTTGAACCGAGCCCTTCAAAAATTTCAAGTTCCTCTCAACCATCCACATTGACCTATTTTGTACAGGTCTAAACAATTCAATCTCCTCAACTTGATGTATGAGGTAGTGTTCTTATGCATTGAAAAAAGTTTAAGGTAGACACTTTTGCATTTCACACATAAGATGAGGAATTTTTCTCTTCCAATATTTTATATCTTCTTTATGGGTTTCTTTAGATGACAACCACCTCATTTATTTTCCAAGATCATATATAAATTGTTTGACATTATTTTTAAAGTGGTGTGAGAGATATAGAGGTAGAACGTACTGCAATAATTATAAAATGATATTTTCAATGTTTTATAAAATAATACAATGAAAACTACATGTAGTATACAAATATATAGTTAATACAAAATAACATGAATTACCTTAATAAATATATGTCAATCATGTGTTTTCATCCCTAGCCTAAATTCACTTTTATTTGATATGCGATTGTTTATGTTCGCAGCAAATCCTGTGGGAAATCATTTTTTTTTGTATAACTTTTTTGATAGCATTTCTTTGCTGCTACAACAATAACCAAGTAAGGGCACTTATATCAATCTGGTCTCTATTTTTATTTGATTGAATGACAATTATCATTGCATGGTTGGATTCCTCAATGTCACTAAATTTTTTGACAATTTTGTCTTTGTCACGCCTTCCATCCAATATTTTTCATAATATGTCTGTTACATTATTTCCAATATGCATAGCATCAAACAAATACACAATTAGGATTTTCTCGTAGTATGGAAACCTACCAAATTATGTAGGATAAATTTTTAGTCCTTTTGGAAGTTGGTCATTAATGCCTTGATGACCTTCATGAGCATCAATTACATCATCAGTAAACAACAAAATATCAAAATATAAATTTCAAACAAAAACCATCAGATGGAATGACATTACCTGGAAAATTTATTCTATTATATTCCAAATTCCATAGGCAAGGTGTCATTCTTTGTGGCTTTGATGTAGTATATTATTTCCCATTGAAAAGATGTTTTCGGTAATTCAGTACTTATGATTTCTATGGAGAAAGTGTCTTTACTCATCGAACACCTACTTTCCTAAACTTTTTGAATGATGAGATTTCATCTTTGGACCACAAATTGTGTTGGAATTAATGGGAAGTAGTACTGAGAGGGAAGGGGTGAATCAATACCTCTAAAACTTTTAGCCCCTTACACAATTTATCATTAGTAATCATTCAATTCTAATTTACCAACCATTACTGTTATTTTTTCTTATGCATCTAATATTTGTTCACAATCTTTAATAGTTTTCAATCATTCATAGAAACATTCATGAAATTGACAAACACATAACACAAGATATGGTATCACATAAAAACTCTTGTTAGGAAGTAAAAACTACGGTGGGGATGGCACCCACAAAACTTCACTATCTACAGAATGGAAGGGAGTTGGTTAAGGCTTACAATTTGATCACTTTTGATGATCTAACCTGTTAAGAGTATTAAGGTGGAGACCTGTTAAGATCTACTCTGTTAAGAGCTTTAGCAACATTGATTTAAGTGTGCACTCAGTAATGAGATTTACAATAGAATGGTTGAGCCCACCTTTCTTGAAAGGATTTTATTAGTGTACTATACTTGTTAGAATGAGTAAAATTTTTGATCTGACTGTACGCAATCTACCATATCTGATTTATAGATCCATTAAAGCCTTTGCAATAATAATATCACCCTAAGTGATTGATGAATACCTTTTCTCTGCTTGTCGGTAGCCTCTGTTATGTTCTTGAAAACTGATTTGATTATGTTTGTGTTCTTGTGCATGAATTCTCTGTCTGGTCTTTAGTTGCTCTTCGTGGCTACTATCTTCATTCAACAACAACAATTATTAATGGATTGAGCACCTATTTATACAAGTATTGACCTATCTTGGAATTCACAATTTACAATGTTAACCCTCAGATCCAAGGTTTACAACTTGACCTTGATCTTTAGTTTGCATGTTTTAAAATAGTAAAACTAATTAAAACAATAACAATTATATTGCTTCCTCCACACATAATGGATTTAAAATCAAATAAAGAAGTTATAAATATAACTTCAGTTATTTATTTGACGTGGAAAGTCAGATCCACTTTTTGCTGGATGTAACTGACTGTCAGTTCTTGGTTGTTGGTTTGAACTTGTAGCCTGTCGACATTCCTTGACTAAACTGTTCATCGAGTTCCCAATATATGTCAAGTTCCTCTCTTTTGTATACTGTCGGGAAGCACTATTGTTACTCGCCAAGTATTGTTTACCTTTTTGTCATTGGGTAACACTTAACAGTGTTTGTCAGGTAACATTGGCATCGGATAGTATTGTGCCCTGTCTGTCAGTGTAGGGTAAACTGATGGTGCAGATCATATTTTTCTCTAAGCATACTAATGGAAAAATATAATTCCTTCAATCTCCCCCTTTGACATTAGTATCAAAAAACTGATATGTGCATAATACTGAAATTATTACACCATGTTTATATTCTTGTCATAATGACTCCCCCTTATTGTGTGCATCGATATAGTGTATGTATATGTACATGTATACTATATATTCTCTGAGTGTACATTATTTCCCCTTTCTTCCACTATACATATGATTTCCTCCTTTAACTGAGGTGATGTACATATCAAGTTCCCCCTTTTTTTGATACTGATGACAAAAATGTACAACTTACAATATGCCAAAATTGTGACAAAAGTGTGTAACTTACAATGTGGCAAATACATTAGAATGAGTAATTTTGATATCTTCCATTAGTTTCTCCCAATGTTCTCTCAACTATTCTAGGGCTATGTGTTGCAACTCTAGTCTGGTGTGCATATCATAAATTCTATCTAGGACAAACATTTTAGGGGTGGCAATTAGAGTACTTGCCTATGTCATATTTTGTTGCAGGAGTGCAAGTGTCGGTAAGAGCTTAACTTGGATCTCATTGACCTCATCTTTGTATTTCATCTCTGCAAACTGAATTTCCTATCTTTGTTTCCTAGCCTGTATGATTTGTTGATTGTGCAATTTAAGTGCTTCTTCTGTGTTGGCTAGATTTTGTGCACTGGACTGAAGATCAAAATCTATTTTTTCTATCTTGTTGGTATACTCCTTAGTGATTTGATCTAAAGTGCACAATTTATTTATTAAGGTAACAATTTCTAATAAAATTGGGTCAATCATACTTACCAATTCAAATAGCTTAAACTTTTTCAATGCAACTTCCTGGCCTATCTTCTCTGCAAGCTTGAATTCATACTTTTGTTCAAGTCTCTCTTCCATGCATCTTCTCAGCATCTGTATTCTGAGATGTTATTGCATCTGAGTATGACCAGTTGATCAATGATTGGAGTTTTTTGATCAATATTTATGTCTAGTACAATTTATTGAAGTATATTTCTTGCTACTTCCAGTACCTTGGCCTCTTTTGCCACTCTTTTTAGCTTGTCTTGAATGGATTTTCTCTCACATATCTTTACATATCTTGTGAATGCTATTGGATCCAATGTTCTTGGATCATAGATTGCAATCTCAATGATTTCATCCAGAGTTACTAGATTTTTATTCTTTCCTTTCTTCTTATTTGAGATTTGAGGGGATGTAGATGTATGAACTACCATATCTAGTTCATTTGTTCACTCTGAATTGCTTGGGGAAGGTTTTGTCGATGATGCATCTTGTTTTTTCTGCTCTATAGGCACCTGTTAGTTATGTGAAGATGTCTCTTCATTAACCTTGGGTGTTTCTGTAGAATGTGCTCCGGTTTTCTTTTCAATCTCATCCTTCTTTCCTTCTTCACCTTTCTCTGAAGGCTTGTCCCCTGTTTCCTTTTGAGTGTTTTCTTTATTCTATTTAGTAGATGCATTCTTCTAATCATTAGTTGTAGCTTACTCTATAGTAGTATTTGTTGTCCCTTTGGCTTCTTCATCACCCTTGTCTTTGGGTGTGCTTGTTTCTTTCTCATTTGATCCCTCATTGCCCTCTAGTATGTTTATTGCCTTCATTAGGATAGGCATGTTACTTTGAGTTTCTGCTTGGGATTTGTCAGTATTGGTGTCCTACTCATCGATTAGTGCCTTTTCAGCAATGACATCCTCATCCTTTTGTATATTTTGTGTAGGGTCTTGCACAAGCGGGTGCAGGATTGATGTATCCTGCATTTGTTCATCAACAATGTCAACTATCTTGCCATCTGATGTCTTCAGTAATTGATGGCTTTTTTGATCATTTTTAGAATCATAGTGAGTGATATCTTGGATATTATCATCCATGCCTGTATCTATGTTAATAGGCTCATCACCACTTTCTTGATTGTCCAGAGAAATATGCTAAGAACTTGCATTATCTGTCTCCTCCTCTTTGTGAGGTGTGTTTGTGAGAAGTAATTGCTTCTCAACACTTGTTGATTCTGTCGGTAGATCTAGGAGATGTCTCCATTTGGTCTCTGTTATTCAATCCAGTTCTATAAAATTGCTCTCTAGTACTTTGTAAGCCCTTATTTTGGCAACAAATTTACTTGAGTATTTCTTTAGTACTACTTGTATTTCTTCAAATTTGGATTCAGGAGGCATCAATCTTACAAGAACGCTTTCTCTTGGTTCTCTTTCTATTTTCAAGGCATATGATCACTGTTGGTATACCCTTTTACCTAGCTCTTCAGGTATTTGATTTACAAATTTAGTAGGGGCATACTTGTTTTTAATCATTGATATTATGACTGCTTCCTGTATTTTATTCTGATCCTCTAGATTTAGTGTATCCCACTACCTGATCTTTTTATCAGTCATTATGTCATGGGTAGAAATTGATTTGGCAGCTTCATCTACCATTTGGTTTCTGAATTTCTTCTTTACTACATCTAGTTCATCATCTTTGGTGTCATCCAAGTCAGCCTATGTCCTAACACACCTTTTTCTCTTCTTTGGTGGTGTGGTTTTGACAGGTTGTTGTCTTGTTCTTTTTGCTAGTTGCTTCCTTATGTAGGTCCTTACTTGACCTTTCTTAAGTGGTGTGGTATTGGTAGGAGTAGTTTGACTTCATTTTCTTTTCTTCTTTGCAAGAGGTGGAGATGGAGGTGCATCAGATTCAGTAGCCTTTGTATCTTATTTCCTTTCTTCTAGTTCTTCACCGATGTTTCCATGTTCATCGGTTTCCTCCTGTTGATCCTGCTCTTCCTCTTCAGTAACCGGTAGAATCTTCTTGAGATTCTTAACCATTTTATCTTTCTTATTTATAGTCTTCTTGACTTCGAGGCCATGTTTTATCTTAGATTTGGCCTCCTCATATGTACCAAAACTTGGTTGTTTCTTATCAATGGGCTCATTGAGTAGTGCCTTAATTGCACTTGTAGCTAGATCAATATTGATCTCATAGTCTAATGGTGATAACCAAGCTATTCTTGGTATAACTGGTTTGATATGTGTGAAGTTTGTATCTTCCATGAAACATATCTCATCTTTGTGTTTTTCAATTAGTTTCTCAAGAATCCTAGTTCTTTCCATCATCTTTTCATTGAACTCAAGGAAGTATGTAGACATGACTGACTCAAAGTTGTCTCCTAGTGACTTAATAAGTTCACTAATCTATTGGGTTACCGGTTTGGTAGAGTCCCATACAACTTTTCCTACAAAAAGAAAGTATTCTTGAAAATAGAAAAATATACACATGATAAGTGATCCAAACTTACATGTGTTGCTCTTTGTAGACTTGATTTTGATCATATTTTCTTCAATTTGTTTCAGTAGGATCTCACATAGATCCATCTAAATTCCTTTTGTTACAATCTTGTAAGTTGCGCTTATTGCTATTGCATAAATGTTGTCCAGTGTGCTAGCCTGAAATTTTTTGTAACCAATAACACATGCACCAAATTTTAACTCTTTGTCAATGATTGTGTTTACTTCAAGACCTTTGTTGTCTCCTTCTGCATTAGTGAGTTTTGTAACTTCTTTCATGGATGGATGTTTGTGTGCCCTAGGCTTTTTGGTTATCAAATAACTAGTGACAACATGAAGAATATCCTTATTTATTTGATTGGGTTGGTCTAGCCATAGTTTGTTGTCATGCATCCTGCTCAAGACTATCCTAATCCATTCTGTCTTGAGTCCCTCAAGAAATGTAGGGCATTGGTTAACCCTTTGACCTCCAAGTATTTGTGTTCTTCTTTCAGTTTTCCTTCTGTATCTCATAGCTTCTTAAAAGCTTCATCCATTTCTAGATCACCTATCTCTGTGATTTTGTAGTGAATGTAAGACCTAACATCTTCTATGAGAAAAACCCTAGGCAGAATTTTTGAAAATGCACCGGCTTCATCGGGTTTCGATGCAAATTCTAGACAGATCTTGTATTTTGGTTCAACACAAGTGTTGTTATTGATTAGTTTCACCACATTCTTCTTTTCATTCTTCAACTTAGCAGTTCTTGATGTAGTTGTCAGTATTTTCTAAGTACTTAGGGTTTTTTTGAAATTAGGGCTTTTCTTGAATAACAATAATAGAATTCTTTTGGTGTCTTTTGGTACTTACTTTAACTTGCAATAATGATGAGGAATCTATACTCTGTGTGTTGAATCGATCTATAGATGCTTCTTTTTACTCTCTAATCACTTTGATGTCACTATGCTTTCTCTTCAAATCACGGGTGAAAAATGAAGTTGTCCCATCGACTATTTATAGAATTTTTTAACTAAATCTTTGCAATAAATGCTCAACAACTTATCGAGACGTGAAGACAAGTTTCATCAGGAGGATATTTCAAATCATCGTCAATGAAGACATGATGCTTTGGTCAGTTGTTAACCATTTTGATTTTATCGACAAATATTGGTATTCTTTCACGACCACTTCTAAACTTTGCTTTCGTACCAACAGTCGTCGGGTTACATTGGCAGTTTACCATTTTTACTAGTTGACCGATAATTTCTGATAATTGTGAATAACTCATTATTGTTTTCACCGATGATTTTTAGTAAGTGTTTACTGAAGGTGTTGCATTCTTAAATTGGCAACAAGTATAGTAATATGCATCTTTGGTTTATGCGAATTTTGACTATCTATCAATTTATATAATGGAACTGATGCAAAATATAACTTGGTATATTGTAGTTCCATACTTACTTGTTCAACTCAAGTGGGGTTAGTGGTGTCACTAGATCCATTGGATGGGGTATCACCTTTTGCATTACTTGTTCTATCTTCATCATTTCTTGAAGCTTTTATCCATATTTTGTCTCTTTCCCTCTGGATATCTTCAATGGTGTTACCATTGAGATATGTGCTTGTTTCTGTCAATCTATCTTTGCAATCTTTCTTGAGATGACCAACTTTATGATAGTGTAAGCATGTCATTATGGGGTTTGACCAGCCTCTAGACCTTTTGGTCCATGCTTTCATGTAGTTTTTATCAATGTGACCATATCTACCACATGCTATATAGTTTGTCCAAGTGTTGTAATCCCATACATATTGATTACCAATTCTTTTTGGCTGATAAGGAACTTCTTTACCTTTTGGCTTCCATGCTTGCCTTTTCTTTTTCCAGCATTCTTCAGATGTGTGCCTATTCATCTTGCATGTAGGACATTATTTGTCCATTTAGGTTTCCTTCTTTGGCTTTTCTATCTTGCTCTTTCATTCATAAGCCTTATGTCCCTTCTTGTTACATTTATAATAAAATCCTATGAATGAAGATGTAGATGTAGATTTAGGAGTACCTTTCATTTTACCTATGCATGCATTTGATGTGTGCCCTATCTTTCCATAGTGCTTGCATGTTGGCTTTCTTGGTCTTGAATTTTTATAGACATTCTTTAGATTTGATGATTCTCCATTTTTGGTAAAGCCTATACCACTGTTGTTGATGACTCTTCATTGTCCTTCAAGAAAGTCATCCATTCTTTTATTTCTTTCTTTAGCCTTTCTGATAATCTCATTATGTTGTCGCTAAATTCTAACCTCGTGCTTTAGGTTTTCATTTTCTTCTCTTAGTTCACTGATAATCTGTATTCTCTCAATGAGTTCCACATTTATTCTGTTTGCTTCTTGACTCATAAGGATAATCTGATTTGTGATATCATGGTGATGCTCAACATGTCTTTGAATTTCCATTTCCTTTTCCTATAGTTTCTCTGAAATCTTCCTTCTATCATCAATAGAAAGTGTTCTTTCTATTTCATCTTTTCTGACAGAACTCATCACATCAATCATTCTTACCATCTGGGTCTCTTGACCGATTTGTAGTATCTTTATTTTCTTTCTCAGACGTAGGTTGATCTCCTTTAGATTTGTGATGTTCTCTTCTGATGTATTTGATACATTACTTGCATTTGATCCTGAAGATTTAAAGAAGTATGAAATCTATTCTTCTTGATAGTCTATTTCATTGTTCCTGGTAGCCATACCTTTTCTTTCATCCAACAACTCTCTCATCTTGATTCTTGCTTCTTTATACTATTCATAGAATATCTATATCTCAAGCTTTTTGTTCTCAATATTCTTATCAAGTTTGTACTTCTCCATTGTATGATCTTTGCTCTTAAGCCTTTAATCTTTTCAAGAAGATACTTAGCTATGATACCAATTGTTGGAATTAATGGAAAGTAGTACTGAGAGGGGAGGGGTGAATTAGTATCTCTAAAACTTTTAGCCCCTTACATAATTTATCATTATTAATCATTCAATTCTGATTTACCAACTATTACTGTTATTCTTTCTTATGCATCTAATGTTTGTTCACAATCTTTAATAGTTTTCAATCATTCATAGAAACATTCATGAAATTGACAAACACATAGCACAAGATATGGTATCACAGAAAACTCATGTTAGGAAGTAAAAACTACGGTGGGGATGGCACCCACAAAACTTCACTATCTGCTGAATGGAAGGGAGGCGGTTAAGGCTTACAATTTGATCACTTCTGATGATCTAACCTGTTAAGAGTATTAAGGTGGAGACCTTTTAAGATCTACTCTATTAAGAGCTTTAGAAACACTGATTTAAGTGTGAACTCAGTAATGAGATTTACAATAGGATGGTTAAGCCCACCTTTCTTGAAAGGATTTCATTAGTGTACTATACCTTTTAGAATGAGTAAAAATTTTGACCTGACTATATACAATCTACCATTGCTGATTTATAGATCTATTAAATCCTTTACAATAATAATATCACCTTAAGTGATTGATGAATACCTTTTCTCTGCTTGTCGGTAGCCTTTGTTCTATTCTCAAAAAATGATTTGATTATGTTTGTGTTCTTGTGCATGAATTCTCTATCTGGTCTTTACTTTCTCTTCATGGCTACTATCTTCATTCAACAACAACAATTCTTAATGGATTGAGCACCTATTTATACAAGTATTGACCTATCTTGGAATTCACAATTTACAATGTTAACTCTCAGATCCAAGGTTTACAACTTGACCTTGATCTTTAGTTTGCATGTTTTAAAATAGTAAAACTAATTAAAACAATAACAATTATATTCCTTCCTCCAACATAATGGATTTAAAAGAAAATCAAGAAGTTATAAATACAACTTCAGTGATTTATCTGACATGGAAAGCCAGATACACTTTTTGTGGGATGTAACTGACTGTCGGTTCTTGGTTGTCGATTTGAACTTGTAGTCTGTTGGCATTCCTTGACTGAACTATTCATCGGGTTCCCTGTATCTGTCAAGTTCCTCTCTTTGTTGTACTATCAGGTAGCACTGTTGTTACTCATCAGGTACTGTTTACCTTTTTTTCATTGGGTAACACTTAACAATGTTTGTTAGGTAACATTGGCATCAGATAGTGATGTGCCATGTCTGTCGGTGTAGAGTAAACCGATGGTGCAGATCATGTTTTTATCTAAGCATACTAATAGAAAAATATGATGCCTTCAAAATTGGACATACAAACTTTCCCTTTTTTTGAAGACCTATAAGATCGTGTATAATTAGATTAAATATGTTAATTTTTTGTTACCATTATAACATACCAAAAAAGAGGTCTTAACAAGAGAACATACCACAAAAATGTGTTAGCCTAGGGTCAACATGTATTGTCCTTACAAGCATTGCATGGAATTGAAATTGTTTTTGTCCTATTGGTCTAGAGATGTCATACATAGTGACCCCATTCCATAACACCATCAACTCATTGATAAGGGGCTCAATATATACATTTATATCTTTAACTTGGTACTTACCTAGTTGAATGAACAAAAACATTACATAATTATTATGACCATTTTCATAGATTATTTATAATAAATTAATTTAGATGACTATTAAATGAAATAATACTTGGAACAATCATTTCTAGCATTATGTGCTCCCTTTTTATGGACATCTAAGGAGTAATGTTATTGTTGATAACAAAAATAGGCCACACCGAGCAAACAAATCTTATCTCTCCAAATGGATTGATATAGTTTGCTGCCAATGAAAGCCTGATATTATGAGGTTCTTGTTTAAAGTGTGGCCAAGTTTCCTCTATTTTCTTAAATTTTAAACCATCCACAGGCATTCACATAATTTCATCTCAACTTCTATTGTGTGCATGGTAATCCATAAATTGTGCCAAGCTAGTGCACCTAAATAATCGTTGCAGACATCGAATAATGGGAATATACCAAAAAACCTTGTGAGGCACATTTTTTGTTATTTGATCTAAATGATATCTACTAATATGGAAATCAGGGCATTCTATTTCACATTCATGTTATTTATGATATATAATATGATCATTTGGACATGCATGTATTGTTTGATAATCCATTCCAATATCTTTCATAATGGAAGACAATTCTCGGTAAAAGCGAGGTAGAATGTTTTATGGTGGTAACAAATGCTCACCTATCAACCTACGACTAGAAATATAATTGGTCAATATAAATAATATTAATTGGTACATGATTCACCCTTTTTCAACTATAAGTAAATTACGACTAAAAAAGATGAAAAAAGATGACATATATGACATACCTTAACATACGTGTGATTTCTACATTAGATAAACCATTCATAACCTTCAAGTTCACAAAAAAAATATAGTGGAAAGAAGATTTTTTTGGGATCCTTCGTATAGGGGCTTGTATGCCTTTTCAAGTATAGGTATATCAAGGTCATCTTCATTATCATCCTCATTTACGCAAGTTCCATTATCTTGATCATTGTGATCTTCTTCCATGGGATCATTACCTTCTACTTCAATATTCACACCTCCATGTTTCCTCATTTGGAAATCCACATTCTCTAGATTGTCATGGTCCATAGCATGAAACCCAAGGTGGTTGACCTATATCAAAATGATGACCTTAAACTAACCATGACCATGATGTCTGTTAGAATAGTCTCAAAGGATAACTACGAGGGGGGTGAATCAGTTATCAGTTACTTAAGTCTTTTTTTACTTCTTCAACTTTAGTATACAACAAAGTAAATGCATAATCAGATAACACAGTACTCAACACACAATTTGATTACAGAGAAACCAAATGGTAAAAACCCCGGTGGGAATTAGCACCCACAATAAACTATACTTTCTTGTAGTAATCCCTATTAGAAGATATTTCAACCCTGTTAGGAGTTGTACATTACAATGCAATAATTATAGTGACCTGGTTAAGGGTCGGACCCTGTTAGGAGTCTTTTATAAATAACCCTGTTAGGGGTGGTGGACTCACTGTCCAAAAGCTCACTGCTTAATGGTGAAGGCTACCACCTTCTGTATAATAGATATGCACTATATTTGATGATGAAATGTAGAGTAGACCTACTATCTTGATCAGTTTCAGTGTATTACAATCTTTCACTTCTTCTTCACATAGATCCTTGATGAATGAACCAACTCTAATAATCTACTCTGTACATCTTTCTTCACATTTCGTATCATTCACACTTAGCGTATCATAATTGAACTACTATAAGTATCTTTTCCAAATTATGTCATGTTGGCTCTTATAAACACATCATCAATATCTTAGTCAGCTTAACTAAGCACGCAAACAATATTAAGTCTGCGCAAGTCAATGCTAAATAGATGCGACACTTCACTGAGTCGGCCTCACCAAATTAATCATAACTTTGCAATCATCTTGAAACATGTTTGGCACCTTTGGATTTATATCATTGACTCATAATTAGTCATTAATGTACACACACATATCCTAAAGATAGGTGCAACTCATGAAACATGTTATATACATCAACCCTAAACCATTATACTCCCAGAACTGTAACTGCTAATAATAGAATTGCATAACTTTATTGAATTTCATATCTGGCTCTACATGTATGAACATAACATAATAAACATGTCAACAACATGTATCTATCCATGCAAGTCTTCATGTCATCATTCACATAAGTTCATACAGAATTACTACTGTGTATTATATGTTGTCATCAATGACAAACATACAAATAATCAACTCTCAGAATCAAATCTCCAGCAATCTCCCCCTTTGACATTGATGGCAACATATGATATCAAAAACATCCTCTGTTCATGGTGTCCTCTTTCTTTTACAATCTTCTCAATATCCTCATCAAAGATTTCTCTAAACTACTACAGTTCCTCTGTCTATGTTTTTGTTCCATCTATATACTTCCCTAGAGTATATGCTCCCCCTTAGTACATACTCCTCCTTACTATATCCTCCCCCTTTGACATCAATGGAAAAGGGTGCCATAGTCCTTTAGGCATAGGTACTACTCCAGAAGTAGAGTAGTCAACGATTCATCAGTCACCTAATGACTGATGTCTTTGCTACTTCTTCTAAACAGACTTAGGAGAGGGAATTACTCCCAAATTCTCTCTAAGATACTCAAAAGTATCCTTTGATAAGGGCTTTGTGAAAATATCTTCCAGTTGTTCTTTGGTGTTCACATAGTCCAATTTAACTTCTTTGTCTGCAACTTTTTCTCTTAAGAAATGGTACTTGATCTCT
>MU227982.1:4225099-4248284 GCA_018584345.1 Thuja plicata | reverse complement strand
CCAAATGGTAAAAACCCCGGTGGGAATTAGCACCCACAATAAACTATACTTGTTTGTAGTAATCCCTGTTAGAAGATATTTCAACCCTGTTAGGATTTGTACAATACAATGCAATAAGTATAGTGACTTGGTTAAGGTTCGGACCCTGTTAGGAGTCTTTTACAAATAACCCTGTTAGGTGTGGTGGACTCACTATCCAAAAGCTCACTTCTTGATGGTGAAGGCTACAACCTTCTGTATAATAGATATGCACTATATATGATGATGAACTATAGAGTAGACCTACTATCTTGATCATTTCTAGTGTATTACAATCTTTCACTTCTTCTTCACATACATCCTTGATGAATGAACCAACTTTGATAATCTGCTCTGTACATCTTTCTTCACATTTTGTATCATTCACACTTAGCATATCATAATTGAACTACTATAAGTATCTTCTCCAAATTAGAAGGTCATTTTTGCTCTTAGAAACACTTCATAAATATCTTAGTTGGCTTAACTAAGAACGCAAACAATATTAAGTCTGCACAAGTCAATGCTAAACAGGTGCGATGCTTCACTGAGTCGGCCTCACCAAATTAATCATAACTTTGAAATCATCTTGAAACATGTTTGGCGCCTTTGTATTTATATCATCAACTCATAATTAATCATGAATATACACATTCATATCCTGAAGATAGTCACAACTCATGAAACACATTATATACATCGGCCCTAAACTGTTATACTCCCAGAACTATAACTACTAATAACAGAATTGCATAACTTTACTGAAACATCATATCTAGGTCTATGTGTATGAACATAACATAATAAACATGTCAAAGACATGTATCTATCCACACAGGTCTTCATTTCATCATTCACATAAGTTCATACAGAATTACTACTGTGTATTATATGTTGTCATCAATGACAAACATACAAATAATCAACTCTCAGAATCAAATCTCCAACAATGTCATCATCAATTCATTTCTTATGTATATAAATTGTTAAAATAATATATTGAAACACATACCAATAGATGAAATTCCTTTCCCCCTTCAATGTGACCATGCTGCCTACAATGTTCCTCAGTTTTTTTTATTAGATATCTTTGAGTCTTTAAGCCCTTGCAAAGATTGCAGGGAAATTAACATTTTCCACCACCTTTTCTTTTAAAGTTAGACCACAATCTAGCAATTGCCTCCTTATTTTATTTTGGGTTGACATTGTCAGACATGGTCTTTCTTGAATGGAATGACTTGTTACTTGTATATTGACTAGAATTTTGGTGGAAGAAGGATGATTTGTTTGCAACCTGTAGATACAGAAACTCAACAACCATTTTCTCAACACAAAGGGACATTTGTCATAGCCATAGAAACCTGATTATTTTTAAATGGAATACACCAAGGAGTACCATCAAAAATATTTTTCATTTATAATCATTAACAGTAAACCTAAATCAGATAGCTAATTTTTTTATCAGCATGTGTAGTCTCGCAATATCATAAAATATAGTCTCAGAACTATCCATTTCTCTGTTTATATGAATATTGAATGAAATATCAAGCTGAAATAAAATATTGAAGAAAATTGTATTCCACATAGAGTGAATGAAATATACCATCAAAAGAAGGTTAAATCCACAATTGGCACAAAATCAAATAGGAGAAAATTCAAATTCAAGGCCTAATTTATCAATAACAACAAACAATGCAGAAACCCATAATAAAAAAAATGAAACACGCTTTTTCATAAATGTTCAAAATAATTAGGACTATAGAAAAGTCATTAAGACTATAGAAAATCCAGTTATAGAAATGGATGATTCTGATGATTTTCCATTACAACAATTGAACATTCATCATTTGGTACTTCTGGTGTATTCCATTTAATTGTATCAGGCACAAAGTATTCCATTTATATCTGTTTAAAATTTTGTACTTAATGATGTAAAACATGTGCATATACAACGTTCACCTGTGCATATAAGAGTTGATCATAGAAGGTATATGCACAGGTGAAAATCATGCAAATTTTACCAAGAATTACTGGGAACCTGACCATGTAACAAATGGACTTGTGATGATTTTCACAATAGTACATTTGTTGTAGGGTAAGATCCCAGTAGTGCTTAGGAAAATCTACATGTTCATCACCTATGCATATACCTTCTCTTGTGGGAGAAGTCTAATATTGTATAGTATTTCATTGTCATTGTATATGGGATCATGGGTAGTATTTTGAAATAATTTGGTTTTTTGGGGGTGCTTAAGCTCTTGAAAAGGTCATAGTCAATGTAAGAGTTGATCAGAGAAGGTATATGCACAGGTGAAAAACATGCAGATTTAACTGTAAGCAATATTGGGAGCTATACCTAACAACAAATGAAATTGTGATGATTGTGATAGCTAAAAGTGTCCTTCTTGTTTAGACATACATTTCAAAATAGTCATTACTCACTAGTCACACACAAGAATGAATATGAGATTATTCATCTTGCATGTCTGTGTGATTCAACCTGTTACCTCCTATCTAGTTAGAGTTTTGAATAAGCTCTCAGAATTGAGAGTCCAACAACCTAGACCATTGCTAGAATGGAGGATTTAAGAAAATATTTAAATGTAAGATTTAAGCTAAGATTTAAATGAAGATTAATCTAGGAAATGTAGATGCAAGATTAAGCTAAGAAATAAATGTGAGATTAATCTAAGAATGCTTGAAAGAAACTAATCTATGCATGATTGATCTAAGAGTATGATATTAATCTATTGCAAATGATAATAAAATGAAAGAATAAATGAGTTGATAATTCAACAGCGATTCGATGCGACCATGAATTCTCCTTTCTTGAATGAGAAATGAGAGTTCTTTTATAAACTGAGAGTCCGTTCAGAATAGAAAGTTTCCTTTTAGAGAAACAATTAACTTATTGACAACCAGTTGAGAATTGCGAGTTTCTTTTGAGAGAAACAGTCAATTGTTGTATTTTTGAGTGAGTGAGGTAGTTAACTAATTTGTTTCTCTTTTCAATCACAGTTAACTCAGAGTTTCTATTTCTGAACTGGAGAGAAGATTTTGGAGAGAATATTTAATTAAATATATAGAATATGACCTCATAAATGTATTTTCTCAATTATTTGAACAATTAAATTCAATTATTGAAATGAGGATATTTATTTAATAATTAAATATTAGTTAATTCCTTCTATGTGTTTTATCTAAAAGGGTGAATTTAATTTAATTAAAGTGCTAGGACTTTGTAATTAAATTAATTCGATCATAGGGTTTATTTAGCTAATTGATATAAAAGGAATTAAATATAATGTTATGATTAATGCAGATTTAGGGTTTTATGCATTTGACACTAAGGTCAAGTAAAGTCAGTCGAGACTTAGAACTAACTAGTACAATAGGGCTTTGATGATTCAGAAGGTTGATTAATGCAACAAAATTGGTTAGGGTTACATGATGCCAATTTTGGGGTGTTAAATTTTGCCCCTCTTGGAATTGATATGCGAGTAGCACATTGACTCAAATAATAGTCTGATGTCTGAAGCATAGAAGAATTGATTTCAAGAATTGATGATGGTTTCAGAGCCATCTCCAGAATAGAGATTAACTCTCCAAAGTCTAGGTTATATTTTTGAGACACCGGTCAAGTCAAATTTTCAAGGTTCATCTCTAGAGTGAAGCTTGATTCTCAAGAATCTGGGTTAGATTTCCCTGATACCTAATAGATTACCACTTTTAAAAAGACTATCCCCAGAACAAGGCTCAATCTTCACGAGTCAGGGTTAGATTTCCCCAATACCTGGCAATGAGATTTCAAGAATCCTCTTCAAAATGAAGCTTGAATCTCAGGAATCTGGGTTATATTTCCCCAATACCTAATAGATTGAAATTATATTAGATTGATTAAGATAGATTGAACGTAATTCAATGATGTAATCATCCTACCCCCTCGAGATAAAAATGGAAAGATGACACGTCAGAATGGTGATGGAAAGGGATAAATCATAGATAGATTGTTAAATTGAATGTCAAGAAGAAATCAAAACAAATTACTAAAGAATCTAGAAGAAATGTCAAAGATTTGAGAGATGTTGATTGGATATGATGATGACAAGAAAGAGACATCAGAAAGTTGACTACACAAGCGTCCGATCACGTAAAAATATTAAGTGTGATTTTGAGCTATATAGAAGTGTTAGATTTTGATTTCAATCCTGAAAAAAGGATTCAGAGTGGTTGATATAGCCACTTTTGAAGAGTGAGAGTGAGGTTCAAACACTTGGGCAGGAGTGATGAAGCCAGAATGGTGAAGAAGAACCCCTCATCATACAAATCAAGGAGAACACAATGAAGTGAACACCAAAATGTTGTCTAGAATGTAAGTCTAGAATGAATGTGCAATATTATGCTAGATGCAAATGAAAGTGCAATCCTATGCTAGATGTAGTGAAAATACAATCCTATGCTAGATGCAATCCCTAGGACGTGGTTTTTTGACCCATTGGAACAGTTATCATCATAGAGAATTTGTGGAACATCGGAGTTGATATAATCCTTACTGGTGCCACTACAACCATAAGAATATGAATATGAATTTCATTGGATAAGATATGGGAAACTAATGTAAGCACCGGGGCACAAAAGTCGAGATGACCTGAGTAAACAAGAAAAGCAATAACAGTCAAGGAGATGGTACCGACCTCACCTTGGCATACAAATAAACAAGATCGAGGAATGTGAGGCTTTTCCACCCTAATGCGGAAGCTCTTATCACATACACCCTGGTTATTTGATGTTGTCAGATCATCAGGACTACAACAATAATTAGTAGACAAAGAAAATATCAAAAAAATCCATGAGAACAGATAGCATACAAAGAAAGATTCAATCATAGCTCAGCTAGTTTCAAAGTTTTGGGATGTGTATAGGTATAGGGGTGTTGAGAAACATTGTTGTGCCTGTGAGTGTTGTGTATTTGATTTCTATTGATCTATTTTTGTTCACATGTGTGATATCCAATGTGTGTTGAAAAACACAAATGTAGCCAAAGATAGTGTTGAAAAATAGTATTGAGTGTGGTGGTGAAAAATACCTGTTTATGTTAGTAAAGTGTTGACCTTCAGAAATAACAAGATTACTGACTCAACCATGATCCAAAGATATAATCAAATTTGGGGACCTATGCCCCTAGTGAGATTTTGAGAACCATCTCCAGAATGGAGCTTGATCCTAAGGGATCTGAGTTAGATTGCTCAGATACCTAATAAATGAGATTTTGCGAATCATCTTTAGAATGAAGCTTGATTCTCATGGATCTGAGTTAGATTTCTCAAATACCTAATAGATTAAGACTTCGAGAATCATCTCCAGAATGAAGCTTGATCCTCAGGGATCTGAGTTAGATTTCTCAGATACCTAACAGATGAAGATTTTGAGAATCATCTCCAAAATGAAGCTTGATCCTCAAGGATCTGAGTTAGATTTCTTAGATACCTAATAGATTAAGATTTTGAGAATCATCTCAAGAATGAAGCTTGATCCTCAAGGATCTGAGTTAGATTTCTCAGATACCTAATAGATTAAGATTTTGAGAATCATCTCCAGAATGAAGCTTGATCCTCAGGGATGTAAGTTAGATTTCTCAAATACCTAATAGATAAGATTTGATTAGGGACCCATGCCCCTAGTAGTAAACAACGATGACTGAATTGACTCATACTAGGAGGACACACTTGATTTGATTTCCCCAAGTCTTATGACTCTGGATCAGTGTCAATTAAGGAGGGTTTGTAGAGGAACCAAAGTGTCATGAAAGTGACTGAGATCTATCTACAAACTAAAACAAAGAATTTCCAAGATGGAGTATTGATAGATAGAACATTGAGTAAAATTCCAACTTCAATGGATTGATGTCAATTTGTAGATATATGTAATTTGTGAGAAATATCATCGGTATGGCGATAGTAGGAAGATGTAGTGAGAACCACTAGTGACTAACACATGAGAGATTCTAAAGTACAAAAATCATAGTAATAGCTAGGAATCAACAGGAAGACACTGTGAGAACCACTGGTGACTGATGTTAGGGAGATTCTCAAGGAGAGAGAGAACTCAGTATAAGCTAAACAATAGTAGGAAGATGCAATGAGAACCACTGGTGACTGTTGCAAAGTACATCCTCAAAAAGGTAATAGGACAGTGCCCCCTAGACTAGGACGGTTTCCCCAAGAGTATGACCAATTTCAAACCATGTAAGTTGGTGTCTTGACAGAAATTGAGAGCATGCAGAAAAGCATATACAAGTAGGAAAGTAGGAAATAAAAAAAGAAGGAAACAAAATGTATAAAACCAAGTGTTGTTGTGATAGATATAACAATCTAGAACAAGAGGCACCTATTTACCAGGTTTTCACCTTCTTGGCAGAAATTCTTTTTTTGCTATCATGACCCCTATTTTCCAGGTTTTCATCAATGGCACCTTTTCTCTTTTGATCTTTTTTTGTATTTTTTAATTTTTTAGTTTTTTTGTATTTTTGGAATATATGATTTTTCTGGAGATACATCAAAGCGCCTATTGCTAGGTTTTCACTGATCATTTTTCAGGACTTTTTCTGATTTTTAGAATTTTTTCAGGACTTTACTATATACGTGAGCACACTAAAGATGTCTCAGATGTAGAACCATTTTAGATGAAGAGCGTTGATGGACTCCTTGAGTTTCTCCCCTTCAGTAGTAGAAATCTTATAGGTGCCAGATCCAAATACTGCAGTGACAACATACAGACCAAGCCAATTTGGTTCAAATTTTCCCTTCAGGATCCGATGTTGATTCTTAGGGTTCTCCCTCAGAATGAGGTCACCCACTTGGAAATCCCTTGGTCGAACCTTCTTGTTATAGCTCTTGGACATCCTTTTCTGATATTCTCTAAGGTGATCAAATTCCACATGCTGACATTCATCAAGTAGATCTAGCTGTTGTAGCTGGGATATTCTGGTATCATCATGAGTAATGAGGCCTTTCAGAGAGACTCGTAGAGAAGGAATCTCAACCTCGATTGGTAACACAACATCTTCTCCATAAACCAAAGCATAGGGCATAGCCCCTATTGGTGATCTTATGCTTTTCATGTATGCCCAGAGAGCTGGATTAATCTGGAGATGCAAATCTCATCCAGATTTGTGGACTGTGTGATGCAGGATTTTAAGAATTGTCTTGTTTGATGCTTCCTCCTATCGATTACCTTGAGGAAAATAGATGCAAGACCAATGCTGATTGATTTTAAACTTTGAGCATAGCTCCGTCAAATCCTTTTTATTGAACTACCCCCATTATCAGTGATTATTGTTGAGGGCACACCATACCTGCAGATGATGTAGTTGAGAATGAACATTGCTACCACTTTTCAATTGGCAACAGTGAGAGGGACTACCTCCACCCATTTGGTAAAATATTTTGTAGCTGTGATGATGAAATTATGTCCATTTGAGGATGAGGGATAAATCTGACCCACCAAATCAAAGGCCCATTGTTGAAATGGCCAGAAATTAATGAAGGGAACAAGCTCCTTGGCTGGAGCATGAATTGGATTTCCATGTAGTTGACACTATTTGCAAGAATTAGCAGACTGTGTAGCTTCTTTTTCCATATCTGGACAATAGTAACTACCTCTAATAAGTTTATGGGCTAGTGTCAGGCCATTAGAGTGAGACCCACAAATTCCTTCATGCACCTCTACTAACACATGTCTGGACTCATCAGGTTCTAAACACATAAGAAGGGTACCATCTAGACCTCTCCTATACAAGTCATTAGCTATGATGACAAACTGTGAAGCACTGCAGATTAAGTGACGTTTCTCATTCTAGTTGTAAGTGTTTGGAACAATCTAGTCATGAAGGTAAGAATAAATATGATGGTAGCGGGATGAGTCATGTCCAATAATAGAATAGATCATCTGGGACTCAGGGGAATCATAGGCTGGGTAGCATAACGTCTCCACTAGGAATTCATCTCAGAAATCATTTTCTGGCATCTGTAGCATGGAAGCAAGAGTAGCCATGGCATCTGCCACTTTATTATCTACCCTTGGAACCTGTTGAAATGTGATGTGAACAAAATATTTTTTGAGGTCATCAACCAACCATTTCTAAGGCACCAGCTTGTCATCTTTTGTCTAATAGATATCATTTAATTGATTGATGACTAATTGTGAATCTCCAAGGACATTGAGCTCGTCCACTCACCACTCAAGGGAAATCTTCATATAATTGATCAAGACTTCATACTCGACAAAGTTGTTTGTACAAGGAAACAACATATTTTATGATTTTGGTAAAGAGTACCTTTGAGGTGTGATAAAAAGTATCCCAACACCTGACCCCTGTTGGGTAAATGAACCATCAAAGAATATAGTCCAGGATTGATGAGTGAGAAGTAATATGGACTCATCTGGAAATTCAATGTTCAATGGTTGATGATCTACAAGAGGTGCTTCCACCAATTGACCTAAAATTGCTTGCCCCTTGATGGATTTTCTTTCTACATACTCAATATCAAATTCACTAAGAAGCAGGACCCATTTGGCTAGTCTACCTGTGAGGGTAGCTTTACTGAGAAAATATTTTAGAGGATCAATTTTAGCAATGAGGCATGTAGTATAAGCTAGCATGTAGTGTCACATTTTTTGTGAAGCAAATACCACTATGAGGCAAGACATCTCTATAACAGAATAGTTTTTTTCATATGAGACCAGAGTTCTAATAATGTAGTAGATAGAACTTTCTTTGTGGTTCTGATCTTCTTGGGCTAACATGACACTCATTGATGTATCTATAGTAGAGATGTAAAGTATAAATGGCTTCCCATGAATAGGGGGCATCAATATTGGCAGGTTTGCAAGATATTGTTTAATTTGTGTGAACCCCTCATCACATTCTTTGTTCCATTGGTAGGCCACACCTTTGTGTAAATTCTTGGGGAATGGTTGTGACTTGTCCACCAATTGTGAGATGAAGCACCAGATAGACTATAATCGGCCTTGAAGTCCTCTCATTTGTCTGATATTCTTTGGTGGTGGAATTTCCATGATAGCTTGGACTCTTATAGGATCCACTTTGATGCCTTTTCCAGAGATGATGTAGCCAAGCAATTTTCCATATGTTACGCCAAATGCACATTTCTTAGGATTGAGCCGTAGACTGAACTATTCCATGTGATCTAGTATAGAACCTAGATACACAAGGTGTTTCTCTCATTGCATGCTCTTAGCTAGAGTGTCATCAACATAATATTCCATTGTTTTATGTATCATGTCATGAAATATAGTCATGATAGCCCTCTGATATGTAGCACCAGCATTCTTGAGTCAAAAATGTATGATATTCCAACAGAAAGTGCCCCATGCACATGTGAAAGCAGTTTTCTCTTGGTCTTCTGGTGCGATCTTTATCTGGTTATAGCCAGAGAAATCATCCATTAGTGAGTACATTTCATATCATGTTGTCACATGTCTACAATCATATCAATATTGGGCAATGGAAATTCATCCTTAGGACATGCCTTATTCAAGTATCTGAGGTCTATGCATACTCAGATAGATTTGTCATGTTACACTGGAACAATGTTAGAGATCCATTTTGCATAGTCAATTGCTCTGATAAATACTGCCTTAAGAAGTTTCTCCAATTTAGCTTTGACAAGTAAAGCCACATGTGGATGCATTTTTTGAAGCTTTAGTTTGACAGGCTTGACACCTGGTGCAATGGAAAAATGGTGCATGATTAGATTAGGGTCTAATCCTGGCATGTCTGAATATTTCCATGCAAATTTTATCTTTTTGCTCCGAAAGAATGTAATAAATTCCTCTCTTTCTGCCTCAAATAATGATTGTACCAAATGAATGATCTAAGGTTTAGCTTCTGTACCCAAGTTGACTAGCTGCGTTGGCTCAATAAGAATAGATGATCATTCCTGGAAATGCTAGGAAGCATATCAAGTATCTCATCCTCAGGAGCCTCAGAGAGGTTTTCACCCTTGGATACATCCTTTATTTTGACTTTTTTAGGCTCTGACACTGCCACAATGTGGTTTTCACCATCAAGGTGCCTATTTTTTCTTCTTTTGATTTTGTGACTGAGATACTTGATATCATCCTCAGTCATGTTGACACTATCTTCGCTAGTGGAGGATGTTACAGGTTCAACAACATAGAGGTAACATGAAAGAGTGTAGTCATTCTAGAATGTAAGGACTTCATTAGACGGGGAGGGAGAGTTCTAGTCTATAAGCTCAGGATGGCGGAGTGAAAGATAAGTGACAGGTTCAAGTGCATTCATGGTATAATCATCGAAAGCAGGGACTAGAAAGTTGATACCTAGAGAAATCTCATCCAAAGGTGTAGTCGAATTCCTATAAACCCTAGAGACCATAGTAGATGACACATTAACATCGATGGAACCGGACTCGTTTGATCTTACACTAGACCCTTCACCTAATTTGAGAAGGTTTTCATATGCGTGCACTGTATCTATATCCCTTTCATAGGTGGCATATGAAAAATCTTCAAACTCATACTCATGAGAGTTTGTTTCGTCATTAGGTGTCATATCAAGAACATGAGTGAAATCAACCCTTTTTCCTCAGTTCAGATGAGTTCTTTCTAGAACCTCTTCTATGGTTAGATGAGCACCTTTTGACCTAGGTACCTCATTAGTGTTTGTAGCATTATCTACTTCTTTTTTAGTGAGAAGTAGCTGGGTTTGCTCCTATTCAAACTGCTCTTGGAAGTGTGGTGGTATCTACAAATCACCCTAATGACCTGGATTTATAGTTTTCATTTCTTTCCGTTGTTCATAGGTTAATGGAGTATCATTTTGAGCAGGCATGATAAGCATTGAAGCACATGGAAGCTTGGAGTCTATGATCTTTAGAGCCTGATAAAGGCTTGCATCTGTAAGCTGATTAGCTTGGATCTCTTTTAGAGGTATTCCTTGAGAGTAGACATAGTTTTCATTAGGCTCGGTTCTTGACAGAGATGATGAAGATTTTGGAGATGGAGGAATGGTGGAAGAAGTAGATGTGAGATGGGAACCATTGCTAGACATGGATTCCTGAAATTGATCATGCTTGAGATTAGTATCTTCACTAGATGATTCATGAGTATTTTCCACATTGATTATGCCATTATCTATGAGATCTTAGATTTCATGTTTCAACTCCATGCAAGATGAAGTTTTATGCTTGTTATGTCGATGATATGCACAATAGGGACTCAAGAATATGAATCCACATGAGGTGGATTGAGGCAATGTGATGAGATTATGATCAAGAAGTGCTTCCAATTCTGATGTATAAGATTGTCTCAAAGGAGTAAATACTCTCTCTAAAGGACAATTGCACACTTTTTGACTTGCAATATCTTTCTTTTGCAGATAGAAAAGGCTTTCATATGATTTTGTCATAGTTTCCTCTACATTCTCTTGATCAAAGATAGGATGGTCATAAAATTGTTCTTGATCAAAGATGGGATTGTCATAAAATTGTTCTTGATCAAAGATGGGATTTTCATACCAAGATTTATCCATGTTGGAAGGAAATGTGATAGCTAAATGTGGCCTTCTTGTTTAGCCATACACTTCAACATAGTCATTACTCACCAGTCACATACAAGAATGAATATGAGATTATTCATCTTGCATGTCTATGTGATTCAACCTGTTGCCTCCTATCTAGTTGGGGTTTGGAATAAGCTCTCAGAATCGAGAGTCCAACAACCTAGACCATTGCTAGAATGGGGGATTTAAGAAAATATTTAAATGTAATATTTAAGCTAATATGTAAATGAAGATTAATCTAGGAAATGTAGATGCAAGATTAAGTTAACAAATAAATGTGAGATTAATCTAAGAATGCTTGAAAGAAGCTAATCTATGCATGATTAATCTAAGAGTATGATATTAATCTATTGCAAATGATAATAAAATGAAAGCATAAATGAGTTTATAATTCAACAACTATTTGATGCAACCATGAATTCTCCTTTCTTGAATGAGAAATGAGAGTTCTTTATAGACTGAGAGTCCGTTCAGAATAGAAAGTTTCCTTTTAGAGAAATAGTTAAATTATTGATATCCAGTTGAGAATAGAGAGTTTCTTTTGAGAGAAATAGTCAACTATTGTCTTTTTGAGTGAGTGAGGTAGTTAACTGATTTGTTTCTCTTTTCAATCACAGTTAACTCAGAGTTTCTATTTCTGAACTAGAGAGAAGATTTTGGAGACAATATTTAATTAAATAAATAGAATATAACCTCATAAATGTATTTTCTCAATTATTTGAACAATTAAATTCAATTATTAAAATGAGGATATTTATTTAATAATTAAATATTAGTTAATTCATTTTATGTGTTTTAGCTAAAAAGGTGAATTGAGTTTAATTAAAGTGTTAGGACTTGGTAATTAAATTAATTCGATCATAGGGTTTATTTAGCTAATTGATATAAAAGGAATTAAATATAATGTTATGATTAATGCAGATTTAGGGTTTTATGCATTTGACACTGAGGTCAAGTAAAGTCAGTTGAGACTCAGAATTGCCTAGTACAATAGGGCTTTGATGATTCAGAAGGTAGATTAATACAACAAAATTTGTTAGGGTTGCATGATGCCAATTTTGGGGTGTTACAATGATTTTCACAATAGTACATGTATTGCAGGGTAATCTCCCAATAATGCTTAGGAAAATTTGCATGTTCATCACCTATTCATATGAACTGGCTCTAATGGCATATATAGTCATTGAACAACCATTTTGTCAACTCTAATTTTGTTAACATGGAAGGACATTTATCATAGCCATAGAGATTACTCTAGAAGCCTGGCATAAAGATACTGTCAAAGAGGATAATTGAGCAATGCAAGCTTATCTCATTGATTAGATACTATGTGAGCTATGATGCATTTGATCAAATTTTGATTGAGGACATGGTCATAAATCATTTTCTTGTTTTTAAGAAGTACTTGTTAGAAATTGAAGGAATTATACCAGAGGAACTTTATAAAAAATTAGAAATAAGGAAACAAATAGCACATATTGAAGATGAAGAAAACAGAGTATAAGAAATTGAAGATATGGTACCTTTTGTTTCTGTTAAGTAAATGAAAAAGATATTAAATTCTTTAAAACCTTTTTTGAGAACTAAGTCAAGATTGGTGAAAATAATGGGGAGAAAGAACGATGAATTTATTGAGGAAACACAGAAGGCAGTTGATAAGGTTTTGATGGGAACTAGACCTGGGAATTCCTCACCTCCCAAGGCTACTAAGCCTAAAATTTTAAAAGGTGAGTCATCAAGAATAGCCGAAGTAAACCTTTATACACCAAAGGATGAAGAGACTGATTAATTTTTTAGTATTGTTAAGCGTCTATATTTCTTTGTTACTGGTGTTTCTATGTATTTGCACACTTTGTAGGATGTTAGTGATCCTTTTGAGTAGAATACTGACATTGATGGAGGAAGCATCGACCTAGAAATGGAAAATAAATAAGATCAAAAAGTGAGTGAAGCTGAAGTAGCAAAGGAAGAAGTAAATAAAGTTGAAGTGAAACAAGAAACTCATGCATATGTTTCTTTATCTTTATTTTTGGCAAGTGGAGATAGAAATTTGAGCACTGATGTTGAGAGTATTAAGGAGGATGATTTTATGAAGCTATCCTACATCACATTTGAAAAAGAGGAGAGATCTGAGAAGAAAGGTGAGAAGAAGTCAATGGTAATGGAAAGAGCAATTGATATTGTCAACAAACTCCTACCTATACCTCTTACTTTCCAAACAAAGAAAAATGTAGAGAACTTGAAAAAAGTATTAGATGACTTTGACAGTCACTATGAGACCTAAGAGAAGATCACTAAAGAGAAGATAGAGAAGAAGTACCTTGCAAAGAAGTTGGAGGAAGTATGTAAGTCTATTTATTGGGATTGAGGCATACTGAGAAAAACATATCTGAGGCAAAGAGTTGTTTGTCGCATGGAAGAAATTTATATAGTTACTGTATAAATCCTATCAAACATCTTAATAACATTGAAGATATAATAGAAAATGATAGACAGACTCTGGACAAGTTGATGAACAATTGTGATATGTAATACCCACTCATGTTTTGATTTTTAGTTTATGATGTTGTACTCTGTTAGGCATTGGTTTCAATTGATTGGTCAAATTCTTTTAGTTGATGGTGACTATTGATTATGATGTTATGGATATTATCATGATGCGATGATTTATGTTTTGGTTATGATGTACTTATCCCATACTTGCATGTGTATGGTTATCATGTTTATGTATCTATTTGCATGTTGTTGTGGTAGAGGACGGAGATGTAGTTACTTGCTTTGGTGAGATCCACATGTTCGACCGATCCCTACCATTGATTGTGATATTATATTATGTATGTACATGTGTGTTCTTTGATGATAGGATTGTAGGTACAGGGCATCGTCTTCCCTGAATCGGCAAGAGTAAGCGTGCCCATAAATATTCATCTCAATGGTAAAGAGGGTAGGTAACATACAGATCCAAAACCCTAACCTAAGCCTAATCATCCTAATGTTAGATGAGTTTCAGTATGACTACCTTATTCAGATTTGTCTAGGTTGACATAATTTGAATACCCTTTCTCTTGTGTTTGTGTGTGTTTTGCTTGATTATGCTTTCAGGTGATTTTCAGATTATTGAGTGATTTCCCTGTGTTTAATGAATTAATGGATTATAGTTGAATTGATTATTTAATTATATCCTAAGTTTATTTTAAATAATTAATTAATTAAAATATTTGAATATTTTGATTTAATTAAATATTTAATTGAAAACTATATTGTATGTGCTTATATTATTAATTAAATAATTAAATATTTGGTTGCAGGCATTATTGTGACATAAATATTTAATCTATTTAATTAAATATTTTATTAATTACATGTGCATAATTGTGTTGAAAAAGTATTTTCAAATTGAAATATCTCAACTTGTAATTAGGAGTCAAAGTTGAGTTGTGGCAATAAAGCATATTTTATTTAATTAATTTGGATTTACTTTCAATTTTCAAGTTGAGTTAAATTAGGGATTAACTTGGGAGTTGTCATCAACCTTTGCATGTTTAGGGGGATTTGAATCTCTTTAGGAGGAATTGGTCATTCATTCTTTCATAACAGGTTTTTGAGAATTGGAGAGCTCTTGATGATTTTGGAGTTTTTGAAGAATTGTGGATTGTTGTCGATCCTTGTTGCTTGAAGTTTTCAAGATTTTCTATTGCTTGTGTGTGTGTGTGTTCAGATCTATATTGTTGCCAGATCTGTGGTTGAATTGGGCTTGAGGGTTTCAGATCTACTTTCATCCTCCAAGCTACATTCTTTTGTTTCTTGCATTGGAATCAAGGTAGGTTTCCTTTTCCATGTATGGTTTTCAATTTTGTAGATCTGAGGTTTTCTGTGTTGTTTAAGTTCATGTTCATCATTTTTGGCTTTTTAATGGCTTATGGTTGTTTATTTTTTTTCAGGTGTTTATAGAAACCCTAGATCTACATTTCTCTCATTTTATATGTTCTTAGCATCGTAGGGTTATGCTGTCAAAATTTTGGGAAGAAATTCCCTCTAGATCTCTTAGAAAATGAAAAATTAAACTCTTGATATAGTTTATACTATAGAAGAAATTGAATTTATAATTAATTGATGTTTCATTGTTTTCAGGGTTTTGGAGGAGTTTGGATCTATTATTTTTGTAATTATGTAATCCTTATTATAGTACAGACATGCTATCAAAATTTCGTATTTAGATCTCTTATTAAACTCCTAGAATTCAAAAAATCATTCTGCCTATAGTTCTAACTATAGTGGGAAATTAAATTTATAATCCCTTGTAATTTCATTGTTAAAAAATTAAATCATATGAAAAAATTCACTCTCTATTTTAATACAGACTAGTGAAAAAAAGGGAAAAATTTGCATCGTAAATTAGAAAAGAAAATTGGTAAAGGACAAAAAAGAAAATCAAAAGCATTTACCCTTTTACTCTTTCCGTAATTTCGGAATTATTGTAAATAAATAAAAAAAACCCTTATGCAAGTCTTTATTCCATTATCATTTATTAAAAAAAATGTATAAATAAATTTTTTTAAAAAAATTCATTAAGAAAAATGAACAAGCGCACAGCGCATTGTATTAAAAGAAAATTTAAAGTTTTGAAAAAGTTTTAAATTATTAAAACTTAACTTAAGTGGGAGCGGTGGGGAGCGTGGGCTCCACCCACCCTCCACACTGGACGCTGGGCCCATGACAGCTGGCACTGTCGTAAGGCAAGCTGGTCTGCTAGCGGCAGACCCGATCGGCCGGCAGTGTACCCCCGCATGGGGATGGGGGGAGGGATACATGGGGTCCACGTCCCCCCCTATATAATATATTTGTTCGGTTTTTTTTAATTAAGTTTTTTATTTTTATTATTTAAAGTAATTTTTAATTTAAGTATTAATTATTACTAAATTATAAATTGTTAAATATTTGGTTTATATTAAATTAAATTTAGTTTATTTAATTTTCTTGTTTTTTTAGTTAGTTTTTATTATATGTTAAAATGGTAATTAATATATTCATTAGTTATTTTAAATTGATTTATATTAAAAGACTAGTTATAAAGTAATGTTTTAACTATTAATTTAAATTAACAAGGGGGTTATTAATTTTAAATTAATATATTAACTATTAACTATAGCTAATATTTTGGATATGATTTCTAATAAATATGGTTGCTTAATCAAAGGTGATTATTGTTATTCTGATCTATTAATGCATAAAGGGAATTTGTTTTATGCATGTGGAGGGTTTTAATTGGATGAAAATGTTATTCACTTATGATCATTTTTCAGTCCTTCAAGACGTTTTGTTTTCTATGCATCTGTATCGTTCTTTGTGCTTGTATATGTAGTTATTTGGGACATTAGACGACCTAGGATATATACAAAGGCTAGGGGGGAGTGTTTATCTTTTCTGTTACTTTATGACGTGTGTGTTCTATGCTATTACCCTAAACTGACCAACATGACCCTTTCGATCATGTTATTTGCTAGTGTACCTATGTGACTATTCCTGTTGTATGGGATACTGATTTGGGGTACACTAGGGTTGTGACCTATGCTAGATCTGTTAGGATCTCTAAGCCTAGGGTAGGTTACCTAGATGCGTAGTAGGAGATGGCTTGCAATAAGTTCTGTGTCCGTAAGAGACTACTGGATTGCTTATTATGGAGTTTCTTAATAAGTGATAACTAAAGACATATTTGAGAGATTAAAATGAATTAATAAGATGTGTCCTCACCCATGCTTGAGTGCTAGTATAGAGGCTAAGATGGTGTTGAGAAGATGTCAGTTGCCTTGCAAGGTATCTGACATACTTAGTGGCCTTGTCAATATGAGAGGACATTAGCTCTGTGTATGGTCACTTAGGTGCCAAAATCTATTGTGATTATCAGAGCTGAACTTAAGGGTTAGACATACATGATGACACCTTCCTT
The DNA here is from genome assembly GCA_018584345.1 of Thuja plicata. NCBI lineage: Eukaryota > Viridiplantae > Streptophyta > Pinopsida > Cupressales > Cupressaceae > Thuja > Thuja plicata. The sequence goes on along the minus strand of MU227982.1, from coordinate 4,230,714 downwards.
TATACATGCTAGATTTTCTACATTGTCAGTTGCCTCTAGATTAGTGAGTCTTACCTTTTATGATGATTAGTACACTGGATTAGAGAGCTATCAGGATCCCTTAGTGGTTATTCCTCCTTGGTTTTGGATATCTGATTGGGATCTATTGTTATCTCCTCAGCACGGTGGGGTGGACCTTTGTGGTTCCACATGGATGGGTGGTAGTGATTCTTTATCCATTGAAATTTGACATCCTTGTATCCAGGTGCTTGATGGTTTCTTTGCAGATGAGCTCTTTATGTTCCTTCATCATCTATTATGTAATTTTATTATTGTAATCTTGTATTAGAGTATCACATGTGATACCTAATCTGGAAATTATAATAGTAAGTAGTTTAGAGTGACTACCACATACCCTGCAACATGTGCAGTGGATTTGAGTTTATGGTGGTTTCATGGTTATCCATGAGGATTGTATTTATGGTTATGTAAGTTGTATTTGTTATGCTTAATCAGATGGAATCTTTTGTTATATTGTTAGTTATGTTTTACTTTAAGAAATTCAACATCATGAGACCCTTGAGTCGTGTAATCTATGTGAGTGTAAGGCATGTGTATAAATGGTAATCACTTCCACATGAATGTATGTTTCTTTATGTTAACTTAAGAAAAAATTATCCAGCACACATAGTGACATGTACTAGGTTAATCTCTCTTGGGTTCCCTGGCGGGGTGTTACATGATACCTCCTCACACACCATATTAGAGTTAGATAGACAAGTGTCTAGAATATTGGACAAATTGAGTGTTTTGGATACAAAGAAAGGGAGATTTGTGGGAAGATTTGGTATGCTAAAGAGTTTAAATACTCCTAAGTCATCAATTATTGAGATCCACCTCTCTGACATGGAGAAAATAGAGAAGGCCCTCACTAGATACATGCCTACCAAGATAAATACAGTAGATAAATCCTCTTTTGCACTAAATGGACTGATTCCCATGAGTCAGATACTGGTAAAGGATTCATTAGAGGAAGTGGAGATCTTGGAAAGCTCTTTTTAGGATGTACTAAATATGGTATAAACTTTACAGAAATAAATTTTTTTATTCTACATTTTTGTATACCTTTGCCATTGATGTCAAAGGGGGAGAAGAGAAGATATAAAAAAATTACAAATAAGAGATAAATTAATATGTAAAGAAGTTATAAAATTGAAATGTATATTATTTTTGGTATTGACACTTAGTCATTTTTTGCTAAAAGTTGCCATCAATGCCAAAGGGAGAGATTGTTGGCAAGTGGTTCATTCAAGAGTGTTTTGGAAAATTTTAGGGTTTTCATTTATGGAAACGCATCTGGTATGTATGATCGCTTGGTGTAAAACTCATTTTTAGATTTATATCTTGCAAAATGACTAAGTCTAGAAAGAATAATTACATAATAAAGAAGTATAGTTTTGGTCAGAAAACACAATATATGGTGAATGAATACATGTCAGATTAGGAGAAGCTATTTTGGGATGTATGAGTCTCAGTTAGCATCACTTTTGATTTTTTGTTTATCGTAGTAAGTTATAGTATGTTGAAGACATATGAAGATAGAGTAACAGTGATATAGGACAAATGAAAGGTTTCGATTATTGAAGGAGTATAATGTGGAGTCCAAACGTGATATGTTGGATTTGGATTGAGGATTACCTATGTTTTTATAGTGTATGATTTTCGACTTGGTATTTACTTTTTGTATAAGTGTTAACTTTGTTTTGTGATGTATTGGAAGCTGACTCGACATAAAATGATGTATATATAGGAAGAGATTTTTGAGAAGCGATGGATATGTATGATATGTCATGGAATGTATCGATGCAAATAGATGAATGCATTGTGGTGTCAGAAATAGACAGATGGTGATGCAAGATATAATTGGAACTACCTAAGAATAGAAAATTCTTGTTGTTCATTTCTAATAAATCATTATAACATAATCATATATCTGATTGTATGAGCAGTGAGCTCAATATACCTTTAATAGGGTTTTTGTATTCCTCTAACAAGGAAATGTGCTAATGTAATAATCATCTCCTAACAGGACTAGGTCTCCTAACATGGACATAATTATTTTAGTACATATTTGTGGGTACCATCCCCACCAGGTTTTTCCCTTGGCCAGGGTTTCCTTGATAAAAAATTTATGGTACTATGAGTTGTGTGTTTTGTCTTTATGTTCTTTTCATTTCAGCAATTATTTGGTTAAGTTGGAATTTATTAAGTTTAAGTTCAAAGTGTTGTAATACTGATTCACCCCCCCCTCTCAGTATTACTTAATCCTAACAATTATAACCCCATTTTAGAAATACCATGAATCTCTCTATAGCTAGGAAAAATAATCCTCATCCAAGGCAAAGTTTGACCCATTTTAGGAGCATCTAAGGCCTTCAAAATTGAGTTTGAAGTTTTCGTATGACCCTATCAAAAAACCAAAAACTTAATATCTTTAAAATCAGACATGATCTTGCCATGAAACTTTACCATCATTCTTATATATCCAAAATGAACCTCGAGAAAAGAAATTGAAAATTTTTGTTCTCAAATGACTGACTTACTAAAAATAGTTTCCATATGTAACTGCAAGGTTGAGACACATTTTCCCAATAGGTATCAGAGTCATACCTTTCTCTTAGGGTCTTCCCAGTTAAAAGAGTACATTATGGATATTCAAAGTAATCTATGTAAAATAAGAACAAATAAAAGAATATTAGCCTCTAAGATAGAGAGTCAAAAGAAACTTCTTAGATCTGCTCAAAAATATTTGCATTTTCTTGAAGAGAAATATCTTTCTATTGCTATAGATTTTGAAAGGATGCAAAGATATTAAAAATTTTAGGGAGCTGAAAGTAAAAGGATGAATCTAGATATCAAAAACTATAAGTTTTATAGATATGATCCTTGTCTATCTAATTAATTTTCATCTAAATTATATTATAAAAATTAGTCAAATAGATGCAACATGTTGTCTAGAAGTAGGGCAGTTTCTAAATGTTCTGATTGCAATCAGTTTTGATATATGACTTTTTGTTGCAATATAAAATTAGTAAAATAGAAAATTAATTAGTTTGTTTGGCAATGTAAAGTTAAATAAGATGATGTAGTTTTTCAAATTGTACATCATTCTATTAAGAAATATTTATGGGTTCTAGATAGTGGATGTTCTCACCATATGACAGGCAATAAATCTATATTTATTCACTATGAAAGACATCGAGTAGGGTCTATTAAGTTTGTAAATAATCAATATTTTGAGATTACTCACAAAGGAACTATTCTTCTTGATAATGGAATACATGTAGATGAAGTGTATTTTGTTGAAGGAATGTCATACAATATTCTTAGTGTAATTCAAATATGTGATAATGGTTATGATGTAACCTTCTCTACTTTAGGATGTGAGATTAATAAAAAAATTGGTAAAACAATTGCAACAAGATATAGAACTGGTGGTTGTCATGCCCAAATTTTCACACAAAAAAATGCACTAATTTTTTTTTTTTGAAGATAAGGTTTGTAGCTCAAATTTTTGAGTTTAGAGAAGTCCAAGATTTGACTAAGTCAAATCTATAGTTTCATCAACATAGAATTGAATGGTAAACATGATTGTATTGATAAGTTTCAAAAGAAGTAGGTGACGAGAGTTTACAATGAGAGGAATCATGACAAGGTTTTTACTTGTCAACATCCCTCACAGGCTACCCTCTGGGAGGAACTAAGGTATGTTCAAAAACTTACATTTAATTAATTAGATTTAATAGTGTCATTTACTAATAGTTCAACTTAATTAGAACACAGGTGAGATTTAGGGTCCCCTAATGTTTGAACTTTGTTAAAGCATTTATTTATGTCTTACTTAAATACTAGATTTTTTTATTTTCCAATTCAATAGTTAGCTTTAATTTTTTAATAAAAAGATAATTTCAAGACCCTTTCAAATTAATCATGTTATCTCCACCCTTACATTGTCATTAAGCTTAATACTTTTTATATTAATCTTGCAACGATTAAAGTTGATCTATAATACTACTTTTATGATGACCATTATACTCGCCACATATATTGGCCACATAAAAGTAACATTATGATGTGTCCCTTTAAAATATAGCCTTTTGAATTTAATTAGTAATTACTCGTCATTTTAAACTTCTACAATTAATTAATAATTAAACATCATCCTTGTAGAAATAATAATTTATTTTTATTTTTATTTTTACTTTATTAAACCTTAAATAAAATTTAAAGATTGCATTCATGTATAATCACATTTTCAAATATTCATTAATACATTTGGGGCAATTACCCTATCATAATCCCAACGATTAATTGATAAATTCCTTATATATTAAACTTATTATATAAACAAATCTTCATATGCTTAAATTAAACACTAAGTATTCATTTAAATATAGTTAGATAAATACCCAAAGAGATTACATTCTAAAAAGAAATGTGATGACATTTAAAAGTCCCATTAAAATCCTCACATAAAAACTCACTAAAAACTTATTAAGTAATCGTTTATGTTGAGAGGGAAAATGAGATTTCAAAACTGGGCCTTTCCTTAAATTAGGGTTAGGGTGAAAATACAATACCCAAAAAGATTCTTTTTCTTATTTCATCTCCTCTATTTCTCCTCTCTTTCTTCTATACCAAACCCTAGCTAAGTTTATTTTGTTCTCCATTGTATTTGTAGGTTTCATGGAGGAAAAAGAAGATGAGAATTCATGAATATATACTTATAAGTATATATATACATATATATATATGCATATATATACATACATATATATATACATATATGTATGTATATATATACATATATATATATATATACATATACATATATATACATATATATATATATATGTATATGTATATATATATATATAGATAGATATACATACATATATGTATATATATACATATGTATATATACATATATTTGTATATATATATATATATGTATATATATGTATATGTATATATATATATATTTGTATATTTATATATATACAAATCTATATATATATCATTATTTTATTTATCTCATGGTGTGTAGGGTCGAAGGAGTATTTTTTTTGGTAGGTAACATTTTTTATTTTATAAATATAAAAAAAAAATAAAAACGAAGGTGGGGAGGGTGGTGAACTCCCTCCCCCGACCTCTATCATGGCCTACCACGGTGGCAGAGCCACTCGTGGAAGCCACCACGATAGTGGTCGCGACCACTAGTCGTGGTGGGTTGGCATGGCTGTGGCGGCCTCCACAGTCCATGCCAGAGCCATGACTCTAGGGTCATCCTAGCATGACGGCCCAACCCAAGTTGAGCCCTCCCCATCATATAGGGTAGGGTTTCGGCCATGACCCCTTCCATAATTTTTATTTTTAATTTTAAATGTTTTTTTTCAAATGGTTTATATATATATATACATATATATAGGTATATGTATATATACTTGCAAAATAAAAAATTTTAAATAAACATAAAGCATTTAGATATATTAAAAAATAGAAAATATAGTTATATTTTCTTGACAGATTTACATATATACTACATATATGTGTGTATGTGTGTATATATATATATA
>MU227982.1:4184256-4225028 GCA_018584345.1 Thuja plicata | reverse complement strand
ATATATATGATGCAGGAGCATCTTGGGTCATTGGCAATCCTGCTCAACCAAAAAAAGATGTATGCTTTAGTTCTTTAGTTTGTTCTCTAACTCTTGGGTTCTGTTGCTCGGGCATGTTTTTCTTTTGTTGTTCGGTCATGCTTTACCGAAGGGTTTCGGTGATGTCCTTACCAACATGTTTTCTGATGCTTGGTTATGCCTTACCGACAGTTGCTGATTTTTGGTGTTCATCTACCCGAGATGCTTATTTTGGGACTTGGATATTTGGCTGACTTCTTCATTTAATTCCCATTGCTGAGTTTATTTGGGATCTCTCATTGGGATTTGTGTGGACCTAAATCTGGGTCTCCCTTATGGATTTGAGTGTCGACCTCTTGTGGTGGACTCTTGTATATATTTGGTTGTATGTTCTTAGTTTAGGTATCAATCTTATAGCAAGAAAGAAAATGTTTAGATATTGAGATCGAAGGTCTGTGATCTCTATTGTTTGAAGATCTTGTTGTAATTCACTAAATATATGGCCAAAATAGGGAAGGCCTTACATCCCGGTATGTAATGATTTTGATCAAGTTAATATAAAGGATCTTTGTGTTTTCTTCTCTCACTATGTTGTTTGGCTTCTGTATTTGTGTCTGCAAGCTGGTTTGGTAGTTGGGTGAGCCTCAGGCCCCTCCTACTAGCCCTCCTTGCATCAGGTGGTATGAGAGCATGGAAAGATATAGTTCCTTCTTGAAACCCTGACGCTAGTTGGTATTGTTGTGGGGTAGCAGATTGTGATCTGACCTACAATTGCAAAGGGATTCAAGATGGTTTGTGGGAGAGGAAATCTAGATCCAGGTCTAGCTGATATGCTTAGACAAATGGATGGTAGATTAGAAGTTGTTGAGATAGCCCAGTGGAGAGAAAGACATCTTGATGATGTTAGTGATGATGAAATTGAAGAGGTTCAAGGTGAAGTTTCACCTGCACCTGTGATGAATCAGGAAGAAGAGTGATTCCTAAGAGCTTTGACAAGTTTGAAATCCACACCTTGGTTTAATACTCCTGAGTATAGTGGAAAATTGAATAATGATGAATTGATTGACTAGATAACTAAAATGGAAAAGTATTTTGAATATGAGAATGTGGTAGAGGATAAGAATTTGAAGATTGCAAGCACAAAATTGAAAGGTCATGCATCCCTATGGTGTGAACATCTGCAATTAGATCGAAAGAAGAAAGGTAAAGACAAGATCAAGGTATGGGACAAGATGGTAAACAAATTGAAAGACAAGTTTATACCTTGTGATTATCAGATTAACCTAATCCAATGAATGCAAAGTTTAAAGCAGAAAGAAAAATTAGTAAAAGACTACACTGAGGAATTCTATAGATTGGACATCAGATCTTGACATGTTGAAGATGAAGTGGAAAGAGTTGCAAGATACCTAAATGGCTTGCAAAGTTCTATATAGGATGAAATTAGTTTGGTCAAGATGGAAAGTATTGAGGAGGCATACCAATTTTCCCTAAAAGATGAAGAAAAATTGAACATAAGATATGAACAAAGACAAAGAGGCAGAGGTGGTAGATTCCCTAGAGGAAGAGGTAGATCTCATGGTGAAAATAGTAGATCTGAACCAGACAAGTCTGTTCTAGACACATCTCAAGACAAAGGAAAGACTGAATGGAAAGGTTGAAATTCATATCAAGGAAGAGGTAATTACTTCAGAGGTGGTTATAGCAGAAAAGGATTCCAAGTAAATGTTATAATTGTGGTGAAGAAGGACATAAATATTTTGAATGTACATATGCAAGCAAGAAATGAAGTAGTAGAAGAAATGCATTGGTACAAGAGGAGTCACTAAATGAAGCTGGGAAGGAAGGGAATTTCATGATCTGAAGGACACTATGGAGTGAGAAGGATAACCAAGATCCAATTAGGAAAATTTTATTCAAGACCAGATGTAGAGTTGCAGATAAAGTTTGTGATGGGGAGCTCCCACTGTTAGTAATAACTAAGAGGGGGGTGAATCAGTGGCCTCAAAAATTAATCCTTAAATAAACCCTTCAAACTTAGTACCAAAAAATTATACCTATAGTTATCTTTAGTCCTGTAAGATGAATGCCTTGAAATACTTATATCAAAATACTACTTGTCGGAATGCTTTGTAAAACCTTCTACTGTATGTTTACCGATAAGCAGTCTTTCTATTTACTGAAACATAGTAAATAACTAGTGTATACTGATCAATCCATATTTACTTATGTGAAATTCAAAACACTAAAGTAATGACTCATAGACACATTAACACATGGATTTTTAACGTGGAAACCCTGTTAAGGGAAAAAAACAATGGGACCGGTACCCTAATTTTTCACTCTTCTAAAGTGAGCTCGGTGAAGAGCCAACCCTGTTAAAGGTTACAAACACACTGTTAGGTGTGACCTTGTTAGAGGATTTAAATACATATTTTTTCACTTAGTATCTAGCATCTAATGCTAGCATCCTTGATCAAACACTCACTTGGCCTGTAAATAGGTATCACGCATATCTAATGCTACTTTGTATGATCAAACTTTTTGATACTCCTTGGGATGTATCTCAATTAGAAAAGACTTTTAAGTCCTACTCGGTTAAGAGACTTGATGCTTCAATGGTTAAACTGAAACATTAAATTGATCTATTCACATATACAAATAGAATTGCATATTTTTAGATCTATTTTAAGTGCATTACCTTTCTGATCAATGTAATCAATTGAATACCTTTTCTCCACATTGTTCTATTCTATGATGTTGTATCATTGTTCATCGATGTTTGCAGAATTTAGCTCTCTCCTTAGCTTGATTGACTAGGTCTGAATAAATAATTTCTTCTCCTTCAAAATCTCTTCACCATCTATTCTCTTGTCACTCCCCTTATTCATATTCAATAATCGTGTCTCTTATATAGATGTTATTCACCATTTCTTGGCTTTCTTGATCTTGGCGTGATCCACAATTCTCGCTAATTATATTTAAAGAAAAACTTTAGTTTTATCTCGTAGAGATCTTCTTTCCAACTGTACAAAGCAACTTTAAATCCTTTACTTATCTCTAGCTTTATCTTGTCGATTAAAATAATGATAAGTATCAATTAAGTCTATTTTTAGCTCTTGACAGCTAAGCATTTTTTCATTTCTTAACTCTCTATTCTATTGGTCAATACTTCAGTTATTCATTGGTGATAACTGACTATTTCGTTGGTGTGACTTTAGTTGTCTTTGGGATCTCTATCTGTCGGGAAACATTGTAATTTTGTCCATTGGGTTACACTATGCTTTCCTCGTTGGGTAACACTGTGACTTTTCTCATCAATAATGGTGTTCTTTTTCTCGTCAGGTAACACTGTGACTTTTCTCACTTACACTGGTCATCTATGTGCACTCCGTCAGTGTATACAGTCACTTTGTGAATACTTGACTTGTATGCATTACTGATAGAATAGCCCTTGATTCATTTGTTCTTTGAAGTCTTTAGCAATATGTCCATGACCATACAAATTATATCAAGTTGACATCAATGACAATACAATACATTAATTTATTGAATGCCTTTCATTAACTTTCTATGTCTCTGTGATCATCAACTTAACATCTTCAAACATTCAATCAGTTATAGTTCATCAATCTCTCCCTTTGGCATTGATGGAAACACACTACATTATCACGCTATATTACTACTAATATAATATTAAATATAACAGTTGAAGTTCATCAAACTACCAATCTTATGTACTATAATCAATACAAATATTTGGTCCTCGGTAAGCTTATGAGAGATTAGATTTGATTCTCACACCTTTCTCTCGGTCTTCAATCCCTTCAACAATTCTCTCCCTTTGTATGTACTCTCCCTTTATGGTTACATCTCTCCCTTTGGATAATGTGATGGATAATATCTCTCCTTAATGTGATAATGGATATAATTTCTCCCTTCGACAACAATGCCAAACAAATATTTGACAGTAATGCCAAACAAATCCTTTCTATCCATAATATACTCCTTGAATTTTCCAATCCATCAGCAATATAATAACTCTGGTTCTCAGAGGAGATAAATACCTTGTTGTGTATAGATATATCTTTGAATTCCATTTCTCTTCTTGCATCAACATGAATGATATTATGATAATATGTAGGCTGATTCAGCCTTCTAGTCATCTTACTAACTAGTAGACAAGGGTCTGACCCCTAGTCTCTTTCTCAAGTACTCGAATGCATCCTTGGGCAGTGGCTTGGTGAATATATCATCTAATTGCTCTTTTGATTGCACATACTCAAGTATCACCTCCTTTTCTTGAAATTGTTCTCTCAAATAATGATACTTGATAGAAATATGCTTTGTCTTAGCGTGCATGACTAGATTCTTGAAAATGTTTATTGCACTTGTATTATCACAATAGATAATTACTGGTTTAAGAATTTTCATATGCATACCTTCCGGTAACTATTTGATCCATGCAATATTCAAGAAGTTTGCAGCAGTAGCAACATACTCTACTTCTGTAGTAGACTGAGAGATGAATCCTTGCTTCTTGTTGATCCATGTGACAAGTCTATCACCCAAAAAGAATGCTCCCCTAGTTGTTCTCTTTCGATCATCAATGTGTCAGTAAAGACCTTAAGTTCAAATTTTCCTTCTCTTCTGTACCATAATCCATATCCTCGGTATTCTTAAGATATCTTAGGATTCTTTTCATAGCAGTCATATGTGATTCCCTGGGATTAGCAGAAAATCTTACAAATATTCTTATTGCATGTGCAATATCTGGTCTAGTATGTACAACATATATGATTTTTACAATCATAGATCTGTACAAAGTCTGATTTACCTAAGGTGACTTTTCCTCCTTTTTCAGCTTACATCCAGTTGTCATTGGTGCTCCAACTGGCTTGGAATCTTCCATCTTGAATATTTTTATCACTTCCTTGATGTATTTTGATTGTGTAATGAAAATACCTTCATATTGTTGCATCATCTATAGACCAAGAAAGAACTTGATCTCTCCAAATATAGACATCTCAAACTCTTTTCTCATTTCATTTGCAAATGATTTACATAGAATATCATTGCCTCCAAATACGATGTCATCAACTAATATTTCAGCAATCAAAATGTTAGCATCAGTATCTTCCTTCAAATAAAGATTATTGTTTTCACTAGTTCTCACAAATCCAATACTTATGAGATAGGAATGAAATCTTTCATACCAGGCTCTTGGTGCTTGTTTCAATCCATACAAGGCTTTGTGTAGTCTATATACCATGTTCATCTTGTCTGGATCAACAAACCCTTCTGGTTTCTCAATGTATACCTCTTCCTCAAGTATTCCATTTAGGAATGTAGACTTGACATCCATTTGGTAGACCTTGAATCCTTTACATGCAGCATAATTAATTAATACTGTCACTCCTTCTAGCCTAGCAATGGGTGAAAATATTTCTTGATAGCTAATCCCTTTCTTGTGCATACCCCTTTCATACTAGTCTTGCTTTATTTTTGGTGACTTCTCCATTCTCATTCAGTTTATTCCTGAATATCCATTTTGTACTGATGACATTCTTGTCATCTGGTCTCGGTACAAGTTTCCATATCTTTTTTTTCTCAATCTACTCAATCTCCTCATTCATAGAACTAATCCATTCATCATTATCAAGTGCACCATTGACAAATTTTAGCTCAAAATCACAAATAAGATATCTTGTGATTAGAGACTTACTTCTAGTTCTCATACCAACCTTCTTGTCTCCAATGATCTGGTTCTGTGGATGGTTCCTTTTGACATATCTAGTAAGTACAGGTTCAAATCTTTGTCTATCATCTTGATCATCATTGTGTCCTTCATTCTAGTCTCCATCGCTTGGTACATCATCTTGAGAAATATCCTAATTTTCACTATTTGTAGCTTGATGCTCGGGTGCAATAATCTTTTGCTTAGGAGCTATACATTGTTTCTCGAGTAGAGTGTTAGGTTCTTCATTGTAAACAAACCTATTGTAGTCCTCTAGTTCTTTTGTGATTTCCTTTTCATTCTTCTGTGCAAATTCATCTATCTTTACATTTGCACTTTCAACAATTTTGTTAGAGGCTTTATTGAGACATTTATAAGCCTTGCTCTTGGTGGAATACCCTAGAAATATTCCTTCATCACTTTTGGAGTCAAGCTTTCCATTTATATCATATTTTAAGATATAACATTGACTACCAAATATTTTGAAGTAACTTACATTAGGTGTGTAACCATACCATATCTCATAAGGTGTCTTCTTGGTGTCTTTCTTCAATTGTACTATGTTCATGTGTAAACAACAGTACTGATAGCTTCCCTCCAAAAGATTTGGGTGATTCCTTTCTCTATCATTAGTGTCCTTGCATAATCAATAATATATTTATTCCTTCTTTTAGCAATTCCATTTTGTTTTCGTGTTCTCAGTGCAGAGTCCTATCTTTTGATTCCATACTCTTTACAAAAGTTAGTGAATTCATCTGAAATAAATTCCCCACCTCTATCTGATCTTAAGCATTTTAATTCCTTACCACTTTGTATTTCTACCATTTCTTTGCACCATTTAAACATCTTGAATGCTTCAGATTTATCTTTTAGAAACATAACTATCATCATTCTAGAGTAATCATCAACAAAGAGAATAAAATATCTATCACCATAGTAACTCTTTGTCCTCATGGGTTGACATAGATCAGTATGGACTAATTCTAGAATGGCATCAGATGCATGGATTTTTCTTTTGAAACTAGACTTTTTCATCTTACCTTTTTGACAATTTTTGTACATGATATTGTCTAGGTTAATCATCATCGGTAAGCCTCTTACATTTTTCTTTCTGCTTATCTTTATCATGTTGTCCAAGTTTACATGACACAATATTTTGTGTCACAACCATATGTCTTCATTTCTATCCATTAAGCAAGTGGTGTTAGTATCATTTAGATAGAATAAGTTACCTTTTGTCTGCTCACTGGTACCAATCAGACTTCCTAATTTATTGAAGATCTTTTCCTTCTTATTTTCAAATGCTACTCTGTGACCTAAATTATTCAACTAAGAAACACTCAATAGATTATAATTCAATCCTTTCAACTGATAAGAATTTTTACATTTTATCAGGTTATTCAACATTATAGTTCCTTTACCTTCAACTGGACAAGGTGTGTCATTACCCATTCTTACTGAACCACCATTATAGTATTCAAAAGTCTCAAAAATTTTTTTGTCACCGATCATATGGTGAGTGCAGCCACTATCTATGATCTAGACATCATTTTCACTAACTTTAGATATGAGCACAGTTTCTACATACCTTTCTTCATCTTCATTTGAATCATCTTTTACTGCCACAAACACCATCTTAATGTCTTCATCAGATTTGGTGTCAGTACCTGCATCTTTGCATTTATCTAGGTAACTGGCCTTCTTTCCTTTGTCCTTGTAGTCTCGGGTATCTCTTCTTTCTGATCATCGGTTGCTTCTGTAATCACCTCTATCAAACTTCTTTTCAAATGACCTGTTATTACTCCTGTCATCTTTTCTCCTATTAGGAAAGCTTGCAACAAAGTGTCCAATCTCTTTACAATTAAAACATACAAGTGATAATTTACCTTTGTATTTACCTTTTCCTCTCTGCATTCTTCTATCCATAAGTGCTTCAGTTTTATCAAGATATTCTTCTTCACTTTCACTATCACTATCTTTTCTCATAGTGTGTTTATGACTTGAATTACTTATTCTCAAAGAATATTTGAATGCATACTCTATATTTGTAAGACACTATTATCAAATCTATTAATCTCAAATGAAATTATTCTTCCAATAAAACTATCTAGAGTAACATTGTTGTTTGCTACTGCTCTCATTTCTTGTATGGCAGATACTCTAATAGCATAAGTAGGCAACAAGGTTCTTAGAATTTTAATTACCACTATATATTCATCTAGTAGACCTCCAACTCCTCATATAGCATTGACTACCTCTTTGATTCTTGTGTTGTACTGTGTGATGTTTTCACCTTCTTTCAATCTAAGATCATCAAACTTTCCTCTAAGGATTTTTGTCTTGGCTCTCAGAACATTTTTATCACCACCATGTACAAGCTTCAATTTGTCCCACATCTACTTTGTAGTTGTGCATGCTTTGACATCTTCAAATTTAGCATCAGAGAGTGAGGAAACAAGCTCTATTATCATGAAGTTGTGCTCAATCTTCTCTCTCATTTGTTCAACTATGAGTGCTTCTGTGGGCAACACATATTTAGTATCTAAGTATTGAGTAACATCATTACCAATACCTGATAGGTGGAGTCTTATCCTCCTTTGCCATGAAGCAAATTTGTCTTTGTTCAACTTGGGCACATCTCGTCTGTTCATCTTGTGATCTTTATCTTGATCTGTTAAACTCCCTTTCTAGGCACACAAGCTCTGATACCTATTGTTAGTAAAAACTAAGTGGGGGGGGCGGGGGTTGAATCAGTGACCTCAAAAATTAATACTTAAATCAAGCCTTCAAACTTAGTACCACAAAATTATACCTCTAGTTATCTTTAGTCCTATAAGATGAATGCCTTCAAATACTTATATCAAATTACTAATTGTCAGAATGCTTTGTAAAACTTTCTACTATATGTTTACCGATAAACAGTCTTTCTATTTACCAAAACACAGTAAATAACTAGTGTATACCGATCAATCCAGATTTACTTATGTGAAATGCAAAAAACTAAAGTAATGACTCATAGACATATTAATACATGGATTTTTAATGTGGGAACCCTTTTAAGGGAAAAAACCACTAGGATCGGTACCCCAAATTCTCACTCTTCTAAAGTGAGATCGGTGAAGAGCCAACCCTATTAAAGGTTACAAACACATTGTTAGGTGTGACCTTGTTGAAGGATTTAAATAAAAAGTTTGTCACTTAGTATCTGGCATCTAATGCTACCATCCTTGATCAAACACTCACTTGGCCTGTCAATAGGTATCAGGCATATCTAATGCTACTTTGTATGATCAAACTTTTTGATACTCCTTGGGATGTATCTCAATTAGAAAAGACTTTTAAGTCCTTCTTGGTTAAGAGACTTGATGCTTTAATGGTTAAACTGAAATAGTAAATTGATCTGTTCACATATACAACTAGAATTGCAGATTTTCAGATCTATTGTAAGTGCATTACCTTTTTGATCAATGTAATCAATTCAATACCTTTACTCCACACTATTTTTCTCTGTGATGTTGTATCATTATTCATTATTGTCTACAGAATTTAGCTCTTTCCTTAGCTTGATTGATCAGGTCTGAATGAATACTTTCTTCTCCTTTAGAATCTCTTCAGCATCTATCCTCTTGTCACGGCCCTTAATCATATTGAATAATCTTGTCTCTTATATAGACATGATTTACTGTTTCTTGGCTTTCTTGATCTTAGTGTGATCCATGATTCTCTCCAATTAGATTTAAAGAAAAACTCTAGTTTTATATCATAGATATCTTCTTGCCAACTAGAAAAAGCATCTTTAAATCCTTTACTTATCTCCGGCTTTATATTTTTTATTAAAACAATGATAAGTATCTATTAAGTCTATTTTTAGCTCTTGACAGCTAAGCATTTTTTCATTTCTAAACTCTCTGCTATGTCGGTCAATACTTCAGTTAGTCGTCGATGACTGATTATTTTGTCAGTGTGACTTCAGTTGTCTTTAGGATCTCTATCCATCGGGCAACACTATAATTCTATCCATTAGGTTACACTTTTATGTGGTAAATTTGGCCTTGTTAACTCACCATACACTTCAACATAGTCCTTATTCACCAGATACACACAAGAATGAATATGAGATTATTCATCATGTCTGCCTGCATGATTCAACCTGTTGCCTTCTATCTAGATGGGGTTTTTGAAATAGCTCTCAGAATGAGAGTCTCACAACCATAGACCAATCTAGGAATGAAGGATTTTTCTCCATGAATGCAATGCGATGCAAATTTATTCTAAGAATTGAAAGATGCAAGCTTAGTCTAAGACATGATTTCAATGCAATTATTCTAGAAATTGAAATTAATCTATTGCAAAATGATATTATTCTATATGAGATTAAAACTAAGAATGTAGCAACAATTTAGTATTCTAACAATGCATATGACTATAAATTTAGGAAGTAATCGGGGGGTTTGAATGAAGAATGAGAGTTCTTTTATAGACTCAGAGGTGATCAGAATAGAAAGTTTCCTCTTTGAAATAAAACAGATAGAAAAGCCAATTTAAATTAGAAAGCTTTATTTAAAAGAAAACAATAAATTTTTTTCCCTTTGCTTTAATTGTTTTATTTCTTTGATTTAACTATTTTATTTGATTTAACTATTTTCTTTCTCTTTAAAGAACAATTAATTTAAAGTTTCCATTTCTGAACAAAAGAAAGATTTTTGAGAGAATATCCAATTAATTAAATATGACCTCATAAATAGGTTTTTCTCAATTATCTGAATAATTAAATTCAATTATTGAAATGAGGATATTTATTTAATAATTAAATATTTTTTAATTCCCTTTTTATGTGTCTTAGCTAAAGAGGGTGAATTTAATTTAATTAAAGTGCTAGGACTTTATAACTAAATTAATTCGATCATAAGGTTTGTTTAGCCAAATAGATATTTAAGAATTAGATATAATGTATGATTAATGCAGACTTAGGATTTTTTCAATTGACACTTAGGTTGAGTAGAGTCAGTTAAAACTCAGAATTGTATAGTACAATAGGACTTTTATGATTTAGAAGAATAAAAAATGCAACAAAATTGGTTAGGGTTTCAAGATGCCAATTTTGGGGTGTTACAACACTGTGCTTTGCTTGTTGGGTAACACTGTGACTTTTCTCATTGGTAATGTTGTGCCTTTACTCGTTGGGTAACATTGTGACTTTGCTCGCTTACACTGTTTGTATGTGTGAACTCCGTCGGTGTATACAGTCACTTTGTGAATACTCTACTTATATACATTACTGATAGCATAGTACTTGATTCATTTGTTCTTTGAAGTGTTTATCAATATGTCCATGACCATACAGATTATATCAAGTTGACATCAATGACAATACAATACATTAACTGATTTAATGCCTTGCATTAACTTTCTATGTCTCTGTGATCATCAACTTAACATCTTCAAACATTCAATCAGTTATAGTTCATCACCCACTCCTAGAGCTTTAGTTCTCTCTACTATACCTTCTCTTGGTCTTTCTTAGGGTTCTTATTACCACCCTAACTAGGGGATTTCTATATGTTCCTCTAATTCACTAGAAGCTCTCCAACAAGTTCAAGTTCTCACTAGATCCTTCTCCATAGTCCTTCTCATCCATGGATTTTCTTGTTCATCCACTCTCCCATATGTCTTATCTTCTTTGGGATTGGATTCTTGACCTCCTTTAAGTCTCTTTCAACTCCCCTAGGCCCAATCTTGTGGATCTTTCACCCTAGTTCCATTCGGGTTCAAGATTTCTAGTGTTCTAGGCCTTGTAGACTTTTAGGCCTATTAGCCCTCCTAAACACTGATCAAGTGGATTTCCTCTCAAAATCCCTTAACACCCTTGGAATCTAATTACATATTCCTTGTTTTTTTTTCCTAGGATTAAATATTTACTAGGTCTTAGTTCCTCACCTTGTCCGTACAATGGACTTTCACCAAACCCTTAAAATTGAGGCTTTCTAGGGCATGAACATTGGTTTGGCTTCTTGGATTCATTAACTACACTAACCACCTCCTCTTCTCTTCTCACTTCCATCAACATTCCTATATTACATGCCCCTACACTCCTCTACCAATTATTGGCAGACACCAATCACCAAGCAATCTTTATTTCCTCTACTCTGTTCAGTTCCCCTAGCTAGAATAACGAGTACTCGCCTAGGGAATGAATGTTCTCATGTCTTCCCTATACATACACACTCCACACACCATATCTAAATTTTATATACAAGGATTTAGTTTATTCCAAGTGGTCATAGAACTTTGGACCATGGGAACTCCAAGGAAAGCCATTATCTACATGACTGGTCCAAAACTAGACAGTGAACCAGTAAAACCTAATTAATTTATACAATTCTAACTAGTATGATTAAGAAATAAAACCAATTCCATAGAGACTAATTACATAACACACAAAACAATCTCAACTCATTAATTTAACCTGTTCAATCCATTAAAGTATTGGATGATGGCTCTATCTTCAAAATACATTGTAAAACCTTACTTCTCCACAAACAATCTATACAAAATAAACTGTAACTATCACTTTAGGGTTTGTTCCACCTTATATATCATATTCCCACATGTATAGACTCTCATGTCAATATTTGGGCATAATTAAAGCCAATTCCTAAAAACCAGGAAATGTTATCATGACAACTTTGCAAAATTGCAAAAGTTTTCATGACAACTTTTACATCTTTTGTCAAAATGACATTTTACCAATTCCAATGGCCCAACTTGGTCCTAAAACTTTTCATATAACCTTAAAACACTTAAAACCATTAAAACCTTGAATACCACTCCATTTTGGAGTTTTTTTCATCCCTTTGACCTTTTGGTTGACTTCTAAGGATATAGACCCCTAGATGCAACTTAACCTCAACAACTACTCAACCCTAAACACTAATAACCCTAATCACACCTTAGATGCACTTGGGAATTTATAACATAGTCCTTATTCACTGATGGTTGGCTAAACCAACCTACAAGCCAAAATGACCAAAAATATCTTTCAAAGACCTTGGGGTGCTCCTACACCATCCTCCCCTTGCAACAAACAAGTTAGAGTACTTATGGTGTCAGGAACTCCTCACTGATTCCATGCTTCTTGAAGTCATTCTCAAATATCCAAGTGGCTTTTGACTCTGGTTGTTGCCTCCATTTCACTAGATGTTCGATATAGACCTTGTGCCTGGTCTACTTTTTCACTCTTGAATCCAATATCCTTTTAGCTTGTGGTTTGATCTATTCCAGAGTCTTGAACTCCCCCACATCCTTGTTCACCTCAGTACTATACTTCTCTTCATCCATTTCTATCCCTTTATATTTTATCAAATCTTTCACATTGAAGATTGGAGAAATTTACATCTCCTTAGGTAGCTCCACCTTATAGGCATTGGGTCCATACTTGGCCAACACCTTGCAAGGCCCAATCCTTTTCATCTACAACTTACTAGGTATCCCCTATTTTAGTCTAGCCTTATTCAAAAACACCATTACTAGATCACCCACTTCAAATTGTAGATCTCTTCTTCCCTCATCTCTCTTGGCTTTCAGCTTCTGATTGGCCTCCATTAATGTCTTCCTAACTTGTTGAAGTACCTCTCTCATTGACTGAGAGAAATCATCAGCATGACCACTCATGCATTCATAACCTTTTAGGTCTCTCAACTCAAGTACACCCCTTGGGTGTAACCCATAAAAAATCTCAAATGGGCTCTTACATGTGGTCCAATTTGTTCTATCATTGTAGGCAAATTCTGCTTGAGGTATCACTTTATCCCAACTTTGTCCATATTCTTTCATCAAAAATCTCAACAAATTACCAAGTACCCTATTTATCACCTCTATCTAGCCATCCATTTGAGGATGATTAGCTGAGCTATGTGCCAAGCTGGTTCCTAGCCTTCTCCAAAGTGTCTTCTAGAAATGTCCCATAAACTTCACATCTCTGTCTGCAACTATGCTTGTTGGAAAGCCACGTATCCTCACTATCTCTTTAAAGAACAAATGGTAAATATGGATATCATCATGTGTTTTCTTGCATGGGAGAAAATGGCTCATCTTGCTAAATCTTTCTACTACCACAAACACACTGTCTAAACCAATAGGTGTCCTAGGTAGTCCCACAATAAAATCCATGCTTATGCAATCCCATGGTCTACTTGGGATGGGAAATGGCTGATATAAGCCTGAATTTGATGAAGTTCTTTTTTCCTTTTGACACACCCCACACTTCTCTACATATCTCCTTATATCCCTCTACATTTTTGGCCACCAATAGAACCTCTCCACTAGATCCAAGGTCTTGTTCAATCCAAAGTGTCCACTTAGACTCCCATTATGTTTTTCCTGTATGAGGTTCTCCCTCATGGACCCCCTTGGAAAACATAATTGTTTCCCTTTATAACAAGATCCATTTTGAAGAGTATAATCTGCATACTCACTGTGAAAGTGATTCTCAAATTCTTTGCACACCTTGTAGATCACTGAGAAGTTTGCATCTCCTTCATAAAGGTCCTTAAAACCTTCTACCCCTCTACCCAACAACTGAATATCTTGTATTGTAAGCATCCTTCTACTAAGGGCATCTGTAACTTTGTTTTGTACCCCCTTCTTATGCTTAATAGTTAAGGTGTATGACTGCAAAAACTCCATCCATTTGATGTGCCTCACACTAATTTTGTCTTGAGTATTGATATAAATCAATGCCTGTTTATCTGTAAAGACAAAAAACTCTTTAGGAAGTAAATAATGTCTCCATTTCTTTAAGGCTTGTACAAGAGCATATAGCTCCAAGTCATAGGAAGAGTACCTAGACTTTGCCTCATTCAATCTCTCACTAAAAAAATGCCACAGGTCTGCCTTCTTGGCTTAAGACAGCCCCCACTGCTATGCTACTTGAATCAAAATATACTATGAAAGGTTTATCAAAACTTGGCAAAAACAATATAGGTTGAGTGGCTACCTCTCTTTTCAACCTTTCAAACCCCTCATTAGTTGCCTTGGTCCATACAAATTTGGTTTTTAACCCTCCTTTAATGCTCTCTAGGACTGGAGCACAAATTTCACTGAATCTCCTAATAAACTTCCTATAGAATTGGACTAACCCATGGAAGATCCTAACTTCAGTCCCTGTCTTAGGAGTAGGCCAATTCAATATGGACTCTACTTTGTCCTTATCCATTTTCAAAACACCTTGGGAAACTACGAATCCTAGGTAGACTAATTCTTCTTTCATGAACTCACTCTTTTCTAGATTGATGGTGAGTTTTTCTTCCTACAACCTATTCAATACTAAATCCAAGTGTTTCATATGATCCTCCTTTGTCTTGCTAAAAATGAGTATTTCATCTAAATAGACAACTAAGAATACACCTATGTAGTATTTCAAGACCTCATTCATCACCCTCATAAAGGTACTAGGTGCATTGGTAAGCCCAAAGGACATAACTAACCATTCATATAACCCCTCTATAGTCTTAAAGGATGACCTCCACTCATCCCCTTCCTTCATCCTAATTTGGTAGTAACCAATTTTAAAATCAATTTTAGAGAAGTACTTAGCACCCCCTAAACAATCCATAAAATCTTCTATCCTAGGAATAGGAAATCTATATCTAATAGTTATCCTATTTATTTTCCTAGAATCAGTACACATCCTCCACTTACCTCCCTTCTTAGGATCCAACACCACTGGGATAGAACATGGGCTTATTCTCTTTCTGATCAGCCCTTGGTCCAAAAGTTCTTGTACTTGCCTTTCTATCTCCTTGTTTTGCTCCGGTGTCATTTTATATGCAACCTTGTTTGGCAAAGATGCTCCTGGTACAAAGTCAATCTGATGACTTATCTCCCTCTTTGGTGGTAGTGTAGCTGGTGTACCCTCACATATTATGTCTTTGAACTGGTCCAGCAGTTATTTCACTTCTTTTGGCATAGGTTCTTTCTTATGATTCTCCTCCTCCTTTGGCTTTAACATGATTGCATAGCCAACTCCTTCCTCTTTCATATCCCTTAGGAATTCCTTCCCACTCATCAACAATGTACTGGATATTTTCTTCTCCACTATGTCTTCCTTTAGCAGAGACTGAATTTTTAAAGTTACCCTATTTTTCTTGAAGGATTACTTGTTCTATTTCCCATTATGGATAGCTTCCCTATCATACTACCATGGTTTTCCAAGAAACAAATGGCATGCATCCATTGGAAACACATCACAAAGTATCTTATCTTGATACTTGCTAATGGTAAACTCTACCCACACTTGCTCATTTACCAAGATATTTTTCCCCTTGTTTAACCATGTAACTTTATAGGGACACACATGTGGAATCTTGGTGAGTTTAAACTTCTCTACTACCTCCTTAGATATAACATTATCTGTGGACCCTGAATTAATGTTAACTTTGCACACTTTCCCCAATATCTTGCACTTGACTCTAAAAAGAACCCTTCTCTACTTATGTTCATCTTTGGTGGGTGTCTTGATCAAAATTCTTCTCAACATGAGGTGTTATCCCTTCTTTGAATCTAGACTCACCTCTTATTGTTTAGAGAATTCCTCTTCTTGGACATAGGCTATATTTTTCTCTCCTTGTGAAGCTGAGGGTTTGTTAGGGCATCTATATGTAGGGTGCCCCAAATGTCCACAATTGTAGTATTTCATTTAAGAAAAGTGAGAACGTCTCCCAAAACCCCCTAATCTTCCTCTTCCACTGTTATAAGAACCCCTTCCTCTATTGTATCCACCTCTATTGCTTGATTCATGTCCTTGCTCTGTATATATGGAGTCACCTTAACTCCTATTATCATTGCCTCTTCCACTTGAACCTCCTCTATGGCCACCTCTATTCTCTCTACCCCTTCCTCTTCCTTTGGAGTTAGAGTCATGTTTCTTCCTAAGTTTCTCTTCCACTTTCAAGGCCATTTGGAAACAACTATGAATGGAGGTTAGGGTAAAAAGACTGAGTTCTTGTATATTCCACCTTAGTCCATTAAGGTACCAAGAAAATTTGATGCTCTTTGTCTCCTTTATTCTTGATCTAAGACAAACCTTCTAAAATTCTTCAGTATATGATGACACATCTAGGTCTTTTTTCCTAAGGTTCTACCTCTTCTTGTGTAGCTGAATTTCATAGTCTTCTGGAAGGTAGTTCTCCTTCACTTTTTCCACCATTGATTTCCAATTTTCTATGGGCTTCTTACCCTTTTTATCTCTTTCTTCCTACAGAAACTTCCACCATGTGAGTGCTTGTCCTCTTATCCTAGACTTAGCTATCTTTACCTTATGTGCTTCTATGATCCCATCACATTTGAATTGGTTCTCCATACCTTCGATCCATTCCATAACCATCTCTTCATCCATCTTACCATAGAACACTGGAATGCCTTCTATAGCCTTGTCACTCAATGCTTTGAGTGCCTTGAGAAATGGTTCCTTAGGTAGAGGAGGTTCAGGCTCTGGTTCTATCTCCTACTCTACTGGTTTCTTCCCCTTGTATTTAGCTTCACTCATCTTCTCCTTCATCTTGTTGGATGTCTCCACAACCTCTTCCATCTTTATCTTCATTTCTTCCATTTCTTCTTCAAGAAGCCTATTCTTGTCTTGCTTCTCTAATAAGTCCCTTTCCAATTCAGCATTAGTCACCATGATGTTCTCACCTATGGATTCACTCCTCTTTGACATATACCATTCACCTCCCAATCCTTTCAATGGATCTGATACCAATTTGATGGGGAGCTCCCACTCCTAGATCTTTCTTTCTCTCTACTAGACCTTCTCTTGGTCTTTCTTAGGGTTCCTATTACCACCCTAACTAGAGGATTTCTAACTGGGAGCTCTCCAACAAGTTCAAGTTCTCACTAGATCCTTCTCCATATTCCTTCTCATCCATGGCTTTTCTTGGTCATCCACTCTCCAATATGTCCTATATTCTTTGGGATTGGAATAAGTCTCTTACAACTCCCCTAGACCCAATCTTGTGGATCTTTCACCCAAGTTCCAATCAGGTTCAAGATTTCTAGTGTTCTAGGCCTTATAGCCTTTTAGGCCTATTAGCCCCACTGATCAAGTGGATTTCCTCTCAAAATACCTTAACACCCTTGGAATATAATTACATATTCCTTATGGGGTTTTCCTAGGCTTAAATATTTACTAGGTCTTAGTTCCCCACCTTGTTCGTACAATGGACTTTCACCAAACCCCTGAATTGAGGGTTTCTAGGGCATGAACACTAGTTTGGCTTATTTTCTTCATTAACTACACTAATCACCTCCTATTCTCTTCTTACTTCCATCAACATGCATGGATTACATGCCCCTACACTCCTCTACCAATGATTGGCACACACCAATCACCAAGCAATCTTTATTGCCTCTACTCTGTTCAGTTCCCCTAGCCAAAATAACCAGTACTCACCTAGGGCCTGAATGTTCTCATGTTTTCCCTGCACATACACACTCCACACACTATGTGTACATTTTATATACAATTCTTTACTTAATTCCAATTGGTCATATAACTTTGGACCACGGGAACTCCAAGGAAAGCCATTATCTACTTGACTGGTCCAAAACTGGACAGTGAACCAGTAAAACCTAAGTAATTTACAAAATGATAACCAGTATGATTAAACAATCAAACCAATGCAACAAATACTAATTACATATCACACAAAATACTTTCAATGCATTAATTAAACCCATTCAATCCATTAAAGTATTGGATGATGGCTCTGTCTGCAAAATATAGATTAAAACCTTACTTATCCACAAACAGTCCGTACAAAATGAAATCTAACTATCACTTTAGGGTTTTTTCCACCTTATATATCATATTCCCACATGTCTCAACCCTCATGTCATTATTTTGGCATAATTAAAGCCAATTCCTAAAAACTAGGAAATGTTGTCATGACAACTTTGCAAAGTTGCAAAAGTTGTCATGACAACTTTACATCTTTTGTCAAAATGACATTTTACCAATTCCAATGGCCCAACTTGGTCCTAAAACTTTTCATATGACCTTAAAACACTTAAAAACATTAAAACCTTAAATTCTAGTCCATTTTGGAGCTTTGGTCCACACTTTGACCTTTTGGTTGACTTCTAAGGATATAGACCCCTAGATGCAACTTGACCTCAAAAAATAATCAACCCTAAACACTACTAACCCTAATCACACCTTAGACACGCTTGGGACTTTATAACATAGCCCTTATTACATGATGGTTGGATAAACAAACCTACAAGACAAAATGACCAAAAAAATCTTTCAAAGACCTTGGGGTGCTCCTGCACTAGTTTGGAAGGTGATTGTTGACAGTGGAAGCTCGGAGAATCTAGCATATGAGGAAATGGTTGAAAATTTGATGTTCGAAAGGATGAAACATCCAAAACCCTATCAGATCTCATGGATCAAATATTATCATACATTACTGGTGAGTGAATAATGTTTTATGAATCTGAAAATTAGAAAATACTATGATAAGTTGTTGTGTGATATTATGCCTATGGATTGTTGTCATATTTTGTTGGGTAGACCTTGGAAATATGATAGACATGCTATACATGATGGAATATTGAATAGATATTCTATTTGGGTTGATGGAAATAAACTATTTTTTTTTACCTTTGGTTGAAGAATCTGTTGGTGAGATATGTACATCTATGAAAGTTTTTCTGATGGAAGGTAGACAGTTTGTTAAGGATTTGAAAATGAATGATATCTCTTATGCTTTGATTCCTAACAAATTGAGTAAGAATATAGAAAATGATATTCTTGCAGAAGTTGGAAAGTTACTCACTGAGTACAGGGAGATAATTTTAGATAATGTACCTGATGGTTTTCCACCAATGAGAGATATTATTAATTTTATGGATCTGATTCCCAGAGCTAGTTTACCAAACAAAGCACCACATCGGTTAACACCTATCAAGAATGAAGAACTTAACTGAAAAGTTCATGTTGTTGAACAAAGGCTTGATCTAATAAATTTTGAGTACATGTGCAGTATCTGTTGTATTAACACCTAAGAAGAATGGAGAATGGTGAATGTGCACTTATTCTAGATCAATTAACAAGATCACAATAAAGTATAGGTTTCCTATACCGAGAATGGATGGCATAATGGATTGTTTGAGTGGAGAAAGATATTTTACCAAAATTGATTTGAAAAGTGGATATCATCATATCAGAATTAGAGAAGGTGATGAACATAAGACTTCTTGCAAGATAAAGGAAGGTTTGTATGAGTGGTTCATTATGCCTTTTGGTTTAACTAATGTACCGAGTAAATTTATGAGGCTAATGAATGAATTTTTGAAGAAATTCTTGAATAAGTGTGTGATTGTATATTTGGATGATATTCTAATATTCAGTAAGACTAGAGAAGAGAATTTGATGCACATAAGGAAAGTGTTGTAGAGATTGAAAGAAGAAAAGTTGGTGATAAATCTGAAGAAGTGTTCCTTCATGAAAGAAGAGCTTGTGTATTTGGGATTTGTGATTTCAGCTAATGGTTTAAAGATAGATCCAAAGAAGGTTGAAGCTATATTGAGTTGTCCTACACCTGAAAATGTCATTGTGGTAAGATCATTTCATGGATTGGCAATTTTTTCTAGGAAGTTTATCATAAATTTTAGTTCTATTTGTAATGTTCTTACTGAGATAATGAGAGGAGAAAAATGAGAATTCAAATGGACAAATGGAGCTGATAAGAGTTTTGAAGCTTTAAGGCTAAAGATTGTTGAATTACTTGTGTTAGCCTTACATGATTTCAATAAGGTATTTCAAGTTGAATGTGATGCAAGTGGAAGTGCAATTGGAGCTGTGTTGACTCAAGAAGGTAAACCTATTGCTTTCTTTAGTGAAAATTTGAATGATGTAAAAAGGAAATATTTTGTCTATGATCAAGAGTTTTATGATATTGTGCAAGATATGAAGAAGTGGATACATTATTTGATGCCAAATGAATTTGTGTTGTATACTGATCATAAGGCTTTACAATATTTGGGTAGTCAAAATAAGTTGAATCAGAGACATATAAAATGGGTAGATTATTTGCAGAGCTTTACATTTTTTATTAAACATAAGAGTGGAGTTTATAATAGAGTTTCTAATGCATTGAGTAGAAGAAGATCTTTGTTGACTAAAATGAGAATTGAAGTTCTTGGTTTTGATGACATGAAGAATTTGTATGAAAGTGATCCTGATTTTTCAGAGCAGTGGAGAGTGTGCAGAGCATCTAATTCAAACCAATCAAGTAAGTATGAAGACAATTTTATTTAGGAAGATATTTTGTTCAAAGGTATTTAGTTGTTTATACCAAGAGGATCAATAAGAACTAATTTGATTAAGGAGAAACATAGTAGTGGATGGCTGGACACTTCGGTATTGATAAAACATTGAGTTTGCTGAAGGAGAGGTATTTTTGGCCTCAATTATATAAGGATGTTCAGAAATTTGTAATAATTTATGGTTTTTTTAAAGTTGCAAAGGGGGTAAGTCAGAATATGTGTTTTCATATACCAATTACTGTTCTTGAGAAACCTTGGAGTGATATCAGCATGGATTTTGTTCTTGGCTTACCTAGGACAGCAAGAGGTAATGATTCTATATTTTTTGTTGTGGATAGATTTTATAAGATGAAACATTTCATACCATGTAAGAAAACATTAGATGTAGTACACATAGAAGATCATTTATTTAAGGAAATTGTCAGATTGCATGGACTACCAAGGAGTATCTTCTCTGACCGAGACAGTAAGTTTGTTACCTATTTTTGGAGAATACTTTGGAAGAAGTTGGATATTGAGTTGAGGTTTAGTTCTAAATTTTAACCACAGACTAATGGACAAACATAGGTTGTAAACCAAAGTTTGGGTAATTTGTTGAGATGATTAGTTGGAGACACACTAGGAAATTGGGATTTTATGTTGGCACAAGCAAAGTTTGCATACAAAAGTTTAGTAAACAGAAGTACTGGAAAGAAACCTTTTAAGATTGTTCATGAAACATAACCAAGGGGTATATTAGATTTGAGAGATATTGTTGGAGAAGAGAAAATAAGCACTAAAGCAGAAGAATTTGCAGAATTTATGAAGACATTGCATGAAGATGTGAAACAAAATATGAAGAAATTAATCAAAAATACAAAGATAGTGCAGACAGATCTAGAAGACATAAAACATTTGAAGTTGGTGATGTTGTAATCATTCATTTGAAGAAAGGAAGATTTCCTGTTGGAACATATGGTAAACTAAAGATGAAGAAATTTGGTCCTTGCAAGATACTGAGAATATTTGACAGTGAAAATGCTTATGAATTTGAATTACCTGATGACATGGATATATCACCTATATTCAATATTTTAGAGTTATATGAATATCATGAGCCTGATGAAGAAGTGACAGTACCAAGTGATTATCCTAAGAATTAGATAGAGGAAGTTGAAAAGATTCTAAAATAGAGAATTGGAAGAAGTACAAGAGGAAAGGAATACATGGAGTATCTGGTAAAGTGGAAGAACAGACCGATTGAGGGCTCATCTTGGATTTCTAAATCTAAGTTGGATTCATTTTAGGTTGGACCTGACACATGATTTGGATAATCATTTCTTGTAACCACAGGTGTCTGATGCAGGATCATCTTGGGTCATTGGCAATCCTTCTCAACCAAAAAAGATGTTTTCTTTAGTTCTTTAGTTTGCTCTCTATCGCTTGGGTTTCGCTTCTTAGGCATGCTTATCTTTGTCACTTGGGTTCTATTTCTTGGGCATGTTTTTCTTCTATTTCTTGGTCATGCTTTACTGATGGGTTTTGGTGATGTCCTTACTGACGGGTTTTCTGATGCTTGGTTATGCCTTACCGACGGTTGCTGATTTTTGGTGTTCGTCTACCCGAGATTTTTTATTTTGGGGGTTGGATCTTTGGCCGACTTCTTCATTCAATTTCTATTATTGAGTTTATTTGGGATCTCTCATTGGGATCTGTGTGGACCTAAATTTGGGTCTCCCTTATGGATTTGAGCACTGACCTCTTATAGTGGACTCTTGTATATATTTGGTTGTATGTTCTTAATTTAGGTATCAATCTTAGAGAAAGAAAGAAAATGTTTAGATATTGAGATCAAAGTTCTATGATATCTGTTGTATGAAGATCATGTTGTAATTCACTGAATATATGGTTGAAACTGGGAAGGGTTTATAGCCTGGCATGTAATGATTTTAATCAATTTAATATAAAGGATCTCTCTATTTTCTTCTCTCACTATGTTGTTTGCCTTCCGCATTTGTGTCTGCAAGATGGTTTGGTAGTTGGGTGAGCCTCAGGCCCCTCCTACTAGCCCTCCTAAGATAAGTAACTAAGAGGGGAGGGGTGAATCAGTTACTTCAAAACAAATCCTTTGTCCCTTAGATGTCTTAAATACTTTAACACTGTTACTTGGTTAATTAAGATATTCTTCTGTAACTCGAGTGTCAAAGAAATCTTTATAATATCTAATGTAATTATACTTTAGAGATTAGGTACAGAAACATAAAGCATAAAACAAATAATATATACACAGGTGACACCAAGATTTAATGTGGAAAACCAATATGGGAAAAATCACCAATGTAACTGTTACTATTTTTCACTCTTTTGAAGTGAGCCATGTTAGGATCCAACCCTGTAAAAGGTTACAATAACACATTGTTAGGTGTGACCTTGTTAAAGGATTTAATCACCCTATGAGGAGTGACCTTGTTAGAGGTCTTCAATACTTCAACATAGAAATGCTACCTTGTGAGAGGATTTACAAAAAGACTGTTAAGTCTACTCTGTTAAGAGATTTTAGTTCACTACTACAATTTTTAGAAAGTAACAATGAATTGACCTGTATGTTTAAGATATTGTATTTTTTGATTTAGATCTCTATTCTGATTATAACTGGATCCTTGCTTATCAGATGTTCTATTATAGCTCTGAGTGATCTATAATCAATCAGAATCCTGTCTGATTTCACCTTCACTCTTCATATCACAGAAATCCACACTTCTTATTTCTCTTTCTCTTCCTCTACTCCTTACACACATTCAATCTAAACTTGACCTGTCATTTATATGGTAAGCCCTCTCAAGTCAGCTTGAATATACTTCTAATAATAAATCACAATTTAGTTGGCCTCATATAACCAATTAATTATAGAATATAAATCACTGTTAGTCGGCTTCCACTGAATGCCTGACCAAGACTAAAATTCTCGCGTGAATCAGTCAACACTGAACTTCCTTCAATGCCTAACTTAACTAATTCAACATTAAATAACTCATTCTATTCACCAACTGTGCTCGGTCTAAATGTAGTCATTTTTGTAACATCACTATATAAGTGTAAATACATGTGTAACATCAATGACAAAACACAATTGAATAATTGTATTCAACAATCTCCCTCTTTGGCATTGATGGCAACGTAACATGTCATAATACAAAAAATTGTAGAGAAACAAAAACATTTATTGATGTCTTTAGCTTCATTCTGATTCTCATCCAAAAACTCCATCTGACATCAAAATCTCCCTCTTACTATATTATATAAAAATTCTTCCTCTTTTATCTTGTTCTTATGTATTATAGAAAACTCTCCCTCTTTGAAAATAGATGCCAAAGACACCATCTCCATAAATATCAATAGTCAGTACTATTTCACTTTGTAATTGTAATGTACCTGAATGTAAAAATTCATATACAATGTTCTCTGATGTAACTGCATCAACTGATAGATCTTCATTTTCGCTCAGGTTGATGCATCACTAAACTATATTTTAGTGAGCTTTAGTTAGGGGAAGCACCCTTATCTTTCCTCTAAGATACAAGAATGCATCCTTAGGTAAAGTTTTGGTGAATATGTCTGCAACTTGTTCTTTGGTATTCACATATTCCAACCTTACTTCTTTATTCTGTACCAATTCCCTCAAAAAATGATACTTTATTGCTATATGCTTGATTTTGGTGTGCACCATAGGATTCTTTGAAATGTTAATGGCACTGGTGTTGTCACAATAGATAATAAATGGCTCTTTTACTTCTTCCATCATTCCTGACAACAATTGCTTAATCCATATAATGTTTGAACAGTTCACTGCTGTAGCAACATATTCTGGCTCTGCCATATACTAAGAGATACAATTATGTTTCTTTCTAGTCCATGATACTAACCTCTTTCCAAGAAAGAAATCTCCACCACTGGTCCTTTTCCTTTCATTGACACTTCTATCGCAATCAGCATTAGTGAATTCCTTTAAATCAAAGTTTCCACCTTTCTTATACCATAAACCATAGTCTTCAGTACCCTTCAGATATCTCAGAATTCTTTTGATTTCCATTTGGTGATTATCTCTGGGATTAGCTGAAAATCTTGCAACATTACCAACTGCCAATGCAATATCAAGTCAGGAGTGAACAACATATTGCAATTTTCCAATCATGGATCTATAATTAGTCTAATCTACCTCATTCGAATCATCATCTTTAGACAATTTATGTCTAGTACACATGGGTGTTCCAACAAGTTTGGAATCTTCCATACCAAATTTCTTAAGTATCTCCTTGATATATTTTTATTGAGTAATGTAGATACCATCCTTCATTTTATGTACTTGTAATCCAACAAAGAATTTTATCTCACCAAACATAGACATCTCAAATTCTTAACTCATAGCTATAGAGAATACTTTTCATAGGTCATCATAACTAGTGAATAATATGTCATCAACAAATATATCTGCTAATAGTATTTTGTTCTGTGGTCCTTCTTTGATGTACATGATACTATTATCATTGCTTCTTTAAAATCCAATACTTACTAGATAGATATGCAGTCTTTCATACTAGGTTCTAGGCACTTGCTTCAGTCCATACAATGTTTTTTGAAGCTTGCAAACCATATTCCTTCTGCTAAGATCAAAAAATCCTTTAGGTTGTTCAATTTAGACTTCGTCTTCGAATATTCCATTCATAAATGTATATTTCACATCCATTTGATATACTTTGTATCATTTATGTGCATCATATGCCAAAAGAGTTCTGACTCCTTCAAGTCTTACAATAGGAGCAAAAGTTTCTCCATAGTCAATACCGTCTTCTTGATCATATCCTTTACAAACTAGTCTAGCCTTGTTTCTAGAAAATTTACCATTTTCATTCATCTTATTTCTAAAAACCCACTTGGTTCCAATCACATTCTTGTCCTTTGGCCTAGGCACAAGAGTCCAAGTCTTTTTCTTCTCAATCTGCACAATTTCTTCATTCATTGCCTCTATCCAACTATCATAATTCAATGCATCTTTAACAGTTCTAGGTTCAAATTCACTTAGTAAGCATGTACCTTTGAGTTTCTTCCTTGTCATTACACCTTCTGTCTGATCTCCAATTATCTTCTCAAGTGCATGATGCCTTTTAATATATTTTGAAAGTACTAGATCTTTTATTCTAGATTCTGGACTTGATCCACTAGGTCTGTCATTCTCAAACATTCTTTCATGTTCCTCTGTCTAATGCTCAAGTTCCACTATATGTGACTTGGGTTCCTCCATCTGTGACTCAGTTCCCTCTTCTTGTGACTCAGTTCCCTCTGTCGGTGACTCAGTCTCTTCTACGAGCAGCTCAAGTGGCACAATTTACAACTCGGGTTGCATAGTTTGTGCTAGTATATTTAGTGGTCGGCAGTTCTGTTGTCCCATCACCATTGCTAGAGTCATAGGTATAGTATCAAGTTCATAATACACAAATTTCATGTAGTCTTCAGGCTCTTTACTGCTCTTCTCTTCACATTTTTCTGCAAACTCATCAATCTTGACCTATCCACTTTCTATGAATTTATGAATAGTAAAATTCAGACATTTGTATGCTTTGGTTTTACATGAGTAACCTAGGAATATTCCTTCATCACTTTTTGCATCTAGTTTTCCATTTCTTGCTTCCTTCAATATGTAGCACCTACTTCCAAATACTTTGAAATAATGATCATTAGGTTTATAGCCATACTAAGATTCAAAAGGTGTCTTGTTACTACCTTTCTTAAGTTGAACTTGGTTAAGCATGAACACTGTAGTGCTGATGACCTCCTTCCAGTATTTTGCAACAAAATTCTTTTCAATCATTAGAGTTCTGGCACAATCCATGATGTATTTGTTTCTTCTCTCTGCTATTCCATTTTGTTGTGGTGTACCAGGGGAAGATACTTGTATTTTGATTTCTCTCTCATTACATAATTCATTGAACTCATTAGAAATGAATTCTCCTCCTCTGTCAAATCTTAGGTATTTTAGTTTCTTTCCTGTTTCCTTTTCTACTCTTGCAAGATACCACTTGAATTTCTGAAAAGCTTCCAATTTTTCTCTAAGAAACATGATAGTCATCATTCTGGAATGATGATAAAAAAATAGAATAAAATACTTCTCTCCAGTATATCTTGGTTTTCTAATTGGTCCACATAGATTAGTATGTACCAATCTGAAGACTTCATCAGTATTGGAATTCTTGCTTTTGAAACTAGTCTTGCTCATCTTTCTGATTTAACATTGTTTGCATATTGCTAACTCGGGTTTCTTTAAAATAGGAATACCTATGTCTTTCTTTTTCTTTCTTATGTTTACCAGATTATCAAAGTTTACATGACACAACCTTTTATGCTATAACCACCTTTCTTCTACTTGTGTAATAAAGCATGAACCTTCAGTGAGATCAAGATAGTATAAACTACCTTTTGTTTGTCTGCTAGTTCCAACTAGGTTCCCTTTACCATCCATGAGCTTGGCCTTACCATTCATTAATTCTACCTTGAAGCCAATGTTGTTCAGTTGTGCTACATTGAGTATATTTATCCTCACTCCTTCAACCCAATAAGCATTATCACATTTGATTCCTTCTATTAGAATAATGCAACATTTTCCTCTTACAGGGAAAGGTTCATCTTTCCCAAAACTGACACTCCCACCATCATAGTGTTCAAGATGTTCAAAATTTGTCTTATCACCATTCATGTGATGAGAAAAACCACTATCAATTATCCATGTGTCATTTTTATTGATGTGTGAGAAAGGTTTTGTCTTTTCATCTTCTTCGTCTGACTCATCCTTAACAGTAATATAAACCATTTCTTCTTCATCATCACTGTTAGAATCTTTAGCGATATAACAAGACTTCTTACCTTTATCCTTGTAGATTTTTTAGTTCTTGAAATCTTTCTTTCCCTTGAATTTATTGAAATTTTTCTCATCTTTGTCTTCTTTGTTCGGAAACTTTGCAGCAATGTGACCAACCTCATTGCATGAGAAACAAATCAATGGTATCTTTCCTCTGTATTTTCCTTTTGTATCTCTTCTTGCAAGTAATGCTTTAATGATGTCAAGATCTTCATCATTAGATTCATCATCACTATCACTTTCAATCTGCTTCCCTTTTGAGTATCTATCCTTCTTACCAAGGTTCAGTTTTTCTTTGAATGCAGACTCAAGATTGCTAGAGATAGGAGAGTAATTGTCAAAGTTGTCCATCTCAAAAGTTGCAAGCCTTCCCACTAATGTATCTAGAGTTATATATTTATTGAACCTCATATCTTGAATAACTGAAAATCTAATAGCATAGATAGAAAGTAAAGTTCTTAGTACCTTGCTAACCACTATTGTATCTTCAACTATTCTACCTGCAGCTCTAATGGCACTCACAATCTTCTTGATTCTGTCACTGTATCCTGTAATGTCTTCTCCTTCTTTCATTTTCATCTGGTCAAATTGTCCTCTTAGACTTTCTAATTTGGCTCTTTTTACATTTGCATCTCCTCCATGAATGTCCTATAATTTATTCCACATATCATAGGCTGTAGGGTAGTCCTTGACTTCATCAAATTCTGAGTAGCTGAGTGAAGAATCTATGTCAATCATCATTATGTTGTGATGCTTTTGTTCCATCATCTATTCCACAGTCATATTCCCTATTGGTTCCACATATTTTCTCTCCAAAAATTTTAGACCAGCTTCTTCGATAGTAGATAGATGTACCTTCATCATATCCTATCATGCTATGAATTTTTTTTTGTTTAGCTTAGGGATCTCCCTTCTGTAAGACAACTCTGATCTTTAGCTTAGGCCTTGAAACCTTCTCTTAAAGCACTTGAATCTCTGATACCAATTGTTTGAAATGAGATAAGTAACTGAGAGGGGAGGGGTGAATCAATTACTTCAAAACAAATCCTTTATCCCTTAGATGTCTTAAATACTTTAACATTGTTACTCGGTTAATTAAGATATTCTTCTATAACTTGGGTGTCAAAGCAATCTTTATAATATCCAATGCAATTATACTTTAGAGATTAAGTGGAGAAACATAAAGCATAAAACAAATAGCATATACATAGGAGACACCAAGATTTAACATGGAAACCCAATATGGGAAAAACCACCAATGTAACTAGTTACTATTTTTCACTCTTCTTAAGTGACCCTTGTTAGGAGCCAACCTTGTTAAAGGTTACAATAACACACTGTTAGGTGTGACCTTGTTAAAATATTTAATCACCCTATGAGGAGTGGCCTTGTTAGAGGTCTTCAACACTTAAACATAGAAATGCTACCTTGTGAGAGGATTTACAAAAAGACTGTTAAGTCTACTCTGTTAAGAGATTTTAGTTCATTGCTACAATTGTTAGAAAGTAATAAAGAATTGACCTGCATATGTAAGCAACTGTCTTTGTTGATTCAGATCTTTGTTCTGATTATAACTGGATCCTTTTTTATTAGATGTTCTATTGTAGCTCTGAGTGATCTGTACTCAATTATAATCCTGTCTAATTTCGCCTTCATTCTTCATATCACAAAATTCCACACTTCTAATTTCTCTTTCTCTTCCTCTACTCCTTACACACATTCAATCCAAACTTGACCTTTCATTTATATGGTAAGCCTTGTCAATTCGGCTGGAATATACTTCTAATAATAAGTCACAATTTAGTCGGTCTCATATAACTAATTAATTATTGAATATAAATCATTGTTAGTCGGTTGCCACCGAATGCCCAACCAAGACTGAAATTTCTGAGTGACTGGGTCAACACTAAACTTCCTTCAATGCCCGATTGAACTCGGTCAACACTAAATAAATCATTCTATTCACCAACTGTGCTCGGTCTGAACGTAGACATTTGTGTAACATCACTATATAAGTGTAAATACATGTGTAACATCAATGACAATACACAATTGAATAATTGTCTTCAACATATGTATGTATGTATATGTTTTTATTTCAAGACTGAATATAAGATATCTTTATGTGGTATTTAAGAGAATATCTTGATGAAGAACACTAAGTGTAACTTGCATCTATAAGGGTTAAATTTAGTTTATTTTCACTATATTTCCTTGTTGTAAAAAAATTAGATTTATGTGCTCTTTTAAATAACATACTAAATAACCACATAATGTAGTAAAAGAAACAACTTAAAAGAAATACAATTTCCATGTAATATTTATTTTCATAGCTTTTACTTGAATACTAACTTTATTGCACAAAATATAACAGTACAACTTCCCATTACAATATTTGTTTTCCACCAAAACAATTGTTTCCTTTTTTATAACAGAAAACACAATTTTTTTTTAATATAGTAAGACAACTATTGCTTAAATTCCTTTCCTTTCATGGATATTTCAACTTTTACAAAAATATTACAACCTCTACTACTTGAACCAAAAGTTAAATTCACACATAGATTCATTACATCTCACAAATCTGCATAGCTTACAATTACATTTATGTTCTCTTCAATATATTTTACAACTTGTATGGTGAAATGTAATAATGAACACTCAAAAGGGTTTATCTTCACACCCTCTATTATCTTGTCCATATGCATAACCTGAAACAAAAATCTGCATTTGACCATGGGATGTTCACCTCCCACCCTAGGTCTCAAAGAGACCACACCTAAACTTGGGGAACAAAGGAGAGATGGGTTACACATGCAAAACCAGAAAACTCAATGCAACTACAATCCACAAAAGAATCTCACCCAAGGATTCACAATGCATCTCACAATAACCCTAAACATGGGGTGAAGGTGGACCAAGTACTAATGAGGAGAATGCCCAAACTAGTGAAAAATGAAATTGCATCCAAAAGGCTACAAAACCACATGATTTTTCTTCCACACAAAACCCATAAAATCCCTTATGACCCCCAAATGGAAACAAGCCAAGAACTCCCCTTATGGCTCCCAAATACACACACTAATATGGCATCATAGAGCCCATACTCCATGTTTTCTCCCTCTCCTCCATGAGGGGAGACTCTACACTCAAATTTTTCCTATTTTCCCTCTAACCCCAAGGTTACTCTGCCCTCCCAAGGGCGAGTGTGCCTTGAGAATCCCATATCAAAATATTACAACATAACACAATGGGAAAACCATCGTAAAATTTTATTACAACACACAAGTAAGCTTACACTACCATACTACCACATTTTTCATATTACAAGTATGAGAAAAAAAGAGTGAACGGTAACCACCAACCTAGATCCAAGATTATGAAAAGAGTTGAAGAAGAGATTCCATTTTTTCCAATTCCTTCCTCTTTCAAAATTCCCAACTAATATTATAAGTCTCTAAAGTTAGAAAGTGGGTGTTCAAACTCCAAGTCTTTGAGGTTCTCCCCTAAAAAGGGTTCTACACACTTCCCACAAAAATCTTGGAAGAAGGTAAGAATCCTATTGGTTTGGTCTTCCCAAAAATCCTTTACAAGGTTTCTAAAAATGATTATAAGGAAAGGTGACTCAAAAAGTGGACAAGTAACTTGCATCCTAATTGAAGGGTTATCTATCCAAGACCATGCTTCCAAAAGTTGATTTTCGTCCATCTTGGAAATCCAACTTTTGGAATAGTATTCAAGTCAACTATGATTTTTCCTAGGGTTAAAAATGACCCTTAACCATAGGTATACCAACTAGGCTTCCTAAAAATGACCCAAAATCAACCCTAGGTGTCATTTTAACCCCTCAAAAACCTACCTTAAACTCACCTACAAAATTTAAGTGATTTGACCATACCTTAAGCTCCCTAACTAAGGGGTTCACATGGGGTTCCTCTATGGTATTTTCCTAGGTTGATTTCCATCCAATCCCTAAGTGGACATGTCATTGCCACATATACACTACACAAGTGTCAAGTGACACTGTTAGGTCTATGCAAAAAAAATTCAAAACCCTTTGGAGTCATGTGTTTAATATTTAATCTGGGTTCTATGTGAGTCCATAACCCTTGTCTAGGTTTTTCAATTTGTTATTGTGGATAAAAAACCTAATTTATTGGATGGTTTCTAATTTTATGTTACTTTATTTGGTGACTTAAGTCATATCAAACCATGTGTTCATTTTTAAGTGGGGTCGTGTTATAAAGTTCCTAAGTCCTAAGCATTTTATTTTTTCCTAAGTCCTGGTACCCACAAGCTTTTACCACAATAATCATGTGTCATGCTACTATCTTTTAATCTAATAGACAGCGTAATGTATTATAACAAAGATGCAGGTGATCTATCCTTTAAGCATTTAAGTCTGAGTGCCACGTGTTCTTGGTGGGCCTGAGACCTGTTAAAGGATTGTTGATAACATGCAATCAGTTACCTTTTAATCTAACAGTGTACATGATGGCTTAATATAAAGATGTAGCTGATCTACTCAATAAGTCATTAAGTGGTGATGACATGTGTCTCTGGCGAGTTCAACAGTTGATTAAAGTTAAGATAAAGAACATGCAGCTTGTTTTTTATCAGACGGTTCACTTAATGACTTAATCTCGAGATGCATCTGATCTATATTTCAATCCATAAAGTCATGCCAACATGTGTCCTAAGGGTGACATGGGCTGTGTTTTCATAAAGATGACCGAAGAAAAAGTGCAGATCAATCCAACGGTCGACGTGATGGCTTATAACCAAGATGCACAAGATCTAATATGTAAGAAATTAAGTCATTGCTCCACATGTCTTAGTAGGTCTGGATGAATTCATAAAGAAGGAATTAAAGTGAAGATAAGTTAAGTTTTATCTGATGGTCAACTTAAAGACTTGAAAATAAGATGATCGAGATCTAGCACATAAGCCATTAAGCGGTGTTGACATGTGGCAATTAGCGGGCCCAGCACAATGGTAAAGACAAATTAAAGGTGATGCAGTTTAAAGAAGATCTGATAGATCACTTAAAGATGTAAAGGAAAAATGGGGTTGATCTAATGTATAAGCCATTAAGCAGTGCTGACATGTGTCCTCTCCGATAAAGTTATACATGCAGTCAGTACAGTTCGAGGTAAAGTAACTAAGGGTCAAGTTAAAAAAGATCAGACGGTGTGCTGAAAGGCTTATGGCAGAGATGCATGAGACCTAGTGTATAAGAGATTAATTTTTGTCCATGTGTCCTACATGAATAGTGTTTTTTCATGATTTTTTGGCAGCTACATGATAGAGGAGATTTTATTAAGATCTACGGCTATGATTTAATGTTTTTCTCTATGTTAAAATGGTTGCAGTGAACTGTTGGGCCGTGAAAAGTTCAAACCTGATTAATTAATGACAAAACATGTGGCCATCTCATATGAAATTAAATTCAAAAGAGTTTTGTATACGATGGATCTTTTCAATCTGCAAATTCCATAACTGTTGAAGAGAGTGAAGCAGAGCTAAAAGTTGTAGTATTTTCAAGTTGTGTTGAAATTTACAGAACAAGTAAGTTATTCTGTGACTGTATTTCTGAGCTTTATAATTCATAATTGCAGTGGGGTTATGAGTTCTAAGAGGAAAATATATTTTGTATAAATTTTGATACTATTAATTAAAAACCCTAGTTCATAAATGGCTCCTAGAATAGAGTTCACTGGTAAAATTGATTACAAGGAAAGGAATGTATGTGATGATCTCTTACAATAGTTGAATGAATCCACCAATGATTCCACTAAACTCAAATAGTTAGTGCCTACAAATCCTTGTTTGAAAATTGGGGAGGGTTTGTACGATAGGGGTAGATGGGCTAGAGATGCCAAAACTAGCATAAGTGGTCTAAGTTTATTTAGAATTGTCTTCAGCTAGAGGAATGCTTCTGCCCCAGATAGTAACATATGGAAATATGATGTGGGAAAGTTGATAGTTCCTGGGGTACTCATGGACACATATTTATTGATGTTAATTGCAAAAAACTATGATAGTGTCTCTAGGGTCTTGAGAGATACAAATGGAAATGTCCTAATCAGCATTAACACTAAGGTGTTAAGGGAGGTGTTTGAATTAAATGATCTCATTGTTCAAATAGAAAATATTGACTTTGAATATTTTAGAGAAGTGTGTAAATCCCAATGAAATTACCTCGGGACTTGACCTCTGTTAGAATATTTTGGAAAGATAGGGGGTTTGATTGTGGTAGGTCCCAGCACACCAAAACCTTTCAAATTGGACTATTTCATTGCAAAGGCTAGAGGAATATACAGTTCCCTATGTTATATTTTTGGGGAAGGTGAAGAAATAGTGATGCCAATTCATTACATGTTCATGATGATACAAATTCTACATCCACATTTGGTTGTTGTTTTTTATTTTTCTACTCATGTAGCTGATTTGATTCACCAAGGTCTAGTGGGCATAAAAGAGGAAAAAATAGTTAGGCCATTTGGATGGTACTCCATGTTGATGAACATGATCTTGTACAAATTTTTTGACTATTTTGAGAAAGAAATGAATCTTATGAGATTTCAAGATGATAAAGAGATGTCCGTTCATTTATGGAGTACAATTTTTTCTTGGGATAGGAAAGAGGCCAGTTTTATTAATTTTGATAGATGTGTTGCCTCTAGGCTAAGAGAACTATTATGCACAGATAACCCAAGAATCATTGGGGTTTACGGTTTTAGAGGAACTCCAAATGTTCTCCCATATAGGGTTCCACTCAAGATAGGTTTGGCAGAAATACTTAGACAACTGGGTGGGCTAAAAGAGGAAGCATTGACTAGAAAAATGAAAGGTAGAATCTTCCCTACCATGAAAATAGTACACCAGTTCATTATCACTAAAGGAGGATGGACATAATTACACAAGTACTTGGAACCTTATCATATTGCAACATCAGTGATAATATGCACTGATAATGAGGGATTTATTAGTGAGATGTTCAGAAAAAGAAAAAAATATTTAGCTTTACAGCATCAATTCAATTTTCTGAAGATGTAATCATAAATGATTATGACTTGCAAGATTAAGATATCAAGAAGGAAAAGTTGTTAGTGTACAAGAAAACACTAGATTTTGTGAACCACTTTGATAGAGGATATGATCCTTTGAAAGATTTCATGCCCTAGGAAAAGAAGGTAGAATCCTTGATGAATATGTTTGAAGACATCATGCAAGCCCTAAACCAAAAAAAGCAAAAGGTGATGGAAACATAACCAGAAAAAGCTAGAGATATTTGGAATAGAGCTACACAAGGAAGACTGATTCCACCAGGGAAATATGTTTTACAACAAAAAAAGGGATACAGTATGGTATTGCCTAGGACAGAGGCAAATGATACTTCAAGAGTAAAGAGACCCCTAGATTCTGATACACAAGAATTTACATTTCCTAAAAGGGAAAAGATAGGAGAAGAGGGACAAAAAGAAGACGGTATCTATTCCCCTTCCCAATCTCCCCTGCACATGGATGAATAGGAAATTGATGAACAGTTAGTGCAAATGGGAAATATAGGACATATCTTTGTTACATCTCTGGAAATGCAGGAAGGGATGCTAGAGGCTCCCAAACATATGGAGATGGATTTAATAGTGGATGAGTTTGTGGGTAAGGAATTGGATCCTATCACTAAGCAAGATAGTGATGAATTCATGTCAGATGATCAATTTGTTAAAGAAAGGACTTTTATTCAATTCCTTTGGAGAATTCATATTAATGAATTTAGAGAGAAATGTCAAAAGAGGAAAAATGATCATCTTGATAATTATGAAGATGAAATTGAAAAGGAAGTAAAGAAGGAGATAGTAGCTAATTTTGATAAAATCACTCCTGAAGAAGGTAGAGAATTAATGAAGAAAGAAGGAGTTCTCATTCTACCACAATGGTATCTTGTTGATTCCATTGTTTTTGATGATGTTAGAAAGGAGACCAAAACAATGCACACTAGTGGAGTGTCTACTAGTGTTAATTTTAGTGAGGACCATGCAATATTGGTGATATGGTCAATAAAGAAGAAAGAAAATAGAAGAAATGATGGAGATGATCATGCTTAGCATGCAGGTATCCTATTGGTAAAAAGAGTTGCAGACACTTCAGGGGTAGAAGTAGTTGGCCTCACATTAGAATCAGAAAAATTCAGCATGAATGTGGCTAAAAAGTAGAAAGAAGAGATCAAAAGCCTAAGAACAAAATTTGAGACAGTTATGAAGGCTTATAGTGATGAAAGAATAAAATCTATTAAAAAGGATAAGAGGATTTCTATCCTAGAAGGGAAACAAGTAGCCTAATTTTCTCCTCAGAGAATGGTAACATAGGATCCATATCAACCTGCAACATCTAGTCCAATTCTAACTTATCCTCCTTCTCCCATGCCATCAATTCCTACTACATAGGAAGACTTGGAATTAGAAAAGGAAAGATTAATTAATAAGAGAACTAAGTTAGAACAATCAAGGAAAAAATGGGATGAAGATTGGGCAAAGTTTAAAGAAGCAAAGGCATGGATATAGAAAAGGTATTCTGATAAAATGCATGCCACTCTCATGCAATGTATTTAGGATTTAAGTCCTATTTCCATTTACTTACAAGGAAAGAAAATTATTAGCATAATGGTTAAATTTAATGCAGATAAGGATAAGTGGGACACAATCATGGGTAGATAGAAGGGAAAGAGGACAAAATTGAAGTTTTTTTATTCTACATCCAAAGAGGAAAATAATGTTGACCTTATACTAAATAGTACTTATAAATGCTTTAAATTACTAATGGACTTAGACATAAATAGGAGCATAATCTTGAGGAAGGTAGAGACTTTGAGGAAGGAATATTCAAAGGATCAATATGAGATGTTTCCTAATCTTTTCAAGAAAAGTGGTGAAATAAAGAATGAATCATTGAGGATGAGACATATGAATGAGGCATTGGAAACAAGGACCAATAGTGTTATTACTTTGGAAAGCACACTTTTGTTTTCCCAAACTGTTGAAATCAATAGAAAGGCCACATCATTTTTTGAATTTTGGAAAGAGGAGGTTGAGAAGGAAAGTGTTAGTTGGAATGAGATCAATAGAAAAATAATGAAGTCATCAGTTTCTCTTGGCTGAGTGATGAGGTGTACACCTCTTGGAAGGATAGATACAATGCAGTTGATCAAGGAGAAGGTGGTAATGTGTAAAAGATAGAAAATGAAAATGCTTCCTAAAATTTTGAATAAGATGAAAAAAGGTAAAATATTCTACATCAATAATATCAAGGAAAAAAAATTCCAGATGGTTATTTCCAAACATGTTTAAAGCAAGTGCAATACCCAGGCGGTCAGAAGACAAAATACTTTGAATATCTTGTAACAAAAGTGGTTATCACTTCACTTTCTATTTTGTCTTTTCCTTGAGTCATCTATTTTTTCCTCATTCCAATTGATTCATAGCTTGTTGCAATCTTATTCTATAAAAGGATTCCCAAGATCATTGGAGGGGGCTGGAAAATTTAGATTGTAAGCAATTTGCAAAGTTTCAGTTGGGGAAATATAGCAAAGTTGTACTAGATAGTTCTGATAATTGGAAATAAAGTTAGAAGATCTCTTGCACATTATTGAAGAGGTTATCTCTGAGTACATCTTGTATATAGAAGTAGGATTCTATATACTTAATACAAAGATCTAGATTCCAATCTCTCTTGTGTTGTATTATCTTATGAATTATGAACTTTCTGATTCATTAGCATAGAATTTCTCTGTGTTTATGTAGTTATTTTAGAGTTTTGATCAAGGATCAGATTAAATGATGCTCTAATTAATACATAGATTCATATTGACATACACTAGGATCTTGAAAGTAGTATGGGTTTGGGAATATTTATATTTATGGCCTAGAATCTCTGATGAATATTGATTTCTACATATTGTATTTATTTTAGAGTGTGACCCAATGGATAAAGCACTGATCCAAAACTGATAGGTTCTATATTACTGCATGACTAGTGGCATATTGGCTATGTTTCTGTAAAAAAAAAACATAAACTCCATTTCTTCTTATATTTGTACAAGTTTGCTATGATTTATCATAATCTCATGCTCCATTTCATGGTTGATGTTCAATGGGTAATTAACCAGTTATCTAGTATCTCCCAGTTATGTTGAGTTGATGTGGGATTCCTACTTGAGTAATACCATAATAGATTATTTGAAGGTATTATAGGGTATCCCCCCCTTGGTATACCAGAACCTAAAGAGTAGAAGTATTGTAAGAGTGTTTTTTAGTTGTTCCTTTTCATTATATGGAATAATATTTAGAGTTGTCTTCTCTTTAAGATTTGACAGATAAATAAAAGGTTGATGTTCATTTAGTATAACATAAAAAGGAACCAACAGACACCACACAAATTC
Organism: Thuja plicata; assembly: GCA_018584345.1. NCBI lineage: Eukaryota > Viridiplantae > Streptophyta > Pinopsida > Cupressales > Cupressaceae > Thuja > Thuja plicata. Next base: position 4,186,616 of record MU227982.1, on the reverse strand, counting down.
AAAATACAAAGACACATGGCATATCCACTTGGGTGTCTACACAAATTACAAATTATAAATAACAAATTGCAATTAACTTGAGCATATACAATTATGAAGTAAAACACATTACGATGATTTTTATCTCTCTATTATATGTAACCTTAGTTTTTCACAGATTCACATTAGGTCTAACCTTGATTCACCAATTTATTACCATGGTCAAATTTCCTACACACTAAATTCAAATATCAATATTCCAAGGAATCTCATGTATATAAAATATATAAAATAAGAATCATCCAGGCCTTTTTAAAAATATCCATATCACACAAAATATTTACAATTCATCATATAAAAAATGAATTTAACCACTTTCCACATGAAAACATATGCACCTAGCATTTAATTCTCAATAGGAATCACAATTCATCATAATTGAATCCAATTTACCATTTTCCTAAATAATTCACATAAAGCATATATATTCCATTGCATCATCATAGTATCAAATAAATATATTGCATATCATAAATCCATCATCATGAGAATCATAAAATAAGGTGTATATAAAATTCATGCAATCAAATCCTTTTCATTAAGTGTATAAACCATAGTGCATCAAAATGAAGTATCAAATACTATTCCTATCATATGCTTACACTAAACACTAAGTATTTATTTAAATATAGTTAACTAAATACCCCAAGAGATTGCATTCTAAAAAGCAATGTGATGACATTTAAAAGTCTCATTAAAATCCTCACATAAAAACTCACTAAAATCTTATTAAGTAATCTTTTATATTGAGAGGGAAAATGGGATTTCAAAATTGGGTCCCCTAACCCTAATTTGAAATTAGGTTTAGGGTGAAAATACAATACCCAAAAAGAGTATTTTTCTCATTTCCCCTCCTCTATTTCTCCTCTCTTCCTTCTATACCAAATCCTAGCTAAAAAAAATTTGTTCTCCATTGTATTTTTAGGTTTCATGGAGGAAAAGGAAGATGAGAGTTCATAAATATATATTTATAAGTATACATACAAAGATATATATTTAGGTATATATATACATAAATTTTTCTATTTTATTTATCTCATGTTATGCAGGACCTAAGGAGTATTTTTTTGGTAAGGTTGTTCTTTTTATTTTATAAATATAATAAAAAAATACAAACAAAGGTGGGGAGGGAGGTGATCTCCCCCCTCCTGACCTCTAACATGGCTTGTCATGGTGGCAAAGCCACCCATGGAACTAAAATAAGAGTGGTCGCGGTCACTGTTCGTGGTAGGCTATGATAGGGAAAAGAAATGATGAACCCCTAACTATCCTTTTAGGATCATAAAAGACCCTATCCATACCCACATCTTACAAGAAAATCTTGATTAGCCTTTACAAGAAACTAAGAAACTTGAACCAAAAGAGGTTCCACAGCTTCATTAAGCCATATTCCATCAATATTATGCAACCACAACTCTTAACACATTCCAAAAATAACCACAAGTATTCCACTTAACAAGATTGATATTTTTTTTTTAAGAAATTCCCGAATTCAAGTTACAATTCTTTACAAGATTCATGCCACGAATGGTGTTCTTAAACACCATGAAGGAAATCGATCAAAAATTGCCCTGTCATTATCTCATACATACCCATACAAAGTCATTAATAAATTTTGAACAAAACATTATTTTGACAATCCCTCCAGTGAGCATCTAGATAATTAGGTTTCTCAAATCATATTTTAAAAAATAGCCAAATCCAACGGTGCAATGGAGTGTTAGTAATAACTGAGAGTGGGGGGTGAATCAGTGGCCTCAAAAATTTATCCTTAAAGATTAACCACCAATCAATAAGCCTCAAATTATTAAGTCCCTACAAGAAACATTCCATGAAATAATAATATTGATTAACTGTCTGTCGGTGTTCTCTATCAATCCTTATTCTTTCTTGATTATCGATAAGTAGTATAACTATTTACCAAAACTCATTAAATAAGCAGAGTATACCGATCAATCCAGTGTTAACTATTTCAGATACAAAACAATAAAGAAATGAATCATATATACATAACACATAAAATTTTAACATGGAAACCATGTTAAGGGAAAAAACCACTAGGACCGGTACCCCAAATTTTCACTCTTCTGAAGTGAGCCCTGTTAGGAGCCAACCCTATTAAAGGTTACAAAGACACTATTAAGTGAGACCTTGTTAGAGGATTTTATAGATAGAGGTTGTCACTTAATATCAAGCATCTATTGCTACCATCCTTGAATCAGCCTCCTTCTTAGACTGTCAATAGGTATCAGGCAAATCCAATGCTACTTTCATGAATCAACCTTTTTGGCACTCCTTGGGATGTACCTCAATATATAGAA
>MU227982.1:4087677-4103597 GCA_018584345.1 Thuja plicata | reverse complement strand
ATAAAGACTTAAGTCCCTTGGGGGCTTGAGGGTTTCTTTATCCCTTTTGGTTCTGATAAGATTGTCTTTTCTGTATATTCTCCTTTACCAAGAGTTTGTGTTGAGCTCATACTCTTGCTAAAGTGGGAGCTAAATGTGTAGTCATAAAATGGAAGCACTTCCATTGTAGACATGTTTAGCCTTCTGAGTAAGTGGTTTGGGGTCATGGAAAGTGCCTTGAATGGGTTCCTGATCTTGACATGGCTTCCTCCCTATTATGTTCCTCTTTCCACTCATGTTTGGCCTAATTTCTACATTCTGGACTACAGACTGGTGATTCTGGGCTTCAGGGTCAAGGTCAACATTTTAGGTCTATATTGACCTCAACCCTAACCTAGGTCAGGGTTGACCTCGACTTTGACCTAGGATTCAGATCCCAAGGTCTTGCAGTTTTAGGAGGTCGGCCTTTGCAAAAAGTATTTCCCACTTCTGGGTCGGCTGTTTCGGGTTCTAAAGCGTTGATTCCTAAGTTACATTTAATATAGGTCCTCTCCTAGGGGTAAAGGCTTTAATGGGAATTTAATCATCCTATGTAGGCCTCCTTGCGAGGTTGTGCCCTGATTCCATATAAAAGAGAAGCTCTCTCTCTCATGTTCTCTAAGTCTTCTAATCAAGCATCAAGCATTCCTAATTGAGATCAAGAATTATCAAATGAAGTTAAAGCAAGCTAAGAAGCAAGATTTCAAGAAAGCATTCATCAATTCAAGAATCTATTTTCATGAAGGATATCCATTGGAGGCCATTGAAGGATTGAAACTACAAGGTGCCCTTTTGGTGATCTCTCCATCCACCTTCTTCCAAGCATATTCCAAATTCAAGAACCCATTCAAGACTTGGTGTTGAAGATATACAAGCAAGATATTGAAGACATCCTACCTTTCTATATTCTACATTTGAAGCATACTTGTGGATTCAAGGATTCAAATTTGCCACAAGGACTTTTTCAAGCAAGGTGAATTTATGCATTTACTTTGTCCATTTCTGCAATTTCAATTACATATATTTGAGGTTAATTCCAAAACTGGGGTTTGACCAAGGAAAACCCCTCCCCCATAATAAACAATCTCCTTTTTCTTTTAGGTATAGGTAGAGAACACTGGATTTGAACCCAGATCTGGATACCCTTTTGGGCTTTCTTTTGGATGGCGCGAACAAAGTCACTTTCAGATTTGTGCAGGTCAGGGTCAACATTATTGGGTCAAGATTGACATTTGTGGGTCAAGGTCAACCTTTTTCATAAGACAACATCAGAATGGAAAATTATTTCTTGGTTTTGTTCATCTCTGCATTTCAGTTCGATATCAACTGTCAATTTTTCCAGAAATAGTCTATAGACCTCAGAAAACAACATTCTTTGATTTGTAATATTTTAAGGTTAGTGCATTTCTCCTATTTCTTCAATTACTGTCATATATCATTTCTATACATATAATTAATAGAATTTAAGGTATCTCCTTTGTTATTCTCATTTCCAAATAGTTGATTCATTTGTGCATTAACCCTTCTCTTGGGTTGATCAACTTGGATCTCCCATTTGTGCATTTGCGGGCAGAAAAGGAACATCTTATGTTCTCCTTAATCATAATTGCAATACACAATCAATTAAATTCAAGTAAATATGAATTAGGGTTAAGGAATTCAACACACTTCAATCAAATCAAATAAAAATTAACAATCAAATCACCATATCCTCTTTCAACACCTTATAAATTCCCAAGCCCCAACCCCATTTCATATCTTACAGATGATATGCTAAGTTTGCTCAGATATCTGATTCGTTAGAAAATAATAATATATCAAAGTGATCATAAATAGAAAAAGGTTTCATGTTTGGAACAAGTCCCTTTAATAATATTTTTTAGATACTATGAATAAATATTTTCTCATTACATCAGATTAATATGCAGTTTTTAGAAAAACTGATTGTATGTTGTTTGTGTTGCATGTATTGCTTAGATCGAACTGGATCTAACACCCCACTTTCTTCTCCTGATGTAGGTACACTCTAAGGAACCTAAATGCAGATGCAAAAACTAACCAGGAACCATGGAGACCTAAATGCAGATGTAGAAACTAAACATAAGGCAATGCATGGGACCCCTACTCCATACTTTCAATTATGCATTCTATTCTACAATGTACTATTACTAATATGAAAGGAAAGATGAAACAATACGTATACCAAACATTCAGCTTGAATGCACAATGTAATTGATCAATTATAATTTGGAAATTCTTAAGTGATCAACTGTTAGAGTACAAATAATAACTTCTGAAAATGAATGTAGTGGTAGAATGCTTATTAATAATATCCAAAGGATGATATTAACGAGAATTTTCAAAAATGCAATTTTTTCCTATTTGTGGTTATGTTGATGCAATGCTAAAAATTAGGGTAACAATGTGTTCATGTCATTACCCTAAATTGACCCTGATGTGTTTTGAGTGTGTGGTTAAATCATTTGTATAATCTTTTGTGTTATCATGTTTTCGGGCATCTATTGGGTTAGACGACCTTAGGACATAATCCAAAGGTTTGGGATTGTAATTTTGCATGGTATCTATTATGATGTTAATTTGTAATTTTTGATAATGTCATAGTCATGATTTCCTATACTAAACTCAATTCAGTTATGATGTTATTTATGGTCTTATGAGGGTACTGTGGTTATTGTTTGGTTATTTGAGAACCTATGTGCTCATGAATGAGAAGGATGCAATTTGTGATTATGTCTATCTTCATGTCTTGATCTTGAGCCTAGGTAGGTTAACTAAGTGTACAGTGGGGAAGTGCTTTGTAATGGGGGTCCATAACTCTAAGCGGTTACTAGGTAAACCCATTGTCAAGTTACTTAATAAGTGAAAATATAATACATTAAAGGGGTTTAAAATGAACTAATAAGATGTCTGAGTCTCTACCCATGCCTTGAGTGTTGTCACATGATAGGATGGGAGTTGTGAATCCTTGTCTTCACGAAAGGATCACTGAGCCACATAGTGTCACTTGGAGGCCAGAGTCAAGAGGTACTACTAGGGTTACCTTCAAGGTTGGGCTTATGTGATGACACTTCCCTATATACAGCTTAGGTTATCCTACGTGTGTCAGTTACCTCTGGTGTTGTTTAGTGTTCTTTGTTATGGTTTAGATTGCTTCTAGGATCTTCCTTTGCATGGGAGTATGAGGTCATGTGTACCTTGTTTGCATTCTTGTTGTTTACCCCCATGTGATGGGCCTGTTACTTTCTCCTCAGCATGGTGGGAGTGGACCTTTGGTTCCACATGGTCGGGTGGTAGTGATTCTTATTACCATTGAGATTTCCACGGATTCTTCTTCATGCTTGGATGGTCCTTGTTGCATTTTCATCTTCATAGTCTTTTGGAGACTTGCTTGGTTACTTGAGTTGTGTATTGTACGATATGTTTATATTGGTTATCATCCTTTGGAGGATGCATTGTATCATTCATTATGTATTATTACATACCCTGCGATTTGTGCAGTGGATGTTGACTAGGTAGTATACCTTATGGTATCAGTTGTTTATGTAATCTTTATTATTGAGATGTATATTATTGGTTTCAGATTATGTAACCTTTATGTCAGTTCTTTGCTATTGTAATCATAGATTAGTTTTTTTAAGTAATTCTACGTCAAGGAACCCTCGAGAGGTGTTATCTATGTATGAGTTGTATTTCATGTATCTCATGTAATTCATTGTGTTTCTTCTGCATTGTTATTAATATTGTTTGTAAACATTTAAAAAAAATTATTCCATGAACTTAGTGTCATGTTTAGGTTAAGTTCTCCTGGGTTCCCTGGCGGGGCATTACAGGGCAGGGGACAAAAAAACAAGATTTGTTCATATGACTGCATTGAAGCATAAAGTAGTTAACAGAATCTCAAGATTAAACTTGAATGGAAATATCATTAGTAAAGAAGAGGACATCAGAAAAGAAATGCTAAACTATTTCTCCTCCATCCTCTCTAGGGAGAATAACTTGGACAGTTTGAATCATGATAAAGTCATTTGTGCCATCCCATCATTGATTGATGTTGGAGTCAATAAGAGACTCAAACTGATCCCCTCAGAAAAGGAAATCAAGTTGGCCATTTTCTCTTTTGAAGGTGAGAATTCCCCTGGCCCTGATGGATTTCCTATGGTCTTCTTTCAATAGTACTGGGAGATTTTAGGAAAATATGTGATTGCTTTGGTCAAAGAATTTTTGGGTACTAAAAGTCTCCTTAGGGAACTCAGTGTGACCTTTCAGGTTCTGATTCCTAAAAAACCTAGAGCTGATACGGTTGATGCTTTTAGACCAATTATCCTTTATAAATCCATGTATAAAGTCATATCTAAAGTCTTAACTTCAACTATTCTATCAATTTTGAATTTGATTATTTCACCCCAGAAGAATGGACTCACCTAGGTAGGCAAATCCTAGATTCAATTATTGTTGCTTATGAAAATATTCATTATTTGGAGGAGGCTAAGAAACAAGGATTCCTTATGAAGTTGGATCTATCTAAAGCTTATGATAGGGTGGATTGGAACTTTCTGGTGAAATTATTCAATGTGTTTGGCTTTGATAAGGGAGTTACCAAATTAATTATGCAGTTGGTCACTACTGTGTCTTCATCAGTTATTGTCAATGGGGGATCTTCTAATTTTTTCAAACCTACGCAAGGATTAAGACAAGGGGATCCTATCTCCCCTATTGTCTTTTTTTATCCTGGAATAATTCTTGTGAAGGTATATTAACACAATAGTAGGAGAAGGATTAATTTCTTTCCTCCAACTGTCTTCTTCTAGATTAGTTTGTTCCCATGCGCAATTCATTGATAACACTCTTAGTATGGGGAGTGCAACTATTAAAGAAGCTAGTAATATGAAGATAGCTCTCTCTTCATACAACTCATCATCTGGTCAACTCATAAACTATAAAAAGAGCTCTATTTTATTTTTCAATACCCCTGAGGTGAGACAAGAAAAATATCTAATATTTTGGGTTGCACTGATGGTGCTCTACCTTTGTCCTACCTGGGTCTTTCGTTGTGCTCAAAACTACCAGATAGTTTCTACAATTCTATTATAGATAGATTTAATAACAAGATGGAAGGATGGAAAGGGGATATACTAAGTAATGTTGGGAAGGTTTAACTCCTAAAATCTACCTTACGAAACCTCCCATTTTATGCCCAGAGCCTCTTTAAAATACCCCATAATTTTTCCATAATCATTGAAAGAATATAGAAAATATTCTTGTAGTCTGAGGTGGAAGAAAAGAAAAGGCTTAGCATGGTGGCATGAGAAAGTGTCTTCAAACCCAAAAAATTTGGGGGTCTTGGTTTGAGATCTACTAAAAATGTCAATAAATCCCTTCTTGCCAAAGAATTGTTGAGAATTTTTGGGAATGTGAAAGAATGGAATGTGATCATCCAAAAAAAATATCTCTATAACTCCAATTCCTTGGAGATCTTCCTCAATGAGGGAGACATCTTGCATGGTTCCTACATTTGGAATAGCATAAGTGCCTCAATAGATATGATTATGAGGGGAATGAAGTGGAAACTAGGAGATAGTAAGAAAATCAACTTTTGGGAAGACAATTGGTTACAAAATTACCCCCTCTCTAATAACTAGGACTGAAAACCTTTTGTAGAGAGATGTAAACAAACTATTGGTGAAAAATTTAAGGAATACTAGATTGATAAAAAGTGGATTAATATGGGAGACATTGACAAAATAATCCTTCCCCTCCAACATGATTTGCATTCCTGTTAGTCAACGAGATTAATCCTGATAAAATCATTTGGGCTCCAAATCTGGATGGTACTTATATCGTGGCCTCAGCATGTGACCTTCTAAATTTGGGTGAGGAAAGACCTGGCTATGATAAATTTTGATATAAATTTCTCATTCCTAAAATCAATTTCTTTTTCTAGATTTTATATCAAAATAAACCTCTAACACTATATAAACTTAGTAAAAGGGGTCTCTTTCTTCCCAATAGATGTTTTTTATGTATAGAGGAGGTAGAATATTGTAATAATATTATGATGCATTGTTCCTACACTTGTAAGGTGTGGGAGATCATCTTGAGAAAATAGAATCTTTGTTGGGTTTTTCCTCTTCTTTGGCAAGAATTGGTGAATCAATGGAGCTTCCCTTTGTCAAATATCATGGTGAAAGAATTTTGGAGACTTCTTCTCCCCCACTTCTATTGGCGTATCTAGAAGGAAAGAAATAACAGGGTCTTCCGTGATAAATATTCTAAACCTGAGGTGGTAGGAAATCACATATGTAGAGGGATGGAGGATAATTTTAATTTAATGGTTAATGACAATCCCGAGATTATTTCTTCCCTTCAGAATATGGAGAATATCAAAAATTGGCAATTCAATACCCCTTCTATTACTGCTCCTCATCCTCGATCCAATGTCTAGTGGTCTTCTCCCCTTGAGGAATGGGTCAAAGAAAACTTTGATGGGGCTGCAAAAGGTAATCCTGGTATTGCTAGAGGAGGTGGTATTATCAGAGATGGGAGAGGTAACTGTGTGGGAGCGATGGCAGTACCTCTGGGATTTCAATCCAACCATAGAGCTAAAGTTATGGCTTCCCTTAATACTATTATGCTAGAAGATGAGATGGGGTGTAAAAAAAATTGGCTAGAGGGAGATTCCTTAAATATTATTAATAATATCGAAGGTCTAAGTAAACCCCCGTGGACTATCAATCATATAATAGAGAAAATCAACATTGCCTCTAAATTTGATAGTTTCTATGTAACTCATAACCATCATGAAGCTAACTAGGTTGTGGATGGGTTGGCCAACATAGGAGTTAAGATTGATGTCATCGAAAAGTGGAATGCATTAAATAAAATAAATGATGAAATCAATAACCTCATTAATCATAACAAGATCAACCAAAAATAGGGAGTTATTAGAAATAATGATGACAAAGCATGAGGTGAATCAAAACCTGAGTACTTTTAAGCCAAAGTGGCAAGTGGTCTACAGTAAAATTAATACTTTTCTTGTCACGCACACTTTGTGGGTGTTCAAAACAAAGTTGGAACTACAAATATCTTATTTTGGGTATTGAAAGTTTAGACTAAGAAGTCTGGAGCCAAAAACCTTTGAGAGGAAGTAGAGTATTAACGCTCGGGAGAAAAGATACATGAAGGAAGAAGAAGAGATGGGAGGTGATCTTAAGAGGGAGGAACCTACTGATTGTAAATGGATTCAAGAGAAGGAGGTATGGTAAAAAATTAGGAAGGGAAGAGTCACTAAGTATCTCAAACGATTGCATGGAAATGACAAAGAGATAAATAGAGAATTTGTGGCAGGTTGGGAGAATGGAAAATTTCATCTAGAGGGTAAATCTTTCCCTCTCATTTTAGAGCTTATTTTTGAAATTACGAGTTTGCCTTTAGAGGTCATAAATTTTTCCAAGGATAAAAAACTGGGAACATGGCTTACAAGGATTTCCCCAAGATAGATGAAGAAAAGGCACTTCTCCTGAAAGGAAATGGTTATTTTATTAACATTAATAACATTAATTTTATCTGGGATAAAGTCCTTAGGGTCATTATGGAATAATTTACATTAGATAGTAGATTTACAAAAGTGTATAATTTTCACTTTGTGTTGGTAAACCATTTCTATCATGAAGCTAGGGTTTCCTTTGACCCTTACTTTCTTTTGAGCTCCCTCAACCAGAGCATCATGGACCATAGAGTTAAATCAATTCTAGTGCTCCATGAGGATCTCATCTATCTCATTGTAGACTATGTGTGTTATCATGTTCCAGAGCCAATACCTAAGTGTGTGGGCTCTCAGAAGCAGAAGATTGTGAGTGCTAGTAATAAGGCTAGTCCGTCTTCTAGCGAGAAACCCAAAATGGGTATTTCTAATAAAAAATATGTTAAGTCACCCATATTAGATGATGTGGAAGGTATGATATCAGATGATGATAATGCTAATATTTATTCCAAGGATGATGGTCTGGAAAGAGGTGAGCAGAGCATGATGGAGAATCAGGAGAAGGACAGTGCTTCAAATGATGAAAATTAGAATAATCTAGAAGCTGGAAAATAAATTGATGGGGATGATGTCAATGATGTTCAGTAGGAAATACCATATGAGATCATCAACCCAATAAATACCATTATTCATAGCTATTTGGAAGAAACACATTTGGGCTCTAAAGAGGATGATGAGGAAGGAAAAGAGGAAATGGGAAAAATTGACAAAGAAGTGGAAAATGAGGGGATTATTTATAATGAATCTGAGTACAAGGAGAAAGAAACCCATGAGAAAAATGATTAGGATAACACCTATGTGGACTCCCTCAGCAACACCAAAAACTAGAAGGCTGAACTCAATCCTTCTAATAACTCAACTAGGGATGAAAATATAGAGAAGGAGAATAGAAAAACTCATAACAATGATGAGGAAGTCATTTCTAAACAATATTTCAATACTAAAAGGGTTACAAACATGATTTTCCTTCAAGCCGCAAGAAAAAAATCCATATGTGCATTCAACATTGATAAATGGGCATTCCATGATATCCAAGACCTGTGCGTCAAATACAGAGCCCTAGATGCGAGGAATGATGTATTGGAGGAATAAGTTGATAAAATGAGGAATGACACAACTATGTATAACAAAGGTGAGAATGTTTTTGATAAGGTAACAAAGAACACTATTTTACTGGAAGACAAGACTAATAGCGCCATTGATATCAAGATTTTCGCTATTATGGAAAAAGTTAGAAATAATGATATAATGCTTAGGAATCTGCTAACTATGAACAACATGGGCATGAAATCAATGATTGAGAATCTCAAAGCCATGTACACCATGCTGGAGGGGAATAACATAGACAAAAAAATCCATCAATATTGATGAGGAAGGTGGGAGTCAGGAAATTCAGACAACATCCCCAGGGACTAGAACTAGATCTAGAACTAAATAGAAACCTACTACCCAGTCCAAATATCTAACTAGTTTGAAGGAGTCAATCTTGAACATGTAGATCCAACAAGAGTTGTCAGAGGAGTTTGTGAAGACGCTGGGATGACTGTGCTGCTAGAAGGTTTTTTATTTCCATCTATCGGATGGTTTCCTATTTTGTGCTCATCCTTTTTTGGGGTTTACTCTCTACTTGGTAATTTTTGGGGAAGAGTCCCTATTTTGTAATTGTCATTTCTGCTGGCAGTAGCTATTTTTTGTTGGCACTTTAATGCTTTCTCTCTACTTTATCTTGTAAAGAGTTCAAGGCCCCTTCAAAACCCTATTGTTACCTTAATCAAAAAAATCAATAGTCCAAGAAATCTCATGTATATAAAACATATGAAATAACCATCATTCAGACATTTTCCATAATATCTATATCATCACACAACCAATTTACAATTCATCATATCAAAATTGATTTAACTACTTTCCCTATGAAATCATATGCACCTAACATTTAATTATTAATAGGAATCACAATTCATCATAATTTAATCCAATTTACCATTTCCTAAATAATTCACATAAAGCATATATATTCCATTGCATCATACTAGTATCAAATTAACATAATGCATATCATAAATCAATCATCATGGGCATCATAAAATAAGGTGCTTATAAAATCCATGCGATCAAATCCTTGTCATAAAGTGTAAAACCTATAGTGCACCAAAATGAAGTATAAAATACTAGTCATATCATATTATAAAATTAAAATCTATGACTTCTCAGGGTGAGACCTCACAGTGGCATAGTTTACAATCTATTTGAAAGTTCTGGAAAAGTCAATAATAATGTATCTTTTGTAAGTCAAGTTGAAGAGACTAAATTATGGGATAGAAGGCTAGGGTGTATTAACTATGAAAATTTAATTAAGATAATTAAAAATCAGAATGTTAGGAATTTTTCAATCCTAACAAGACCTAACAAGGGTGTTTGCAAAGAGTGTTAAGAAGGAAAACAAACTAAGGTTAGTTTTAAACCTAAAGAATATACAACTACAAATCCTTTGCAAATGGTTCATACTAATTTGTGTGGAACCACAAGAACAAAGTCATTAAAAAAATGAAAGGTATTTTATTCTTTTTATAGATGACTATAAAAAAAATGATTTTGGTCACCTTTTTAAAACATAAAGTTGAGGCCTTTGATAGGTTTAAAGTTTTTAGAAAGATGGTTGAAAAAGAATCTCATTTAAAAATTAAAAGTCTTAGATCAGACAAAGGTGGGGAATTTGCCTCACAATAATTTATAGATTATTGTGAAGAATATGATATAAAAAGGCAATATGGTGTACCTCATACACCACAACAAAATGATGTAGCTGAAAGGAAAAATAGGAGAGTTAAAGAAATGGCTAGAAAAGTGTTACATATTCAGGATTAGCTAATTTCCATTGTAAAGAAGCAGTAAACATGGTTCTCTATATTATCAATAGAGCTCAATTAAGATTTAATACAAAGTACACTCCATATGAATTATGGAATGGAAGATCAAGAAATGTACAGTATTTTAAAATATTGAAAAGTAAATACTATATTAAGAGGGATAGTAATAATATTGGTGTAACACCCCAAAATTGGCACCTTACTATTCTAATCAATTTTGGTGCATTTTCTCATCATCGAAGTCCTATTTTACTAGGCAAATTCTTCTCCCTGATTATCTTTAATTGACTTAGTCTCAAATGCAGAAAACTTGAATTTGCATAAATCTTACACCATATTTAATTCCTAAATTTTCAAGATTTATTAGCTAAAAATCCCTATGATTAATTAATTTAATTCTAAAGTCCTAAGTGATTTTAAATTAAATTAATTCCATCCCCTTTAGCTAATACACATCAAAAGGAATTAAATAATTATTTAGTTATTTGAATGGATTATCCTCACTTGAAATTCAATAATTCAAGATGAAAAGCCACCCATGTGGCAATAATTCATTTACTTAATTGAATAATTCCTTCAATTGTGTCTCACCTTCCTCCATGGAGGTGAAGAGTCAGCTATTTCTTTCCAAGAAACTCTTCATCCTCTTTTTAGGTTCTTCTATATTATGGACCTTCTTTCCTTCATTTGAGGATAATAATTTTTAGAGTATCAAAACTATAGAAAAATATTGTCTCAATTCTCTCATGTTTTCAATATTTTATTGCATATTTAGTTTAATCTCATTTAGATTAATGGAATTTTGCATCTTAATTTAGTTTACTTATGTATCAAATAGCTTAATTCTATTATTTCTTTCAAGCTTCTTAGTTAAAATCTGCATTTCCATTCTTAGATTATAAATGGCATCTCTCATATAGAATAGTTTCATTTTCAGTTTTCAATGCTTTCAAATCCTCCATTTTAGCAATGGTCTATGGTTGTTGGCTCTTGTTCTGAGAATAATTAAACACCCCAACTAAATAGGAGGCAACAGGTCGATTTAATTGATATTGTGGAATGGATAATTCATGTTCATCTTCATAATTCAATGATTGAGCAATGACTATGTTGTGTTGTGCCTGATTTAGAGGTCAACATTTAGACACATACATTTTGGCACCCACCATGGGGCAGAAAATTGATTTTCGACCTCACTCTCAAAAAAATTTTAATAAAATTCTGTACTCTGCCATACAGCCGTACTTCTTTATGTATGGATTCTCATGCAAGAATTCTGAGCATACCACACGAATTTTTGTACTTCCTCACACGAAGCCTTGCACTTCCTCGCAGGAAGACTTGTACATCCTCACGCGAGACTTGGTGACAGTTTTTTGAAATTTCACAGTTTTTGGCAAGTACTGTTACTATTTTATGATTATTCTAACATGCTGCTATTTTTTATTTCTTTGATTTCTCTGACATCATAACAGTGGGTTGCAGGTCGCTTAACAAAGACATAAAATTTCTAACGATTTTCTTGCAGGACAGTTGTCGAAGATCATTTTAAAACATTGTGCTTGTTTATTGCTTTCATCACATAGTATAATTAGGGCCTTGTTAAAATTTCTTGGGAATCTTAATAGAAAAATAGGGGAATAAGATCTTCATTACATGGAAGTGATGCCCATAGATGAATCTGAGACCCAGACGTTTCTAACATGATGGAGACCTAGGAAAGCAAGGAAAGTTAACAAACCTTTAGCACGTTCACTTGTCAAGGGATTATGCTCTTCTCTCTTTGAGATAATTAGAAACCCAAAAGATTATGAATTGGAGGAGAGTTATCTCGGTGATGAATATGTCTTGCGTGATTGAAGTGTTTTCTAGTTTGTAATTCCAATAACTATATAAACGTATCCTCTCCCCTCACCTTTATGGATCTTGGGTGTAAGAGAAATTCATATGAATCTCCTAGAGTGGCTACCTCCTGACTGCTTTAATAGATCCAGTGAGAGTGGATTGCCCAACCGGTAACAGGCTAAACCCAAGCCCTTTTGAACCGGTATATAAAAAATTCCATTATGATTAATCTCATAATGGACAGGTGTGAATTTCTTGTGGCAACCAAAATCTCCTTGAGTACCCTAGTGGTGCGTTAAAGTCCCTACATTGTTAAGGCAAAAACCTATCTTTGAAAGGATTGGGAGAGCCCCATTTATTGGGAAAATGACTTGATCACAACCACCTGAATGGATGCCCTTACTATAAACTGTGTTCTAGTATTTGAAAAACCCTCTATCTATTGGTGTAGAAGGTCAGAGACCGACTAAGATGCCCCACACTTTTACAGTTCTTAGTAGAGACAATAGCCCTTTGGGAAGCAATTCCTTTGGGGTTAGAAGCTTGGTGTGCCTAAGAAGTGAGTGCACATGTAAGGAGGAGCCCATGCCTCTAAGATTCTAAGTTTTCTGCTATGAGTAAGTGTAGCTGAACTTTGTTTCAAGTGGGGATTCAATAAATACCACCTTGGCTATCCTAGGATTGTGATGTGTTTGTTCTGGTACTACAAACATTTTTCTTAATGTTTCTTGTGTGGGTGAAGCATCAAAAAAAACAATCTCAAACATTCAAATCAAACATCAAACCGACCAACAACTCCAAATCTGCACTTCTAGGTGTTGAATATCAAAATCTTGTCCAAGTTTTTGCACCTGCTATCAAAACTATGCAATCTATCAACTTCCTATCCAAATTGCTAATCTTTTCTGAAGGTTCTGTCCAAATTTTCACAAAATCTGTGTTCTCATCAACATCCCTACTAGTCTATCTTTTACTGCAATTTGTTGACAGTCTGACTTGTCACTGTTTCAAAATATGACTTTCTTATGCAAGTGACCCATTATCTATTTCAACCTTATCATCTTTTTCTACACTATCCTTATCCCAAGTTGAGAAAGCAAGTTCATCAATCTTGACTCAAGATCAGAGTCATTGCTATCTTTGTCTCAGTTGGACATTATCTCCTTTGTCCTTTAGTCTTGGACTTAGTCAGCACTTTAGATATCACTTCACCACCTGTCAGTCAATAAATATGATTCATTGTACCTCCTCTTCAATCTTCTTAGAAAGCATATCAAGATAATCTTACAATGTCTAAAAGAAAGGAAGAGATTCTTAGGGAAACTTTATTAAAACAACTTCAAACTTTGGAATCTGAACTCCAACAATTAAAGAAGGAAAATAATAATTCATTCGATGAATCCTCCTTAAGACCAACTTGTCCTTTTCTATTTGATCATGATTCTCACATCTCTCCACTTTCTTCCAACATGGATAAATCTTGGTATGACAATCCCATCTTTGATCAAGAATAATTTTATGAGAATCTCAACTTTGATCAAGACCAATTTTATGACCATCCTATCTTTGATCAAGAGCATGTAGAGGAAACTATGACAAAATTAGATGAAAGTATCTTCTATCTTCAAAAGAAGGATATTTCAAGTCAAGAAGAATCTATTTATCCTTTAGAGAGAATCTTTACTCCTTTGGGACAATCTTATCAATCAGCATTGGAGGAACTTCTTGAGCATAATCTCATCACATTGCCTCTAGCCACACCATGTGGATTCAGCTTCTTGAGTAACTATTGTACATATCATCAAAGCAATAAAAAATTCATATTGCATGGAGTTGAAACATAAAATCCAAGATCTCATAGATGATGGCATAATCAAAGTGGAAAATGCTAACGAATCATCTAGTGAAGATACTAATCTCAAGCATGATCAATATCAGGAGTCCATGTCTAGCAAATTTTCCCATATCACATCTACTTCCTCCACCATTCCTCCACCTCCTAAAGCTTCATCATCTCTATCAAGGATTGAACCTAATGATGACTATGTCTACCCTTAAGGACTACCTCTAAAAGAGATCAAAGTTAATTCGCATACGACTGCAAGTCCTTCTCAGGCTTCAAAGATCATCGACCCAAAGCTTCCATGTGCTTCAATTCTTATCATGCCTATTCCAAATGACTATCCATCAGCGTGTCAAGAATCCCATATGCAGATCAAAACTCCTACCTCGTCCTTAGAAGTGGTTCCATGTCAAGAGGAGAATCCACAATGTGAAGAAACACATATAAGTGATGATCAAGATCAAGACACCATCCATCTTTATCCAATAGTTGACCAAAGTCACATACCTCAAGAGTCCCATGATGATTCTATTATCCCCTTCCATTTCTTCCTAGAAGGAGCTCTTACATCTCCTATATCTTATCCATCTCCCAAGCAAGATCAAGATATCCTTTCCACCATCTCTAATGAACCTATTGAAAATCAAGAGAAAGTTACCCTTTGTACACCATCTAAAGATCCTTGTCAAGATCAAATAATCCCTTCATCTCCTTGTTATGATCCTCCATATCCACCTCAAGAAAACATCGTTCCTCCAAATCCCTTGCAAAAAAATAAATCCCCTGAAGCTTCAGTTGCTCCTATAAAAATTGCTCCTATCAAAGCTACTCATGCACCTATTGATATAAAGATGAATTCAAACAAGAAGAGCCTTGGTCATGAAACTCACTCTAAAGATGTTGATATCCCCTCCACACTTTATATCCCTCCATTTAAATGTAAGAATCAGTCTTCTCCATCTTCCAAATTCATCCTTGGTCCCTACATCCCAAAGTTGAGACCGTCAAACCTTCCATCTATATTGGGTCCTTATGTCCCCCCATCTACCATGCCTATCAATACTAGCTTGTCATCCACTTACCCTATCTCCTATCAAGATCAACAAAGACATACATCCTTGAAATCTCCCTATCAACCAATCCATATAAACCAGCCATATCGTCCCTATTCATCCACAATTCCTAAGTCTTTTGGAAGTAATTTGGATGTACATAGAAAAAATCAGAAATACAAGAATCCACTTACATATGGAGATCACTATGTCCCATCTACTTGACATGTGACTACAAATAAAAAGGAAATATCCAAGAGACCGTAAGGGTCCGCTAAGAAAATATGGGTTCCTAAATCCATCATGAAAGAATTGCATTCTAAATCATCAAAAAGCAAAGGAAAATCAAAAGTTATGTGGATTCCCAAGTCTCTCTTAAAAGGATTGAACAAAAAGGAAAAATTAGAATTGGCATCCAAGCTTCCAAAGGCTTCCACTTCATCTTCTTTCACACATTGTCCATCCTCCAACTCTAATTTGGGTCCTCTTGTCCGAAAATCCATTACCTTGAATACTTTCTCCATCTGGGGTCCTTATGTACCAAGATCCCTACCCAATCATACATCAAAACCTCAATCCATACACTGCCCTTAAAAGAGTATGTTGATGTTGATCTTGTCACCTACTCTCCTTCCATATTGGGTCCTTACATTCCTTCTTTTTCTCTCATCCAGTCCATTGCATAAAATCTTGGCTTCCATCTTCCTTATCCTTCATTTCATCACCCT
>MU227982.1:4064780-4078804 GCA_018584345.1 Thuja plicata | reverse complement strand
TCTTTGGAATTATGTATATGACCATACAGATGATATCAAGTTGACATCAATGACAATACAAACCATTAACTAATTTAATGTCTTGCATCATCTTCAACTTAATATAGTCAAACATTTAATCAGTTACTGTCATCACTATTGAGGTTGGGATTCCTACCTTGCGAGTCTCTCTGAAGGGCCTCATTAATGATGATGATATCATAATATCTCATCTTCAAGAGCTTGAACTACTAGATGAATGTTGGAAAGTGGCGTTTGATCATCTCCAAGCATATCAGAAGAGAATATCTAAAAGCTACAACAAGAAGGTCAAACCAAGAGAATTCCAAATGGGTGATCTCGTCCTAAGAGAGAACCCCAAGAATCAACAGTAGCGGGTCCAAAAAGGAAAATTTGAACCAAACTGGCTTGGTCCGTATGTTATCACTGTAGTATTTAGGTCTGGCGCTTACCAGCCCTCTACCACAGAGTGGGAACAGCTCAAAGAGCCTATCAACGCTCTTCATTTGAAAAATTTCTATAGTTAAGACATCTTTTGAATGCTCATGTACATACTCTATTCTGAGAAAATCCTATAAATTGCAAAATGACCTAAAAAAATGATCATCTTAGTGAAAACCTGGCAAGAAGGCACTTTGATGTATCTATTATCCTAGTGAAAACCTAGTAAACAGGCGCCTTGATAATACTAAAAAAAAGGAAAAATACAAAAAAATAAAAAAAAGGAAAAATATGAAAAATAAAAAAAAAATGGAAAAATACAAAAAAATAAAAAAAAGGTAAAATACAAAAAAATGAAAAAATACAAAAAAAATTGAAAAAAAGGAGAAATACAACAAAAAAAGAGAAAAAGAGAAAAATGTGCCATTGATGAAAACCTGGTAAACAAGCATCATGGTAGCAAAAATAGAATTTCTGCCAAGATGGTGAAAACCTAGTAAACAGGCACCTCTTGTTCCACAATGCTTTATCTATCGTGACATCTCTTGGCTTTTTTGCAGTTTGCTATCCTGCTTTCCTTCTTTAGTTTTTTTTCCTACTTTAGTTTTCTCACTCATGCATTCGCTCTCAGCCATTTTTGAGATTTTGCTCAACTTCACATGGATTGAAACTGGTCACACTCAGGGGCATCTTCCAAGCCTAGGGGGCATTTTCCTATCTTTTGGAGTCTCTCTCCTCCTTGCATCATTCACCAGTGGTTCTCACTGAGTCAGCCTACTAATGCCTAGATCTCACATTGATCTTCATGCTTGAGAATCTATCCCATGTTAGTCACTAGTGGTTCTCACTGCATCTACCTACTGGACCACTATACTACAAAGATTTCTCACATCAACTCGCTATCTACATATTTGACATCAATCCATTCAATACTTGGGGCATGGCTCCCCACTTTGACCGCATCTTCAGTTTACACTCGAGTCAGTAATCTTGTCAGTCCTAAAGGACAACTCTCTACTGACACAAATTGGTGTTTCTCAACACCCAATCAAACAGTGTTTTTCAACACTCTCTTTGGACACATCTATGTTTTTTAACACACATCGGACATCGCAATGTAAACATCTCTCAATAGAAATAAAACACAATGCACTCACAACAATGGTGTTTTTCAACACCCTAAAGACATGTACATTCGTAAACTTTGAAACATATTGAGTTATGATTGAATCTTTCTTTGTATGTTGTCTGTTCTCATGAATTTCATTGATATTTTCTTTTGTATAATGCTTGTGGGTGTGGTTTTGATGATCTGACAACGTCAAATAAATAGGGTGTATGTGATAAGAGCTTTTGCATTAAGGTGGAAAAGCCTCACATCCCTCGATCTTGTTTATTTGTATGCCAAGGGGAGGTTGGAACTATTTCCTTCACTAGTATTTCTCTATTTGTTTCCTTATGTACTCTTACTGTATCAAACTGGAAACAATGTTCAGGTCATCTTGGCTTTTGTGCCCTGGTGCTTATGTTCATTTCCTACATTTTATCCAATGAAAGTCATATCCATATTCTTATGGTCGTAGTGGCACCAATAAGGATTGTATTGACTCTGATGTTCCAAAAATACTCAATGATGATTATGCGATGAGTCCAACAACCAAGTCCTAGGGTTGCATTTAGCTTAGGCTTGCACTCACATTTTAAGCTTGCATAGTGATAGTTTTGGTGCTCTCTTCGTTGTCTTCTCATTCTTCGAAGGTCCTCATCTTTTGTCCTGGATTCCTCCTGACTGCACAAGTGTCCAGTCCTTTCTCTTGATCTTCATTCATATTCTTTGGTTAGTACCTGTCGTATATTGCAATATCCTGCATAAGATGATTAGTACCTTTGCATTCATTACAAAAGTGCATTTCTATACATTCATTTGCATTTATATATCCATAAACATGTGCATCCATTATAAGCATAATTCAAATCATACATAGTATTTATCCATCTAACATCTATCATTGCATACATCAATAAAACATGTGCATAAAAATTTTCATATTCTTCCATGACATACATTTCTAATTAATACATCTAATCGAGCTCATATATATATATATATCAATCGATCAAATGTACAAGGGTGCTACTCAAGCACAATATATCAAAATGGTGGTACAATGCATATCAATATGTCTCATCTAGCCACTCCCACCTAGAAGAGGCAGAGGATGTGGCATGGTTTGCTACTGAGGAGGTGCCTATGGTGGTGCCTATGGAGCAGCCCATGCCCCAACATACTCTAAAAATGGCAGAACCTGGTCTGCTACCTCAGGAACTATGATTGTGTATGCAACATAGTAATAGGTTGACTGAGTAGCCTCATATCTCACCTCTATTTGTGCTATGGCTAATTCCTCATGTAAACCTCAGATCTCTTGATCCCACTCAGTCACTCGGGTCTCCTTGATGACCACCTGTGTATGGTAATCATCTCACTCCCTCTGCACCTACCTCACTCTCTCCCAGCTCCTCCTAAGAGCATCCTGTAATTGTGCTACCTTTCCCCCTACCGGTGGATCGGCCATAACAATATCGGCCATTAACAGTATCCTCCCCCTGCTCAGCTATGTCACCTATCCTCTTCTTAGTAGACCTATCCTGGGTACCACTTCTCCCTACACCTGCATCTAATCCCATCCATTTAGGAATAAGGGGACTCAACCCAATCCTTGACTGTACTCTCTACTGAGGTGGTACCTTTTGTGGTGGTGGCTGCTATGCCTGCTACTGCAGTGGTGGCTGTACCACCTATTGTACTTGTGGGCCCATGCCAAAAGGATCTATAAATCTCAGGAAAGGGTGAGCTAAAATATGATCCCTATATGCAGGTGTCATCCCTACATTTGTCACCCTTGCCAAATAATCCCACCTAGCTGGTGGTACCCGTGCATCTATCATGGTCCTACCTTGGTCTAGCTGTTACTGCCCGCCCTTCTTCATCTCATCGACAAATTGGGCATAGGTACAGTACTCCTGAGAGACATCTTGCAGTCTCCCAAACTGTTGTAGGACCTGTGTCAGTAGGAATCACTCAATAACACTGATAGTGCACTTCATCAAGGGACGTAAGCAAAACATATGTGGTAGCTCATGTCGTGCATCATCCCAAACCTCTGTGGCTATCCATGGCCTCCATATAACTATTTCCATATTATCTAGCTACGCCCGCCACTGATCTATCTTACCCAGCGCTGGCTAAGTCATAGGACCTGCATACCTGTAAATATATGGCTCTAAGGGCTTCCGAGTATCATGGAAAACTTACTGACATATGGGAAGGTGCTCCCAGGCCCAAATCTATAAAACCATGACCCCTACTGCCATGGTTTGTGCGCCCCAATACACTATCTTGTGCATCTCGTGGTACATCTGTGCAAGCATGCACTCACCCCATCCAAATCTCACTACTGGACTAGCTAGCATCCGCTGCAGCATAACTCACCAGCCGCACTCCAATCCTTGTTGATCCTGATCCAGTACCAGGTAGCAACTCAAGAACAGTGCCAAGACAACTTCCAATGTAAGATCTACACCGTACCTACTCATCAGATCCTCCCAAGAGATGGCTCGACCCATCACTAGATCATCCTAGAAGATCGCTCTCAGTGCCAGTGTGCCCACCCTTGGCTAGGTATCGTAATCCACATGCACCCCATGGAATGGTACTCTCAAGATCCTGTAGATGTCCTCAGGGGTGACTATCATCTCCCCCTGTGGAAATTGGAAAGTGTTTGTCTTCGAATGGAAATGCTAGACAAGTGCACCCAATAGACCATAATTTACTCAAATATTGAGTACATCACAAAGATATGATAACCCTAGCCCATTAATATGGGCACCATCAACATCCGTCAGTCTCCGCAAAAGCTCACCCATGATAGGATGATGAGACCAAAACACAATATCAGGGAAGTTAACCCGCAAAGCAAGCGATGACATTTGACTAGTATCTCAACATGATGGATTTTCAAAGCAATGACAACAAATGCAGCTATGGATCTATCCTAAATATAGTTCTGAGGCATTCTAAATTGCAGACTCTGTGACATCAAGGATGACAAATTTCTAGATCTACAAGTAATTCTCATGTGAAGAAACTCTTTTCCTGGGTGAGATTTCTACCTCGCACGAGATAGGATATCCTTTTGCACGAGATTCCATCACTAGCGATGAAATCTCACGCGACATTGTCGCGCACCTTGCACGAGCCTATGAAGGGACCCCATACAAGGAAGCCCTAACCCATGCAAGGAAACCAATTTCTTGCATGAGGGGCAACCTTGGCCAGTGCGAGGAAACTATTCCCTCATGTGAGACTTGACGTGATCAAACTAAAAAGCTTTAAAAAAACATGCTAAAAGATCTATAAAGTGATACAAATTTGAAATGAAAGATGGTTTTTCGATTACTTACAGGTGCGTCATACTTCGGTGGCCGGTTATGTCATCAGGAGCACTCAAATCGATGTGTATGCACATGAATGCTATCAATATCAGCTTGGGCCCTCACCATCTCTAAAGTCAAAAGTGAATAATGATTTGAAAATGACCCCTCTGGGCCTTATATAGCTTTTCACCTAATTTTCAAAAGTACTTTGTTTTCCGTGAAAATTGCACCCTTGGCTAAATCGACCGTTCCGAATCCATTTTTGTGATCAAAATCAAAATCTGACACTCCTAAGTAGCTTAAAATCGTATTTTAAAATTTTGGGACCGACGTGATCGGAGGCTTGTGCAGTCAACTTTATGACATCGCTCTCTTGTCAGAATCATCTCTTGTCATCATTTTCTCAGCTTCTGCAATCTTTTTCATCAAAGTCAACTCTAGTCAATTCTAGTCAAACTTGGTCAACTATGGTCAAACCTAGTCAACAAGACCTCCTGATCACTCTAAATCAATTTTGCCTTCTCTTTATCTATCTCTTTTTTCTCTGGATCTTTGATCTTACTTCTATCTACAATCTTTTGCTACCAATCATCTTTCTGTTGTTTCATCTTTCAATTTCTCTCCCGAGGGGGTAGGATGATTTCATCATTGAATATTTTCACATCATTCTTGAATCAGTCTTATCTCTATCAAAAGTCCCCATTGCTAGGGGCATCTCATCACTTGGGGCACATTCAGTGTTTCATACCTTATGGTCAAAATTAGATATTCCATGATCCTGAATCTCTAGGGGCATCTTGATGCCTCGCATATTTTCGTCTTGTCATCTATCTTTCTAGGTATCTGAGTAATCTAACTTAGATCCTCAAGGATCAAGCTTCATTCTAGAGATTATTCTTGAAATCTCATTGGGTATTGGGGCAATCTAACCCTAATTCCTGAAACTCATGCTTCATTTTGAATATGGCTCTCAAAATCTCTTTTAGACCATTATTTGGGCAACCTAACCTGGATCTCCAAGGGCTAACCTTCGTATTGGGGCAATCTAACCCTGATTCTGAAGATAGTCCTAAAATCTTCATCAGCTATCAGTGGGCATTGGGTCAATCTAACCCCGATTCCAGTCTCCTCTCAATTGGTATTTGGACCGTTGTCTTCGCAATCTAAATTAGACTTCAGATAATCATGCTTTGTTCTGAAAATGGTTCTGCTTCTCGATCTGATCGGTGTCTTGGCAACCTAACCAAGACTTCCAAAATCTTCATCTGTCACATCAGACTATTCTTTGAATCAATGCATTGCTCGCACATCAATTTAACGAGGGGCAAAATTTAACACCCCAAAATTGGCACCTTACAATTCTAATCAATTTTGGTACATTTTCTCATCATCAAAGTCCTATTGTACTAGGCAAATTCTTCTCCCTAACTGTCTTTAATTGACTTAGTCTCAAATGCAGAAAACCTAAATTTGCATAGATCTTACACCATATTTAATTCCTAAATTTTCAAGATTTATTAGCTAAAAATCCCTATGATTAATTGATTTAATTCTAAAGTCCTAAGTGCTTTTAAATTAAATTAATTCCACCCCCTTTAGCTAATACACATCAAAAGGAATTAAATAATTATTTAGTTATTTGAATGGATTATCCTCACTTGAAATTCAATAATTCAAGATGAAAAGCCACCCATGTGGCAATAATTCATTTACTTAATTGAATAATTCCTTCGATTTTGTCTCACCTTCCTCCATGCAGGTGAAGAGTTAGCCATTTCTTTCCAAGAAACTCTTCATCCTCTTTTCAGGTTCTTCTATATTATGGACCTTCTTTCCTTCATTTGAGGAGAACAATTTTTAGAGTATCAAAACTATAGCAAAATATTTTCTCAATTCTCTCATGTTTTCAATATTTTATTGCATGTTTAGTTTAATCTCATTTAGATTAATGGTATTTTGCATCTTAATTTATTTTAGTTATGTATAGAATAGCTTAATTCTATTATTTCTTTCAAGATTCTAGATTAAAATCTGCATTTCCATTCTTAGATTATAAATGGCATCTCTCATATAGAATAGTTTCATTTTCAGTTTTCAATGCTTTCAAATCCTCCTTTTTAGCATTGGTCTATGGTTGTTGGCTCTCAGTCTGAGAGTAATTAAACACCCCAACTAAATAGGAGGCAACAGATTGATTCAATCGATATTGTGGAATGGACAATTCATGTTCATCTTCACAATTCAACGATTGAGCAATGACTATGTTGTGTTGTACTTGATTTAGAGGTCAACATTCAAACACATACAATTGGTAGCTTTGAGTGTAGATGTGATGAAGGTAGTTTCTTGGGATATTCAACCCATAGTAAATCATATAAGTGCTATAATAAAAGGCTAAGATGTATTGTAGAAAACACGAATGTCAAAGTTGATGAGAAAATGAATAACTTGTCAACAAATGAAATAGATTTTCCTCAAGAAACAATACAAACTTCTGAGGCAAAAAATGAACAAAATATCAGAAGAAGAAATAGAATAACAAGATCAACTTGATGAGTCAATTAAATGTACTCCCAAAAGATCCTCAAAGTTAATTCAGAAAAATCATCCATAAGAGAAATTAATAGGAGATAAAAAGGATGGAATTCAAACTAGAAGGAAAGTTCAAGAGCAATTAAATTTGTGTTTAATTTCTCAATTTGAACCTAAAAACTATATAGAAGTCATTTCTAACAATCTTAGGGTTAAGGTTGTGCTAGAATAATTAGATCAAATTGAACGTAACCAAACATAGAAACTTGTCCCAAGACCTACAGATAAAAATGTAATTGGTGCTAAGTGGTTTTTAAGAAATAACTGGATGATAAAGGTAATGTAGTCATAAATAAAGCTAAATTAGATGCACTTTTAAGAGAATAAGGTTTCACAAAAGGAGTAGTAGACAAAAATTTGCATTTAAAAAAAAAGAGGGATCATATTTTGGTTGTGGTTTTTTATGTAGATGATATGAGTTTTTGCAGAAAATAATAATGATCTATGTTCTAAATTTCCTAAAATCATGACATCCAAATTTGAAATGTCAATCATAGGTGAACTTACACTTTTCTTGGGTTTGAAAGTTAGTCATCTTGATAAGGTTATCTTTATATCTCAAACTAATTATGCTAACAAAATTGGTGCAAGAGCACCTACTCTAGAATCAACAAACAATACTCTAAAGAAGTCCTAAGCACATCTAGTTAGCTTAGATATCTTAGTCAGGCCCCTAGACCATGTTGTGAGGCCTAGTTCCAGGATTGACACAACTATAAGCCCCTGGCTAACTATGGTCAAGAGTTTTCAATGGGCCTAGGATCATAGGATTTTAGTCATTTTCATGTTTTGATGTTTTAGATCCATGTTGGATCACTAGATTAGGCTTAGACCAAGTTTGGTCTCATAGAGAGCAAAAGTTGCAAAAATGTTGTCAAAGTTGCTTAGCAACTTTGACAACTTCTTGCCAAAAGTTGTAATCAAAGCCCCCAATGGTTAGATAGTTTGAAATTTGGTTGTAATCGATGGGGGAAGCCTTCAAATATCCCTTTTAGGTGGGTGGAAGGTAAGATATGTAATTTGACATTTTGGATCAATAAAAAATAAACTAATTCTCTGCAAATTCTTGAGAACAGTGATCTAGTACGAATGGGTACAGACAAGTGCACATGAAACCTTAAGACTAAAAAGGTGTTCATCCAATCTAATTTCATATGCAATTGGTTTCATATTCTGATTCATCCTAGTTTGGGAGGTTTTTATTGTTTCTTGTGGGCTTGCCTGGATTGTAGGCTTCCAAACAGGATTTCGAGAGGGTTTGATCTTTGGACCCGATTTCACCATGGGAATCTAATGCCCCTTGGTAGAATTCAACCTTTGTCTATGTACTTTCAAAATATGCAGGTTAGAGGTGGATTTCTATAGGGAGTTGGTTTTGCCACAAAGCCCTAGGTGTACATCTCTATGTGTGCACCATTCTGTGACTTAGGACAGTCACCATAACTTTTTCTTGGGGATTCACCAAGACCTCTAACCTTGGATTCTGAGTTCTTTTGTATGTCCACACATGTCCCCATCCTTATTTTGTGCATTGGCTTAGGAGAAAGAACACTTGTAGTACATTTAAAGACCTAATTGGGCCTATTAGCTTGGTCTAACCTTATAACAGCAGTGACTTATGTTTGTCTCCACTCCTTGGTGCTTGGATATGTTTAGTAAAACCTTAAAGGGTATCAAAATCCCTAACCAATTAAATATCTCATTTGAAAGCATTTTTACTTATGTTCAAATTTCCTTCTAGGAAGGGCTATAAGCCAAATCCTTACGTTGTGAATCAACTTGGTGTTATGGGTGGCTTGTAAATGAAAGAAACATTGGAACTAAAGAAATAGGACCTAAATAGGCCAGATCAGTGATTTTTGGCCACCCCTAGTCTTATAAGTTGTCTCATGGGGTTTGGTTGTCTTTTTGGGTTAAAGAGACCTCTTAGTGACTTCTCAATTGTTGGTGTTTGGGACTTGGCATAGCCTAGTTATTATGTTGCCTTGGGTGTTTGGGTTGTGATAACCATTTACCCTAGTCCTTACCATACTTGTGATAAGTATTGGGCACTTGGACCCCATTGGGGTAGTTGAGACATTAAACCTCACCAATTGTGCACTGTTTGAAGGCTTCTGCTTGCCACTTTGCATCAAGTGGTATCAGAGCTATGTCTTCTCCTGAAGATGAAGAAATCCCTACAAGTGTCACAAACAATGAGTTAGAAAAGATTGTGAGAGAGCAAAGGGCTGCAAACATAACCTTGACCAAGAGGCTTCAATAACTTGAGAAGAAGCTTGACAAGAACAAAGAAGATGAGTCTGAGAATGAAGAGGAGAGTGAAGAAGAGGAGGATGAATCTGATCAAGACATCCCTGCAGACCAAAGGCCCTTCATAGATGCCTTAAATTCCATGGGGAGGAGAACCATGGAGGAAAAGATAGATTTTCTGGTCTTCAATGGCAAGATGAATGCAGACTTAGCCTTGGATTGGATAGAGACTTTAACAACATTCTTTGAATGTGAGGACATCCCTGAAAAGTAGAGGGTAAAGGTTGCAAGATCCAAGTTAAAGGGAGCAGCCCTAACTTGGTGGAACTTCATCCAAATAGAGAGGGTGAAGAATGGAAAGAGCATGATCAACTCATGGAATAGGATGATAGCCTTGATCAAAGAGACATATGTACCAGAGGACTATGGGATACAACTCCATAGGAGGAAACAAAGTTTAAAACAAAAGGACATGGATGTAGGCTCATACACTAAGGAGTTCTTAAAACTATGTATGAATACCAATGTGGTAGAAGATGAGGAAGAAAAACTAGCAAGATACATGAATGGATTGAAGGTGTCCATTCAAGAAGAACTAATCCTACACTGCCCTACCACAGTCAATAAGTGCTATCAAATGGCACTCAAGGTAGAAGAGAAGTGGAAAAGAAAACAAGATTTTGGAAAAGGGAAGAGCAATGATAGTGGGAAGAACTTTAGAGGCAAAGGAAACTCTTGGAACAAGGGACAAAATAGTGGCAGCAGTAGTAGGACCCCTGACTAAGGAGACAAAGAAAATAGTGATTCTAATTCAAGAGGAAACTATAGAGCAAGGAGGCCCTTCAATAGGGGAAGGAAAAACTCGGGAAGAGGTAATGGACCATTGAAATGTTTCCATTGCAATCAAATGGGACACCATGCATGAAGATGCCTTGAGAAGAGACACAACAAAAACCAAGGGGAAAGGAGAGCACAACTTGTCCAAGAAGATAAACAAGAAGACAATGTTGATGCTAGAGACATGGAACCAAAGGAAGGAGTATGTTTGATGATGAGGCAGGTCTTCCTTCAAGTGCCACAAACCCAAGAATGTCCACAAAGGAAAAATCCCTTCAGAAAAAAAATCAAATGTCATGGAAAGGTATGCAATCTACTTATAGATTCTAGTTCAACTGAAAATCTTGTATCTTTTGAAATGGTTCAAAAGTTAAACCTCTCTAAAAATCCACACCCTTGCCCCTATCATGTTTCATGGTTAACAAGAGGACAAAAAACTCTAGTAACAGAACAAGCATGGATAGAATTCTCCATTGCAGATTTTAAAGACAAAGTTCTTTGTGATGTGGTTGAAATGGATGCCTCACACATCCTTCTAGGTAGGTCCTAGCAATTTGATGTAGATTCCATACACCATTGTAGGAAGAACACCTACTCCATCACTAAAGATGGGAAGACCTTTGCTATGAAGCCCCTATCAGATAGCAAATCTGCAAAAGAACCCACTGTGATTATCATGGGAGAGAAAGAGATGTCGAAAACCTTGAAGGAACCTGATGTGGAAGCCTTTGTTCTAATCTCCAAGCCCAAGGATAAAATCAGGTCTGATAAAAAATAAACTATACCAAATGAAGCCATGGAACTGCTGCAAAAGTATAAAGATGTCCTTGTTAGTGACCTGCCCACTAGCCTCCCTCCCATAAGGTTTATTAGTCATCAAACTGACCTTATACTAGGCTCATCCCTGCCTAATAAGGCACCATACAAAATGACACCCCTGCAGCATGCAGAGATTGCAAAACAAGTCACCAATTTATTGGAAAGAGGACTCATTCAAAAGAGTCTCAGTCCATGTGCAGTACCATCAGTCTTGGTCCCTAAAAAAGATGGAAAATGGAGGTTATATACAGACAGCAGGGCCCTAAACAAGATCACAATAAGGTATAGGTTTCCCATGCCAAGGATTGAGGAACTATTGGATCAACTAGGAGGTGCTTGCTACTTCACCAAGATAGACTTAAAATCTGGATACCATCAAATCAGAATCAAACCGGGAGATGAATGGAAAATAGCATTCAAGACTACTGAAGGTTTTTTTGAATGGTTAGTAATGCCCTTTGGCTTAAGCAATTCCCCTAGCACTTTTATGAGGCTTATGAATGAGATATTCATTGATTTTATTGGCAAATTTGTTGTTGTTTACCTTGATGACATACTAATATTTATTCATAGCAAGGAAGACCATCTTGATCATGTGGAATAGGTACTAAGAAGACTCCATCAACACAAGTTGGTAATCAACTTGGAAAAATGCATGTTTATGAGGAAGGAACTTGTATTCCTAGGATTTGTGATCTCACAAGGTACCCTCAAGATGGACCCTAAGAAGGTAGAAGAAATAATTAATTGGCCTCCACCAAAGAACCAAGGTGATGTAAGAAGCTTCCATGTACTTGCAACTTTCTATAGGAAGTTTATCAAAAATTTCAGTCATGTGTGTGCACCAATGCTTGAAACTATTAAAGGTGGAAAGAAGACTAAGTTTATGTGGACAAAGGAAGCCAATGATGCATTCCAATACTTCAAGAATAGAGTGTCCCAATACCCTATCTTGGTCCTCCCTAATTTTAACAAAGTCTTCACTATGGAGACAGATGCAAGCAATTTGGCTATAGGTGCAGTCCTAAGCCAAGAAGGCAATGCAGTTGCTTTCTTCTTAGAGACATTGAATGAAGCCAAAAGAAAATACTCCACATATGACCTAGAGCTCTATTCCATGGTCCAAGCCCTCAAGAAATGGAGGCACTATCTCATACCAAAAGATTTTGTAGTAGACACTAACAACCATGTATTAAGCTTCTTAAATTCTCAAGAGAAACTCTCTGTTAGACATCTGAAATGGGTAGAGAAGTTGCAGGCCTATACCTTCAACATTAAGCATAAAAAGGGTGTAGCAAACAAATTTGTTGATGCCCTTAGTAGGAGGATTGGTCTAGTTGAAGAATTTCAATTAAAAACTATGTGAATCGAGTCCCTCAAACACTTGTACCCAGATGACCCTGATTTTGTAGAGATATTTCAGATTTGCACAAAGATGGTTGGCAGATACCACACTGACTTTTCTGAATATCTGAATCAGACTAGACTTCTATTCAAGGGAGCACAACTATGTATACCAAAGTGCTCAATGAGGACAAACATAATAAAGAGAAGCACTGTGGTGGCCTAGGAGGTCACTTTGGCATTAATAAGACAACAAACATGGTGAAGAGGAGTTATTTTTGGCCTAAGTTGAACAATGATGTCAAGAAGTTTATTGAGACTTGCATAATCTGCCAGCAAGCTAAAGGAATGAAAACAAATCAAGGGCTCTACCAACCCTTACCAATCCCTTCAAGACCATGGGAGTCCATCTCAATGGATTTTGTAATGGGACTGCCTAAAACCAAGCAAGGATTTGATAGTGTTTTTGTCATAGTGGATAGGTTTAGCAAAATGGTTCATTTTGTACCATGAAAAAGCACAAGTGATGCATCTCACATAGCCAATCTCTTCTTCAAAGAAGTAGTCATAATTCATGGCTTACCTTAGACAATTGTATCTAACAAGTATGTAAAGTTCCAAGGACATTTTTGGAGGATACTCTTCAAGAAGTTGGGAACAAACCTCACCTATAGCTCTACCTATCACCCACAAATAGATGGGCAGACTGAGGTAGTAAATAGATCCCTAGGAAATATCCTAAGATGCCTAACAAAAAAATATACTCAAAATTGGGATACACTCCTACCATAGGTCGAGTTTGCATTTAATGACTCCTTGAACAGGTCTACCGGAAAAACTCCATTCCAAGTAGTATATGGTCTTCACCCCAAGGGACCATTAGATCTGATTGAACTACCATCTGACTTTTTAAAGTCAGTGCTCAAGGCCAAGAACTAGCAGAAATCATCACAAAGGTACAGTAGGAGGTCAAAGAAGCATTAAAAGGGTCAATTTTTAATTATAAAGAAAGTGTTGATAGAAGAAGAAGAGAAGTCCACTTCAAAGTGGGAGACAAGGTTTGGGCATTCCTAAGGAAAGAGAGACTACCTAAGTGTAGATACTCCAAAATCCAAATGAAGAAAGTAGGTCCATGTAGCATACTTAATAAAATAGGTGAGAACACCTATGAGATCTTTCTTCCTCCAACCTTGCAAATCTCCCCAATATTTAATGTGGCAGACCTCACACCATACAAAGCTACAACAGGTTCAATGAATGAGCAGGGTGAGGAAACAAACATCCAAGATGAAGACTATGTCACA
>MU227982.1:4033762-4064730 GCA_018584345.1 Thuja plicata | reverse complement strand
TCCTCCAACCTTGCAAATCTCCCCAATATTTAATGTGGCAGACCTCACACCATACAAAGCTACAACAGGTTCAATGAATGAGCAGGGTGAGGAAACAAACATCCAAGATGAAGACTATGTCACAAATATTCCCCAAAGAAAACCAGTGGAGTTAGAAGAAATTATGGAAAATAATTTATTAAGGTAGACTATAATTAAGAAGTACATGCAGTACTTAGTCAAATGGAAGGGGATCCCCAACATAGATGCTACTTGGCTGACCGAAGACCAAATCAAACACCATGGGACTTTGGTGGACTAGTTACCCTCAAGTAGGGACTTGAGTTTTGAAAATCAAGGGGAGTGTGGTGTAGGAGCACCTACTCTAGAATTAACAAAAAATACTATAAAGAAGTCCTAAGAACATCTAGTTAGCTTAGATATCTTAGTCAGGCACCTAGACCAAGTTGTGAGGCCTAGTTCCAGGATTGGCACAACTATAAGCCCTTGGCTAACTATGGTCAAGAGTGTTCAATGGGCCTAGGATCATAGGATTTTAGTCATTTTCATGTTTTTTATGTTTTAGATCCATGTTGGATCACTAGATTAGGCTTAGACCAAGTTTGGTCTCCTAGAGAGCAAAAGTTGCAAAAATGTTGTCAAAGTTGCTTAGCAACTTTGACAACTTCTTGCCAAAAGTTGTAATCAAAGCCCCCAATGGTCAGATAGTTTGAAATTCAGTTGTAAATAATGGGGAAGCCTTCAAATATCCCTTTCATGTGGGTGGAAGGTAAGATATGTAATTTGGCATTTTGGATCAATAAAAAATAAACTAATTCTCTGCAAATTCTCGAGAATAGTGATCTAGTATGAATGGGTATAGACCAGTTCACATGAAACATTGAGACCAAAAATGTGTTCATCCAATCTACCTTCATATGCAATTGGTTTCATGTTCTGATTCATCCTAGTTTGGGAGATACTAGTGTTTCTTGCAGGCTTACCTGGATTGTAGGCTTCCAAATAGGATTCCAAGAGGGTTTGATCTTTGGACCCAATTCCACCATGGAAATATGATGCCCCTTGGTGGAATTCAACCTTTGTCTATGTACTTTCATAATATTCAGGTTAGAGGTGGATTTCTGCAGGGAGTTGGTTTTTCCACAAAGCCCTAGGTGTACATCTCTATGTGTGCACCATTCTGTGACTTAGGACAGTCACCATAACTTTTGGTTGGGGATTCACAAAGACCTCTAACCTTGGATTCTAAATTATTTTGTATGTCCACACATGAACCTATGCTTATTTTGTGCATTTTCTTAGGAGAAAGAACATTTGTAGTTCATTTGGAGACCTAATTAGGCCTATTAGCCCGGTCTAACCTTGTAACAGCAGTGACTTCTATTTGTCTCCACTCCTTGGTGCTTGGATATGTTTATTAAAACCTTAAAGGGTATCAAAATCCCTAACCAATTCAATATCTCATTTGAAATCATTTTTATTTATGTTCAAATTTCCTTCTAGGAAGGGCTACAAGCCAAATCCTTAGGTTATGAAGCAACTTGGCGTTATGGGTGGCTTGTAAATGAAAGAAACATTGGAACTAAAGAAATAGGACCTAAATAGGCCAGATCAATGATTTTAGGCCACCCCTGGTCTTATAATTTGTCTCATGGGGTTTGGTTGTCTTTTGGGTTAAAGAGACCTCTTAGTGACTTCTCAATTGTTGGTGTTTGGGACTTGGCATAGCCTAGTGATTAGGTTGCCTTGGGTGTTTGGGTTGTGATAACCATTTCCCCTAGTCCTTACAATAATTGTGATAATTATTAGGCACTTGGACCCCATTGGGGTATTTGAGACATTGAACCTCACCAATTGTGCACTGTTTGAAGGCTTCCACTTGCCACTTTGCATCAGAAATGTTAGATGGAAGGATGTAAACCAGTAAGTACACCTATGGAAACTACTTGCAAGTTTCGCAAAGATGTTGATCAACCTAACATAGATCATACCCTTTACATATCTATGATTAGTGTAACCACCCTAATTTTGTCTACTTTAACTAGAGACCCTACTTTCCCTATGTGTGATCATAACCCTAATTATGTCAAGTCAATTATTCAACTATTGGTATAATTCATTAAAATCAATTTAATATCCTAAAATCAAATTGATTTCATCACTAACTCACATTAATTACCTTGGCCTATTTAAATCAATTGAACACAATTAAATACTTTGCTAAAGTGATTAATTAAAAGGAATTAAATAAAGTTTCTAATTACAACTCATCACATGCACATGGAAAGTCAATCCATAAGCCAATGAGAGTTCACTCTTATTGATCACTCACATGGATCACCAAAGATTCAATCTCCACTTCTTTTCACAAACCAATCTCAACCACTCATCTCTCAAATTCTTTTATAAAAGGATTGAATTTTGAGCTCAATTGGCCCCAATTCTTAGAATTTCAATTATACCCTTATGCTACTCTAATTTCTCAAATTTGAAATGAACTCTTATGTTGTCTATCTTAGTTCATAATCTCACATAGATAATTACATAATCTTCATTGGTCCTCTAAAATGAACTTTGCATGACAATTAGATTTATTTTCTCATTGAATCTTCCATTCTAGGATTGAATATGTCACTAATTTATACATAATTTGAGGGAAATTATAGCATTGAATCACATTATTCTTATATAGGAATCAATATGTCAATTTTGATGGTTTCCTTATGCTTTTATTTAATCTTCATATTTTTAACCATTAATATAATGACATATTAAAGTGTTGTGTTGTAGCTTGCAGGTACAATATTCACACACACATTTCTGGTGCCCACCATGGGGCAGAGCCCCTAATATCTCTCCATTTTTTAGCTAGTTAACCTCATTTTTGTTCTATGTTTTCTAGTGTAGAATCACATTTAGGAGCAAAGCATCGCCTTTAGTTGTAAAATCTAGCATATGGGAAAGAAGCTTGCATTCTATACATCATGTATCACATTCTGCAAATCCTAAATCATGTTTGGTAAAATCTCGCATCTTGTAATTCCTAGATTGCATTTAGTACAAAGACTAACATTTAGGATGATTAATCACATTTAGTAATTATTTCATCACTTCTGGGAAATACAATCACATTTGGTTAGTCTTCTGCATGTTTTGAAAATTTAATGACTAATCAGCTAACCTTGCATGTTTTTGGATGGAATTGATCATTTAAGTAGCCTAATGAGTTATTGCAGGATGTTGTCAAAGACTTATTTAGCCAAGAAGATGGAGTGAAAACTGCTAACAAGTGTTTTTGTAGGTTTCCTCATGCGATCAACCCCACTTTTATTGCAATTTCTAAGAATTTAATACATTTTCTACCATTTCTTAACTTGATTAGAGAAGTATGCTCTTTTCCTTCATGGAAAATTAGAACCTCAAACATCAAGTTATGATTTAAATAGAATTTGGAGGAAATGAACCCTTAAAATTGCTCAAAATTCAATTTCTTTAAATAGGAATTTAATTATAGAATTTAAAATCAATTCTTAGTCCAACTAGAGGATTATGCTCTTTTCCCAAGTTGGAAAATCAAAAACTTGATATGGGGGACTAGGTTTAGAGTTCTATATTTCAAGGGAATAAACTTGAATGATGTGCTTCATAGGAGAAAATGGCATGGATAGGAGAGTATGTTCTTCTTCTTTATGAAGCATCATAAATCTAGACTCCCAAGTCGCCAATCCTCTTTATTGCTTTCAAAACATTAGAGGGCATGTTGGTTGAGGAATAAATCTCTCGAGAACAACCCAAGTTAGGACAGGTGAACACTATCCCTTCCATCTCACTATAATCAAATGCTTCCTTGAAGGCCAAAGCCTTGGAAGAAATAATTGGTTTTGTCCTTGGAATTTTGACTATTATTCCTTGGACATGCTTAGATGTGTGTGGAGTGGAGCTTCTTGAATCTTGCTTGTGAGACTACACACATTTGAGTACTTATAGGGCTATAAACCTTAATTTTTCCTTGTGCAATTATATGGGGGATGGTTGTGAATGGATTCCCAAACATAAACAACATTTTGTAGTTGAAACTACCTTGTTTATCTCCAAAAGGTGATAATCTTTGTGCATGGAAAATAGTAATTACCCTAAGATAGTCATCATTTTGTGCCCTCACTTGCATTTGGAGTTGGATAATATGACATCATGACTGGAACCATTATGTGCTTGGTGATTTCCTTATTCTGATTAGCATGTGAGTGTGTACCTGAGTCTAGGAGAAAGTATTTTCATTATATGCCTAGAATTTAGGGAATAGGTGTGTGTTTGGTCCCATAACAAACTTGCTTGATGTGTCAAAATTGCAATTGAAAACATAAATTCCCCAAACAAACAACATTTTGACAATCACTGACATTCGTGTCATTC
Organism: Thuja plicata; assembly: GCA_018584345.1. Classification (NCBI taxonomy): domain Eukaryota; kingdom Viridiplantae; phylum Streptophyta; class Pinopsida; order Cupressales; family Cupressaceae; genus Thuja; species Thuja plicata. The sequence goes on along the minus strand of MU227982.1, from coordinate 4,060,317 downwards.
AAAAACACTCTGTAAATCCTCAGACAGACTCTGGAATCTGACAAATTTTTATGTACTTCAAGACAAAGTGGAAAAAACTACAAAAATACATTTGGTAAAGAAGCTCACATTTAGGAATCACAAGCTCACACTTCTAATCTAAGCTCACATCTGGTGAGTTGCATCTAGGAAAGAGGGTACTTGCACACATGTCACACTCAGAAACTCTATAGTTTTGGATACCCTTTTTTCTCTTCAGTCTAGTCTTGTGCTCTTGCTGGTCCGCCTATCACTGTTTCTCAATTTAATTGGAAGTCTACCTTTCATGTCTTTTAGGATTCTCACAATTGATCTCAAATCGTGTTGTCTTTTCACTAAAAAAATCTTCTTGATTCCTAGCTCACTATCAAGGCATTCTAACCCTTTGACACTAGAATCAATTACTCGAAACAATCACACATACTTTTCACAACTTGGACACACCTATTTGGACAATTTGGAAATCCTCTTAACACAATTGGAATACTTTTGATAGTTTGAGACCCAACTTTCTTCGTCACAAATTGAAAAATAAAAAAAAATAAAGAACTGATGGTGAAAACCACATTGTGGCAGTATTAGATTCAAAAATAGTAAAAACAAAAGATGTATCTGATGGTTAAAACCTCTCAGAGGCACAAAAAGATAATATTCTTGATATCCTCTGTGAGAAATTTCAAGAAAGATCTTCAGTACTGATTGAGCCAACACAACTAGTTAATTTGGGAATAGAAGAAGCTCCTTAATTGGTTCACCTAGCGCAATCATTATCAGAAGAAGAAAAGATGCAGTTTACTAAATTCCTCAAAGAGAAGAAAATCAACTTTTCATGGTCTTATACTGATATGCCTGTACTAGATCATGAGTTAATAATGCATCACTTATCTATAGCTACTGGAATTAAACCCATCAAACAAAAACTAAGAAAGATGCACCCACATGTGGCATGATTGGTGAAAGTGAAGCTGGAAAACCTCTTAAAGGATAGATTAATGAGGGTCATTTCTTATGTTGGATGTATTTCTAATGTGGTACCATTTTCTAAAATAGATAAGTCTATCAGGATATGCACAGACTTTAGGGACTTAAACAAAGCTTGTCCTAAAGATGATTTCCCACTGTCAAATATTCATATGATTATAGATCTTACAGTAGGATATCAAACATATTCACTCATGGATGGATTCGCAAGTTATAAAAAAATTAGAGATTCCTCCTGAAGACCAGGAAAAGACAACATTTACATGTACATGCGAAACATTTTGCTAGAATTTCATGCCATTTGGGCTAAATAATGTTGGAGCTACATATCAACGTGCTATTACGACAATTTTCCATGACATGATACAAAAAAACATGGAGGACTATGTGGAAGATACATTAGCCATTTCAAAAATAAGAATGACTCACATTAAAGACTTGAGGAAGATATTAGATCGAATGGAGAAATTTCAACTGAGACTCAATCCAAAAAAATGTGCATTTGGAGTTCAATTAGGGAAATTCTTAGGGTTTATTGTGTCAGCTAAAGTAATTTAGGTGGACCTTGAAAAGCTAAAATCAATAATGGAAATGTCACCTCCTCGCAATATCAAGCAAATGAGGATGCTTCAAGAAAGACTTTAGTCCATTAGGAGATTCATGTCCCAACTAGCAGATAGAGCACAACCTTTCACAAAATTTCTATATAAAGGTGTTACTTTCAAATGGGATGAGAATTTTGAAAATAATTTCAATGAATTAAAATACTATCTGGCTAATCCTCCTATTCTCATGGTGCCTATTCATGAAAAAACATTGCTACTCTATATCTCAGCTATGGCTACATCGCTTGGAGTATTGTTATCCCAAGAGGATCACAACAAAAAGGAAAGGCTGATTTATTATATCAGAAGGATGTCAATTTATTATGAACTCAACTACTATATCATTGAAAAAGCTTGCTTGGTAGTTGTTTTTGCATCCCAGAAGTTGAGACACTACATGCTCTCACATACAGTGAAACTTATCATAAAAATTGACCCTCTCAAATACCTCTGGAGTAAAACAACATTGAAAAGAAGACTATAAAAATGGGTCTTGATACTAAGTGAACTTTATATCGAGTATTTTGACAAAAGGGATATGAAAGGACAAGTACTAGTAGATCAACTAACTGATTCACCATTAAAAGATGATGCACCTTTAATTATAGAATTTCTAGATGATACAATCATGTACTTAACCGAATGTCCTTGGAAAATTTATTTTTATGGATCTTTCACACAACAAGGATCTGGAGAAGGGGTACTATTTATCACCCCTCAAGGTTACAGGATACCTAAGGCATATAAACTAATTTTTCCATGCACTAATAACATCCTAGAATATGAAGCATTGGTGAACGGGCTCAAGCTAGCTATGGAATGGAAAATCATAGAGTTACATGTGTATGGTGACTCTCAACTCATTATAAACCAAGTGAATTGTGACTATAAGACAAAATATGAGAATCTAATTCCTTACTAATAGGTGGTGGAAGATTTGAAAAAGTACTTTATTTTCATCACACTCCAACAAATTTCAAGAATAGAAAACAAAGTTGTAGATGCTATGGCTACACTAGCATCTATGTTAAAAATATAGGAACACCAATTCTAATATGACTTATTGGTGGAATATTTATCCTTTCCAACATTTTATACACCTAAATCCAAAAATATTTATGCCTTAAATGCCCAAGACCAATCCTGATATACCAAAATGATTTCCTATCTTACTGATCAAACCTTACCTAATGGTCTATCTAAGAATGAAAAATGGGCTTTAATTAGGATAGCATCATGTTATTTCCTCATTAATACTAACTTATATAGATGAGGTCTTGATGGAACATTTCTTAGGTATTTATAACAAGAAGAGTCTGACCACGCATTAAAAGAGTTTCATGTAGGTGTATGTGGATTGCACTCGAATGGATTTTCATTGGCTAAGAAAATTTTAAGAGTTGGCTACTATTGGCCTACAATGGAAAAGTATGTCATGCAATTTTCTAAAACATGTCACAAGTGGAAAATACATGGAAACCTTATCCATGCTTTAGCCAGAGAACTCATACCTTTTATAACACATTGGCCATTTCAGCAATGGGACTTTGATCTTATTGGATAGATTTATCCTAACTCTTTAAGTGGACACATATTCATCATCATGGCCACTGAGTATTTCGCTAAGTGGTTTGAGGTAGTGTTGCTGATCAAAGCTAGGGGTAAACAGGTGGCTATATTCATCTTGAACTACATCATTTGTAAGTAAGGGATATCCTCTTCTATTGTAACAGACAATGGGGGTAGTTCAAAAATTAATATATTGAGGAACTTTGTACACGGTTTCATATCACTTAGCATTTTTCTTCAATCTATTATCCTCAAGGTAATGGACAAGCTGAGGATTCAAACAAGAACATCTTGAAAATCTTACATAGAACTATGAGTAAGTATGGTAAAGACTAGCATTTCCAATTAAATTTGGCACTATAGGCCTATAGAAAAAGTATCCGAACACCAACAGGAGCTATGCCATTTTCTCTATTCTATGGCAAAGAAGTAGTTCTACCAATTGAAGTATAAATTCCTTCTTTGTGAGTATCTCTCCAAGGTCTTGTTACAAATGAACAATACCAGATTGATAGGGTTCAAGCACTAGAAATACTAGATGAGAGTAGACAACAAGGGTGCGATCATCTCAGGGTATAATAGAAAATAATGTCAAAAGGGTACAACAAGAAAGTAAATCCATGACAATTTCAAGTGGGGGATCTCGTTCTAAGAGAGAATCCTAAAAATTAGCCAAATAGAGAACAAAAAGGCAAGTTTGAACCCAATTGGCTGGGGCCTTTTATTATAACAGCCACTTTAGGAAATGATCTTATCAGTTAGCTAAATCTAAGAGAGATGTCCTTCTTGATCCCATCAATACTCTACACTTGAAGTGGTTCTACGCTTGACATCTGGCTGAAGGGCCTGTACAGTGGAAATGATTCTCAAAAAATACCAAAAAAATTAGAAAATTAATCCTAAAAAAGTCAAAAATAGTGGAAAAATTCCTACAAAAAGGTATTCTTGGTGAAAACCTAGAAAATAGGCACCTTGATACCACAAAAAAAGTAAAAAATCAAAAAGTACAAAAAAATTAAAAGATAGAAAAATTCCCTTCGCAAAAACTTGGCAAATAGGCATCTTGGTAGCAAAAATAAAAGGCTTTGTCGAGTGGTGAAAACCTGAAAAATAGGCATCACTTGTACTTTGTGCTCCATCTATCAATGCACTTCTGACACTAATCCTTTATGATCACACCTTTGCTATAGGTTGACTTTGAGTTCCTCACAAATGTCTTATCCTTTCCTGGGATTTATCTGCATTTGCATCTTAGGGATAGTAATTCTGCACTGGGGGCATCTCTACTAGCATATTTGGTCAGCGTTTTCTAGGTTGTCCTAGGTCCTTGTCTAGGAAGGTTTGCCACTATAAACAATATTTCTGAATAATTGAATCAAAATGTCAATATCACAAACACAGGTGTTTCTTACACACCACCTACCTGTAATAGACATCATACTAGTATTTCTCAGCACTTTAATCAAATAGTGTTCCTTAAACACTACATTAGATTGCAATTGTTGATAAAGTTTATGTCACTTACTCAGACATAAAAACATATTTCTTAATTCCAAGTTGTGATTGATTATTTCTCTACTATGATTAAAAAATGAATCAATGGTGTTCCTCAACACCACATAAGCACATATAGACTGATCTTGGTTTGATTATGACTCTTTTATGTTTCGATGATGTTTCAAACTAGAAGCATGTAAGCAGTTATAAATTTTCTTTGACTGATTATCAATTTTTTCTTGTTATGTCTGTCAAGTTACTCCATGACATCTATTCAAAAACAAAGAGTCACAAGGACATGGGGCATCACATTTTCTTTATTTTCTACGTATGGTGATTCTTTCAATGATCCTATATATTTCACCTAACTTGGATGTTTATGGTAAGAGCTGCCAACATGAGTGGATAGCCGCATATATCTCGATCATTTTTAAGTGTAAACTAAGGGGAGGATGAATCAATGTCCTTGTCTATTTCTAATCAAATTATTAGTAAGGTGTACGATGTAAAATGTACCTAAGGATATGAATATTGAAGGTCGTTGCGAGTTGCATATTCTTGTATTACACATAGAAGATGATTCTTAAAGAAAAAGGAGATAATTAACAAGTCATCTTGGCATTTATGCCTTGATGCTTAGGTTTATTTTTTGACATTGCATCCAATAAACATAGTATTCATACTTTCATGATACTTTATAGGTATTAGTGATAGTTGTACAATCTGATGATATCCTTTACACAAACACCCTATGATGATAAAATGTACACAAATCAGTGACAGTCCTAGAAGTCTACATTTTGATATATTTAAGATTGCATGATTCATTTATAAACAACATAAGGGTATGAGCTCAAAATAATTTCCTAGTTCATTCAAAATCCAATTTTGACTACTTAATCTATGTTACTGATATATTAATTTTGTTGCATATCCATTGCATTCATTTTGTATTCATAATGGGAAAAGAGAAAATACAAAAAAAAACATTCAAGTATTGCATTTTTTACATCCTAAGTGCATCTATACATATATTTTCATAAAGAAAATATCAAAAACATACATCTACATATTCATCTAGACTCAACCAAATACATCTATATATCAGTAATAACCAAATAGCATAAATGATTGCATCACATGAATCTATTCTAAATCATTAAAGACCAAGTACATAATCACAATATGCATCAATCTACTCATCTATCAAACAGAGAACTAATGAGTATATCAAAATCAGAAGCAACTATCTTAGATATATATTAGTGAATATCAGATAAAAATGTGGAAATGTCTGCAAAAATTATCAGTGAGATCATGATAAAGCATATACATAGGTATCAAATGTCTGTAGTACAAAGGATGGTCACAAAAGGATCAATATACAAAAAATCCCAAATATAATCACAAATCATGTTTAACTACCACCCTCTCCCTAATTCAAAGGAGGAGGTGGTGCATCAGCTCATGGATGTTGAGCTAGTTGAGGCATAGCTCCCTCTAAATGTTGGGCTACAATAGAATATATAGTTTCTCTCTAAGCCTGTGGAACCATAGCACAATACAAGGGAAAATAATATACAGCTCTCTGCCCCTGATGTGTGGTTGTGTGTGCATGTATGTCTCTCTCTGCTCTAAGTCTGTCACCCTATTGAACTCTCTCATATCTCAATCTCTCAAACTATCTATCTCTATCATCCAGTAATGTCTCCAAAGTAGTAATCCTATCTCTGAGCTTCTCTCACTCTCTCTAGAACTGTGATAAAGGGTCTCCATCCCTGCCAGTATCCATGCATGTATCCCTAGGAGGATCTTGTCTTGAAGGTCTACCTCCCCCACTAGGCCCCTACCTTGAAGATCTCTAAATTTTTTTCTTCTTCCTAGTAAATAAAGGACCTAGATCCGTACGTGGAGGCACAATTCTAAATTGAGTTTGTCTGCCCTCTCCACTAGCACCCACTCCACCACCACCCCTTTAATCTCAATCATCTCCCCTATCATCACGACCATGTCTCTGACCTCTGTCCAGGGGAGGGCTCCTGCCATCTCTTCCACAACCACCTCTCCCATCTCTCTTGGCTTTTCCTCTGCCTCTGACCGGTCCATCATCTGCAAGATCATAATCTAACATATTGTCTATGTGAGGTTCTACCTCATCTAGTACTGTGAACCAAGGAAATGGAAACTGTAAAAGATGTGCAAGATAGACATCAGTGCACCCATCATCGGCTACATCTAAAAGATAATCCCATCCTACAACAACCATCTGACCAATCTCAAGTTGTGTAGTCTTGTAGCATAAGTAGGCTCCCCACTATGGCTCCTCATCATGGATTCAAGTGTAAGAAGTTGAATCCTAAGACACACCCTAAATCCAGCCAAACTGTCTGAGGACACGGGTAACAATGAATCTCTCAACAATATATCATGTCTGGCTGATCAAGTACCTTCTCTAAAATAATTAATGCATCAATCGCCTATCTAAAGTCCACTCCTTGCAATCTAAGTATGTTCTCCACTCGACCAGTGTGATATCATCAAAAACCCACCGCCAGTATTCCAACTTACCCAAATGGGGCTGCTAGATGAAACCTAAATACATATACACGTAAGGCTCCTCTAGTTCCCTTTACCTATCAACAATTGGTCATGTCACTGGGATGTGCTCCTAGACCTAGATCTATAAAATCAAGATGCCAATAGTCATGCTTTGGGATTACTCATACGTGATCTTCTGTAGTTCTCTATACATATGTGCAAGTATACAGCTCCCCCAGCCAAATCTACATGTGGAGACAACCATCTTCTCCAAAGTCTCTACCCAACCGCACATGAACCCATGTTGTCCTCAGTCAAGCTTCAGAATACCACAAATCAATCCATCAAGATATACTGGTAGTCGATCATAGTGATCACACATACATTCCTATGTCAGATATCTCTAGACTATGGATGGATCTTCAAAATACCTCCACGCAAATGCAATCGCTATAGTGGAGTGCAACTCAAACTAAACCTCCTGTCCCATCATAGGAATGTGCATGATACACCACACATCCTCTAGGGTGACTATCATCTCACCAGTCAAGAGATGGAAGGTGTTTTTCTCTGAGTGCCATCTCTCAGTAAGAGCAGTCAACAATCCTTGATTTACCCTAATATCGGGTAAATCTATCAATGAGGTCAAACCAAGATGTTCTATAATCTGTAACTCAGCATCGGTCAAAGAATTTCATAAAGAAAGGACTCATGTAGGATGAGGTCCTAGGAATGATACAACCTCAAAATCATTCTGTTACATAGTTATAGGTTTACATCAGTATCCTAGCTAAGGAAACTATGGAAAAAATCTAACAGTTAAGTCTTTTTGGCCTTCATAAAGAGGAAAAATAGTCAAAATTGGATAAACTAACTCCTTCTACTAAAAACAATACTATTTTTCCTGGGTGCGATCCTGCATACCATACACGGTTTGAAATCTACCAGATACAATAGGGAATCCAGGAAACAATCCTATTTTGATAGGATGCGACATGAGATATAGGATGCGACCCTATTTTCACAGATGCAACACAATTCATAAGATGGAAATAAAATACTAGAAATGATGCTCCGATACATAATAGAATGCGATCTTTTTTGTTATAGGATGTGATCTAGAATTTTACAAGAAAACTGGATGCGACAGGGATTGACTAGATGTGATCTAGGATATTGGATGCAACTCAAAGTTAATAGTCTCCTAACTACTGCAAAAAGTGACAAAATGAAAAATAGAAAGCGTAAAAAGGTAGGTGTCAATGTACTCACTGGATGTGCATAATGGGTCAGGCATTGGTGATGATTTTCTAGCTCAAATCAATCTCTCTCCATGGGGACCACCATATTCTCTGCAGAGCTGGATTTACTATGGACAAAAGTGAAAATGAATGGGTAAAAAGTATTTTTGAGACTTATATTGACCTTTTTGAGCTGTCTAGAAGCTCCGAACTTCTCCCTAGACTATCAAAATTTAATTTTGTTCTTCTTAGATATATCACAAACAAAATAGAATGCATTGACGATGTTTTCAATAGCACAGTAAATATTTTGTGGCAGTCTCCTCTAAATGTAGAATTACTCGATATGTTCAGAAAATGATTCGCAAGCTTTACACAATCATTTTTCTGGGTTTTTTATCAAAAAATTGCACATCTTGGTTATACTTCATTTTATCAAACTCAAAATTTACATTTTCAAGTAGTCAACTTGGTAAAATTGTCTTTTCTCTTAACACACTTTCGCTTCATCGCATCTTCTAATTGATTCTTTCTCGATCCAAGTGATCTATTCCATTGATCTATCATTTTATAGAGGGATTTAATTCTATTTTCTTTCGATTTCATTCTTGAGGGGGCATGATCACACTTAAAATCAATCAAATTCTTTCTCAAAAAGAAAAACTGAATTCATCATCAAAAGACTAGGGGCATGGCAGTCTCCTTCGATCAAGTTGGGACTATTGGATAGAAGGCTTCAATGCTAAACAAGCCAGATATCTATGCCTACAATCTCTCATATCTTTATCAATCTCTTATAATCTTTGTATTGACCTTCGTTTGATCAAGTTTGGAGTTAGTATTATCTATTCTCGTTCGATCAAGTTTAGAATTGATACCTCACAACTTGCAGAAGCTTTGTACTGACCTTCGTTCGATCAAGATTTAGAGTCAATATTATCAATTCTTGTTTGATCAAGTTTGGAATTTATATCTTTAGATCTCTTCTTAATCAACCTTTGTTCGATGAAGTTCAAAGTCAATATTATCAGTCTTATTTCAATCAAGTGTGAGACTAATCTCATCAGCCATTTTGTTTAATCAAGGGAAGAATTCTCAAATCTTTCTGAAGTCAACATAAGACATTCTTCAATCAATGCACTTCTCACACATCAATTCAAAGAGGGGAAAATGTAACCACCCTAATTTGGTCTACTCTAACCAGAGACCCTATTTTCCCTAAGTGTGATCATACCCCTAATTATGTCAAGTCAATTATTCAATTATTGGCATAATTTATTAAAATCAATTTAATCTCCTAAAATCAAAGTGATTTCATCACTAACTCACATTAATTACCTTGGCCTATTTAAATAAAATGAACGCAATTAAATACTTGGATAAAGTAATTAATTAAAAGGAATTAAATAAAGTTTCTAATTACAACTCATCACTTGCACATGGAAAGTCAATCCATAAGCCAGTGAGAGTTCACTCACATATATCACTCACATGGATCACCAAAGATTCAATCTCCACCTCCCTTTACAAATCAATCTCAACCACTCATCTCTCAAATGCTTCTATAAAAGGATTGAATTTTGAGCTCAATTGGTCCCAATTCTTAGAATTTCAATTATACCCTTATGCTGCTCTAATTTCTAAAATTTTAAGTCCACTCTTATGCTATCCATTTTAGTTCATAATATCACATAGATAATTACATAATCTTCATTGGTGCTCTAAAATCAACTTTACATGATAATTAGCTTCATTTTCTCATTGAATCTTCCATTCTAGGATTGAATATGTCATTGATTTATGGCTAATCTAAGGGAAATTATAGAATTGAATCACACTCTTTTTATATAGGAAGAAAGATGTCAATTTTTATGGTTTCCTTATGCTTTTCTTTCAATCTTCATAGTTTTAACCATTAATATAATGACATATTGAAGAGTTGTGTTGCATCTTGTAGGTACAATATTCACACACACACAATTGGTAGTCTCTTATATCTGGCTACTAATAGACCTGATATAATGCATTCTATGTGTTTGGTTTCACGGTTTCAATCATCTCCAAAAGTATCACATTTAAATGTTGTTAAAAGGATACTTAAATATATTACTCCTACTTTTGACTATGGACTTTGGTATCCCAGACATGATGATTTTACTCTTTGTGCCTATACAGATGTTGATTGGGCAGGTTGTATTAATGAAATAAGAAGTACCCCATGTTGGCATTATGATGAATTATGGAGGAGAAATGATGATTTTAAGTTTTTCATTGATGTCAGCTTATTAACTCTATTAGTTTTGGTAAATCGGTTACCCTTGCTGACTGACAGGATGAATAGGTGAAGCAGATATGCTAAGTGTTCTAATCAGTGAGTAGGAAGACAGTTACAACTTTGATATTTGAGTAGTGCTCAGGATGGTGAGAACATTGGGAGTTGCAATCATTACCAGTCTTATTATGGTAAGATTAGTACTGATGTATGACTACGATAGTTAAGTCAACATTTTATGAAAGTTAGTATTTTGATGAGTGTTTTATATGAACTGGTTGAGTTACCAATTGGTTCTTGATGATCAGATGGTTAATGCGGTTAATTTGATATCAATGTTTTTTATTAAATGTTTTGGGCCAACATGATAAGGTTTATTGATGCGGATTTTTATGAGCTAAGTCAATTTGAGGGATGACCTATATATTTGTTTTAATGTTTAACCAATTTAAGAATAGATATTTAAAGGGATGCAAAATCATATATTTAGGGTTGTTGATCATGTTTTTGGTGTTTGTGATTAGAGACAAAGGCTGAGTACTACATAAAGAGTTTAGGGACTTAATTGGATCTTTCAAGAAAGTAGTATCATTCTAGATCACCAATTTGAATTCATTTATCAAGGCTAACTCTAATAGGTTAGAAAGGTTAAATACCTTAATAGGGTGGACTTTAACAAGTCATATTGTTTAAATCCTCCATCAAGGTGACTTTTGAGGAGTTATAAATCCTCTAGAGAGGTAGATATTAATAGATCTCTTTGTACTTATAACAAGGTACTAGTAACTCTTAACTATGTGAGCCCCCAATAGGGTATTGTAAGCATCTCCTAACAAGGCAACTCTTTTTACTGCAACAAAGATATTTGTGTGTGTCATCCCCACTGTGGTTTTCTCCCTCTTACAAGAGTTTTCATGATTAAAATAGTGGTTTTATGGTTTATTATTTTTGTTTGATTGAATTACTTTACTTATATTGCATAGTTACATTTGCTTGTTTGGTTTTGTGGGAGTTACTTAAAAGAATATTCATATTATTGGTTGAATTAGTACATGTTCTATTTGCATTGATTCAACCCCCCTCCCTCTTAGTGATTCTATATATTAACAATTGGTATCAAATCCTACTACCCTTGAAGAATTATAAAAGGTTGGGTGAGATCCTTAAGGTGGACATGGATTTCATAGAAGACAACTTCTTTAGGCTGAGGACATGATTGAGAGAATTAAAGACCAGCTAAAGATCTCTAGAGGTAAGAGATAGGAGCTTCTCCAACAGTTGAATGAAAGAAAAGATCATATTGAACATCTTTCTAAGAAAAGTAGATCTGATGAATTTGTATTTGAAGCTACAGCCTTGGATAATGAGAAGCTTCCCAAGGATAACAAGGACATGCACAATATTCTTTACAAGCTGAAGCAAGAAAAGAAAAACCTGCAAAAGGAGTTGGAAAACTTTTCAATAAGAATGGGTGAAGAGATAGAACCAAGGAGATCTACAAATCAAGCTAAGAAAGATTTTGAGGATGCCCTAAAATCTAAAGATGAAACCCTAGTAGCTAAGGTGGATGAACTTTTCAGATATGAGCATGAAATTGATACATTGAGGGAACACCCACATGAGACTAATAAAGAAAATGTCAATGTCACAAGTGAGAATTAACATTTGATACATGAGAATAAAAATTTGAGAGAAAAGTTGAAGAGTGATAATGACCTGCTAGACAAGGTCAAAAAGAGTTCTACTAATCTTGATGAAAAAATCTCAACACAAAGGAGAAATGGTGAAAGACAAAGAATAGGGTTTTCCAAATTTGAATTTGGTGAGTCATCTGGTACTAAGGAGACTCATGAAAAAGAGAAGACTGCACCTAAGGTGAAAAACAACAAACCTGGTAAGAGGAATTATAAACCTGTATATTTCAATTGTTACAAGGAAGGGCATATTGCTAATGTTTGTCGGTTTAAACCTAATACATAGAATCATAGGTTTGCAAATTCTTTTGGTAGATTGGTTGGTTACAATGCTAGAATAAATTTTTTTCAAGATAATTGTTATTACTATAACATGTATGGCCAGAAGGCTAATGAGTGCAAGGCTAGAATCAACAGTGTAAGGCCATTTGTTAACTAGGGCAGCCCTTACCAAAGGGAGAGACAATTCAATGTTACCTATTTTGTTTGTCACAACTTTGGATACACAACAGTCAATCACAAGATGAGAACCTGTAGAGGTAATGCTGGACCTTGCAAACTGGTATGGTGTGTTTTAATTGAAATAAGATTAGACATATTGCTAGATCTTACAAAGTGAAGATGAAAAACACTAGAGTTCAATTTGTGAATAGGCTTGATAATGATAAAGGGAAGAATGTTGCATATGTTGAAGGAATCAAGAAGTAAATGAAGGATACATGGGTAAAGAAAGGAGAATTGAAGTCTTCTGAAATGACTGATAACTCCACTACATTGGGTAATGTGGAGACTTCATCATCTAAATAAGTCAAATCTATTGGCTTAGGGGGAGAAAATTAAGTAAGATCTATAATAATTCCATTAAGTTTGTGTTTGTGGTAAGATTTATCAACATATTTAGATGCCTAATGATGTAATGTAAGAATCTAATGAGGTATATTGTATTACACGAGATTCTATGTGACCGCATAATGTTTTTAATTATGACATAGTGACTTTTATGTTTCTAAATGTTATGACCAGTTAAGGTTATTATTTGAATGTTTATATTTATTTCTTAGAATTGAGACGTTATAAGGGAAAAAATGAAGTTCAATAGTCACTTTACATTTTATGAGCCAAGAAGTGTATTTTCAAGCATATGCTAAGTGATTCCTAAGTGTTTTCCAAGAAATTGTGGATTGGAGATTGTATTTCCATGCTTGAAATGAGGTGGTGTTCGAAGAACTCTAGTAAAAAGATAAAGATGTATCTCTGTGTTGTGGAGGTTCTCTTGTGAGGAGATCATTGTTAGCATTATGGACACACTTGTGTTGGTTGGGATCACTAATGAGCCAAGACTTTTTTCAAGTTACATCCTTTGAAGGTGGGAAAAAATGATCTCGTTGGTGCCCTATCTTCAATTCCTCATGGTGTGTTGTTAAATGAAGATGTGAGATCCATTATTTATTGAAAAATTGAATACCTCGGTTAAATTTTTATATTCATTACATTTTCTAGACAATGTGATGGTGCTAATTTGAAGGTTGAGCATAAGTATTTGACTGGTAAGGGTTTTTCATGTGTTTTTGACCTACCTATTGATTTTGAAACCAATTGGATTAGATATGTACTGATTCAAGCCCACTATAAATTTTTATGGATGGAAAGACCACACAAGATTACCAAGGATATTATCCACACGGTGAAAGGATTATGTGTGACCGGTGATGTACCTATTTTAAGAACTATTCCAACTGGTGAGGTCACTCATCTTAGGAAGTCAGAGAAAGATTAGTGTGCTGTGAATATAAATCAAAGTTAAGATGTTGAAAATAAGTTTACTTCAATGGTGGTCAGTTAAAGAGTTGATCAATCGAGCTAATTGAACAGTGTGGCTAGTGGAGGAATTCATGCAACTTATCAGATGGTTAAGGAAAATTCTTGATATGACCTATGTGAGGTCATGAGAGACAAGCTATTTGTGAAAAGAGAAAGAATCAAGAAAGATAAGAAATAGTCATTCTAGTATGGTTCACTACTGGTATGTATATTATTCTATTTGCAGAATAATTTTCCTAGTATTGGTCAGATTCAGTGGTCAATCGATAGACCTGCAATTGTGCAAATTAAACAATGCATAAGGTTGCTAGGAAATAACTTAAATTTTACTATGTGGTGTTATTTTAGGGATTTTCATAAACATGTGCATGAGAGGGAACATAGCCAAACCGATATAGTGGAAAATATAAAAATGATATATGTTTAATTGTGGGTACTGATACATGCATTTTGCATAAGGTAAAACCAAGAACTGCTTGGGCTTTACCGATGGTATGAATTTTATGGTGATATTGTGTAAGTTCATGTTTATGAGTTAATTTCCAAAACAATTGATGTTACTAATCTTAGGTTTGGTACCTATGAAGAATCCTATTTGAAAATCCCTTCACAATTGATTGCACCTATGATGGAGAGAAGGGTGAGGGAAAAGGTTGATAAATTAGTCAAACAAAGTGGCATTACAAAAGAGATGATGAGTAAGATCAGGAAGAAATTTGAGACTAAACAAGAAGGAAATTTTTTTGTTGTAGTAGAGAAAGATGATGTAGAGGTTGTAACTCCTACAACCGGTAAGGCAACGGGTAGAACTACTAGGAGTTCCAAATTTATTAAAGAGAAAGAGAAGGAGAAGGAAGTAGAGAAGACACCTGAGATAGTGAAAAGGACCTATAAGAGGAAGAAAGGAATGATTCGAGGTTACAAAGAGTCTAAGAGTAAAATAAAAAAACAAGCCTACTGCTGAAGAAGATGAACCTAAAACTGATTTAGACAAAGATCAAGAAGTGTTGAAGGCTAATGGGAAGAAATAAAATGTAGTTGGTATGACAAATGAGAAGTCAGTTAATCCTCAAAATTTCAGAATTTGAACATAAGATGTCATTGTAAAGATTATTAGGGATTATGGTGGTATAATTGATGCAAACTGATGTTGTGATAACTTTGATGATGCAGATAAACAAAATATTGAAGATGCTATTGTTTTTAGTTTGTATAAGTTTTGTAGAGGACTTAGTGAATTGCATAAACCTATACCTAGTTCACTATATAAGAAGATTGAGATGAGATTGAGAGATGCTTTAAGGAAAGATAGAGAAATGATGGAGTGGGCCTTAATCTTATTGAAGCCTAAATTACCTATTGAAGATGTAAAGCTTTTAATTGAGGTAATGAGACCTGGATTAAAAACAAGAACAAGAGTACACAAGATACTTATTGGTGAATCTCAAGTAGTCCATGATGAAACAATTCTCATCATAAAGGAGAAATTGAAAGAACATAAACCAGAAGAAACTACTCAAGAGAAGGTGATAGTAGAAGAAATTGGTTCTACTGACCAAGTAATTGAAGATATTATAGGTAATTTATCTTCTAATAAACCACAACAAGATCCTAATGTTGAAATTGCAGATGTGAAAGATTGTTAGGGTCTATTTGAGTCACCATGTTAAAAGTGTTCTTAACCCCTTGGTATATGTAATTCTTGCTCGGTTTCCTCCTTTTCAAAAAGTTTGCATCAAAGAGTTTCTCAATGTCGACGTTTCCTTTGAGTTAATCGCCTCAATGTTTCAAACTTTTCTTGTTGAGTCGGATCCTTTCGGCCAAGTGTTGGTAGCTGTTGATCCTTCATGAACCCCTTTGAACCTTTTTTCAAAGTAGTCCAAAGTAGTTCAATCAAATATATTGGTCTAACATTGGTGATTGTAGGAGGGACCCGTGCCACATTACTACATGGTGGAAAACCACTTAGATCCACTTCAAACCTCCATTTGAAGTATTTCAAAGAAGTTTGAAGGAAGCTTCAGCAGAATCAAATATTAATGTGATAGCTAAGGTGATAGGTGATGAGACACATCAGAGCACTAATCATCGAAATGATGGTACGGCCAGTCTTGAAGAGATGGTAGCCACAGGAGAATTCCATGATGGCACTGTGATTTAAGGCAGATGTTATCTCAACACGAGTGAACTAGTGGCATTAAATGGAAAGTAATGATGACTTAAGTGGTTTGATAAAACAAAGCAATCACCATATGTCACATCATGAGATTCACTCTACCCTAGCCTACATGCCACATTTAATATTCATCTCTTCAATTATATTTCAACATGGTGAGAATTCTTTAAATTATGTCATTCATCTTATTTCTTTTCAAAGCTAGATTGTGGAGTCTCGGCTATGAAGGACAGAGATTTTTGCTTCCCTAAGTGGATAGAGTATAGGTAAATGCTGAAAAGCCTCCTTTTGCTACCTATTTTCAACATGATAGTGTGTTTTCAAGGGATTATAGTTCTTTTGTTTCTTTTTGGAGGGGAAGATGAGGTCTAGTATGCATTTCTTTGGAAATATTGTGAATCTAGAGTGTAGAGCCCTGGTGATCACAAACACCAATTTGTTGGGAGTTGAAGTAGAGAACATGGTAGAAATTTTGAAAGTTTATATAGAGAAAATTCATACTATAGAGATCATGTCTAGTGGGTTGCTTCAAGCTACTACTTTTCCCCTGGCTGTGATAAGTCCAGAACTAGTTCAACAGTGCATAAACCACTATGACATCAAGTCTAAGAGTGTTTTAAGTAATGAAGGAAGAAGGCTCTTGAATATAACAAGAGAGAAAATAATGTCAGTTTTCAAGCTTCTTGATGAGGCTTTTTCCATATTTACCCCAACCCATTCACTTGATCAATTTTGGGAAGCAAGTAACAATAAGCGTAGTAACATTGCTCATAAGTGGATAGAGTCAAACTACAGGGGAGGGTCTAAATTGCCCAAGATTTTAATGAAAGACCACATGAAACCCCATATTCGTGATATAATGGTTTTGATGCACAGAGTGAAAGGGTCAAAGCAAGTACTCATTTTTAAAGACTCAATGTACTATTTAATAGAGATTGTTTTGGAAGGGAAGAAACATTTAGACTAGGCTGAAATAATTGCAAGTTCATTAAGAGACCAGCTCAAATAGGCATAGGCAATACAGAACAAGGTTTATATTTCCTCGTACTTGATTTATTGTCTTTCACACACTCAAGATCTTGTTGGGATTCCCCATGAACCATGGAGCGAAGATATAAGTATTTTTGAATATTGCCCCTTGTTGAGAAGAGACAAAGTCCTAGAAGACTACAGGAGATTTCATGATTTCTTCCTCGGAAAATTGTGTTACCAATTAGCTGGAACCCCAAAATAGAGAATTTCCCCAGAAGCACAAAATATAGTTTAACATTATGGTAGTTTCTATATTCATTTTTTGTGCTTTACCTATGTGAGAGTTGGGGGTTTTGATGAAGAACCCCTTAAATTGCCAAGGTTCAACTTTGACTGCTTCATTTTAGCAGAAGTTTGTAGATAGATGTTCACAGTGATAAACAATATTCTTCCAAAGGAAAAATGGGATTCTATGTTCCCAATTAATCTTGGAGCCATGACATGCAAGAATATGATCGATGCCTCCGTAATAGGCAGTAATCTAGTGGGTTTCCACATGCAATTTTATGAACTAAGGAGAGGGTTCGACAACAAAGGTTTCACAAGGTAGGCCCTCAACTTGAGTATCTAGTTGAAACTGAACCCGCATATTAAAGATTTGTGGGAAGACATTAGAGATGAAGAGGAAATTAAAGAGAGGGATCATTCTAGATTATTGATTCCCCAGATCAAAACCCTACAACTAAATTTTGACGTAACTGGCCTAAACAAAGATAATTCTGAAATCATTGAACCTAGCTTTGATGGTTCAAACATGGAGGCTTTTGTGGAAGTAGAATGGACAAGGGAAAAAGAGGAGAACATCAAATTAAGGGCTAGGTTCATTTTATCCTACACAAATGTCTGGTTGAAAAGAAAAAACAAGACAGAACAAGAATTAGGTCTCCTAAGAAATCTAATTCGAGTTCCATCCTAGTTGAAGTATTACCTAATCCCTCTAACGCTTCCCACTTGATTACTCACGCAGGTCATATTTCTTCATCTAAAAAGAAAGTAACCTCCAGTGGACATCCTATCGCACCCCAGACAAGGTTGAGAACTAGGTCTCAAAGTCAGGCACAAATGGCTTCTCCAGATTCCAGCTATATTGATATTGACATCAATGACAAAGATATCTCTTTCTCACCTGAACATGATAAGAAAGACCTGGCCAAAATAACCCTAGACAGAATAACCTGGCCACAATAACCCGATGACAAAATAACCCAGGGTCATAATAACCCATCCCAAAATAATCGATAGTCAAAATAACCCATGGACAAAATAACCCCATAAGATTATAGAGAAAGGAAAACAAAATTTATAAATTACAAGTATATTTCTAAAAAATGTTTTTATTCAAATTTTCAATTAAAGTGTCAAATTATGAGCAATGTCTCTTGTATAATCTAAAATATTATTAGTGTCATAAAACTTGGTTGTATAGTGTGTCCGACCATATATTTCTCTATTTTATTTCATTCAACTTATGTTTGACAGTGATCATCTCAATTTTTGGAGCATGATTATGTCCTATACTGCTAATCACATCAGCAGATTCTGTTTGTGTTGTCGTATAGCACTGACTTGAACATTTATTTATAAAATATTCTACACAATGCCAGATCATTTTATTGACACTTTCTCGATGAAGAAAAAATGTGTAACCATTTAAAATGAGTAATTTCTTATTTTTTTGACTTGTTAAAAATTGAAGAGGCATTATATATATTAAAAATTATGAAGAATTTCTTGATTCCCTAAAAGTAAATTTATTTTTGTATACTTTTATAGAAACCCCTAGGAAAATTTAATATAATGTTCAAAAAATTACATTAAAAAATATATTTTGATTTCTCTTTTTCTTATCACTCTACACACTCTTAATTCTTCTCCTCTTCTTCCTTCCTTTACTTCTCTTAATTCTTCCACCTTATATATCCTCTGAATGCCTCTTCATAATGCCTTGTGACTTATATCTTTTCATAATAACTCTTATTTAGCTTATTCCCATGAATTTGTCTTTATTTCTATAATTATTTACCATTTTATAAGTTATTTGAGCACATTAAATGTGTTTTAAGGCTATTTTAGGGGTATATAATGGATATATGGTCTAAAAATGACCTAAATATCCTCTATGGTGCCTCACAATCCCCTTTTTAGCATACTAACTTGATCTAAAGTGACCATGGGTTATTTTTTCCATGGGTTATTTTGACCATGGGTTATTTTGTCCATGGGTTATTGTGACCCATGGTTATTGTGTCCTTGCATTGCTATGGCGGGGTTATTGTGTCTAGGGTTATTTTGGCTGGATTATTATGTCCGGTTACCAGAGGAATCTATTGATAAACCTAAATTTCAATAGGAGAATATAAAACCTACCAAAATAGCTGATAATAGGTTGGTTTCTAGCACAGTTCCCCCTTGGCTGACAGATTCAGTGATCAGAAAATACAGTTTTAAGCATGTTTCCTTACCAGTCAAAGAGATAGTTACCAGGTATGTCATCTATTCCCCGAGGGCAAAAAGGGTTAAAAGTAATGCAAGGCTAATGAAAGATCCCACCACAGGAAAGGTGACCATTGAGATCACAACTTTCAAGCAAAAGTAAGGGGTTCATGAACCCGAGGCAGAAGATTTTGAAGTTACAAAAATGGAGTTCAGTGTACTGAACAGAGATACCAGGGACCACTTGTTCAAATTTTAAACATACCACATGCTCGACCAATCTCAAAAAGATAGAAAAGAAAAATGTGAACTCAAACAGCTCATGGTTACAATGGCTGAATTTCTTATCTCACTTAGTGAGGTTCGGGCACTACCTGTGGATCAATTTTTGTAGGACTTTGATCCCTATTCAATGGATAGTAAACACTAACTGAAGCAAATGAAGTAGGGAAGAGCCGTAATGGAGGAAATGAAAAACTAGGTTGGTGGTGTCATATTGGAAGGGAACAAGTTTATTCAAGAGTTCATCACCAACTATGCAGAAGGAGAGGAGATGATTGGATAATTTCAGACCTTGATTCCAGGATGGGAGTCAGATGAAGAAAAGTGCACAAGCATCATATCTTAGATTATTGAGATAGAGGAATATGGAGTGGAAAAATTCTTGTCATAAAATCTGATAAAAATGGTAGATGCTTGCATGTTGTTCATATTGAAAAATAATTTGAGTTGGAAAGGTACTTTATTCAAAACCGCAGTCTCAAGCATGCATTCCATGAAAAAGGAAATCAAGGAAATGCACACTAATGCATTTAAGGATATCAAAGTGGTAAATCCGTCAGGTATCCTTTAGTTTGAAGAAGGAAACATGAACATAGTTACCATGGTCAAAAGCTTTGAAGATACTATGAATAGTATCTAGGAAAAAGAAGAACCAATGGCTTAGGATTTTACCAAGGTGGCCAATGTAGAATCTATGGTGTACCTGAATAGAGGGAAATTACCCAAACATTTAGACAAGATTTGAGAGCTTAAGTGGGTAAAGAATGCATGTCGAGAAAAGCTAACTGGTCTAAAGGGTTTACACTCTCATCCAATCTAGGAGCTAGAAGCTAGTTCAGGAAGCCACATATGAAGACAAGTAGCTAGAAATGTGCAACATTTTTATGTTTCAAGTTATTTTGATAATGGGACAGTTGTCTTTAAAATGTTGCTTTATTTAGTTACTGGTTTGTAACCGTTTCTTTTCGGTTGATCCAAGATGCTGAGTTTTCAGATAGGCCTCTTGGGATCGCTAAACTATATATTTTAGAGTATAAAACTTTCAAAGGGTTAGAATTTTTAGAATTAGACTTAGTTTAGTAGCTTTTTTAGTACTGTTTTAGCTTTTGGTTTTGGAAAGAATTTAATGGAAAGATACAGTAATCTGCATTTGTCTTATACTTTGTTCTATACAAGCATAATACTTTAATACAAAGATCAGATTGAATCTATGTATTTTAAGTCATGGTATATTAATTAATTTGTGAATTAATATATTTATATCTCTATGTTATTTATAAATTTATGGTGATCATCAATCTTTCTAGATAATTCTTGTTTTTAGTTTCGTAGGAAATTAATTTCAAGATAGTTGAAGGAACTGTGCTTTTCTTTAACTTTATTTTCTATGTTTGAAATTCTTGAAAAATACCTCGATACCTAAGAGTATTTGAGAGATCCTTATGTACTTTTAGGTTAAAAGTACATGTGTTAGTGTTTAGTTTGGAAATTAATTGGATATTTCTAAGAGGGAGTTGTACCCTACCTAATTTAGAGGGAAGAAATTGTCTCATGCTTACCCAAGTGTTGTAAGATTATTTGTCTTCAAAGAGGCATAGGGTTAATATAGATTTTGATTGTAGTGGAGGCAAATTTGTTCGCCAACAGATTTTTGGCGACTCTATTGGGGATTTTGTTATTAAGAAGACTAGTATGCAATTATATTTTGCTGAATGAATAAGTCATGGTATTTCCTCCTATTGTAATACTGGGCCGACAAGTGTAACCACCCTAATTTGTTCTACTCTCACCATAGACCATATTTTCCCTAAGTGTGATCATACCCCTAATTATGTCAAGACAATTCTTCAATTTATTGGTATAATTCATTTAAATCAAATTTAATCTCCTAAGTGATTTAATCACTAAATTACATTAATTTCCTTAGCCAATTAAATCAAATCAATTCAATTAAATAAAAAGCATGGCTAAAGTAATTAATAAAAAAGGAATTAAATAAATCCTAATTACAACTCCATTTGCAAAAGGGAAAATCAAATCCCTAGCCAATGAGAGTTAAAATACTTGGATCACCTCACATGGATCACCAAAGATTCAATCTCCACCTCTCTTCCAATTTTAATCCTAACCTCTAATTCACTAAATTATGCTATAAATGGAATGAATTTTAAGCTTAATGGGCCCCTAATTTGAGAATTCAATTTGCAAACTTATGCTGCTCTTATTTTCATAGATCTTAATGCATTTTAGCTCATTCTTTCATAGCATTGTTATAATCTTTCACTTTGGAGATTTAAAATGAACATTTCTTGATCATTTAGATTCATTTCATTCAAATCTTCCATTCTAAGCTTGTATATATCACTGATTTATACATAATCTGAGGGCAATTATAGCATTCTTCACACTCTTCTTAGATAGGAAGCAATAGGTCAATTTTAGTGATTGATATGCTTGATAACTCTTACTTTTCACTAATATAATGACTTAGTGAAGTGTTGTGTTGCAGACAACAGGTACACAAAATAACACACATTTTTGGCACCCACCGTGGGGCAGATCCTTGGATTTTACCTCACTTTCTCTTTATTTTTGGTTGATTTGTCTTCTCTATTTTCAGGTACAGATTCTCCTTAAGTCACCAAGGCTCGCATGTAGGAAATGACATTGCATTGAGGAAATTGGATTGCATCCTGGATTTCAGAGCGTGCATCTAGGGATTCCTATATCACATTTGGTAAATGATGGCATCTTGTATATCTTGTGTCGCCTTTTGTGCAAAGCATCGCATCTGGGAAAGGGTCTCACATACAAGGTTTTTAGGCTCGCATTTGGGAAAGAAAATTACATCTAGTAATTTGAGTTGAAAATTAAATTGTCTAACCACTAATCTTGTGATCTTGTTTTCTTATGTCCTTTAAACAGCCTAATTTTTTATTGTAGATTGTTGTCAGAGCTTTTTTTTCTCAAAAAGGTGGAGAGAAATTACTAACTTGTGGTTTGTAGGTGGTTTAAAGGTTTCATTTGATTTTATTTGTTCAAGGAATTGAAACTAAGAAAATTTTATAATCACTTACTAAATCAATCAGAGGATTATGCTCTTTTCCTTTTAAGGAAAAACAAAAACTCAAAGTTGATTTAGGATTTGAGAAGAATTTGTGGGATAATTGAACAAAGAAAACCCATATTGTTTAATTTCTTTTATAAAGTAATTGAACAACACAAAGCATTTAAATCTTGTGCCTAATTGAAGAATTTTCATTGTATAATTCCTTTTGGATAGTAATTGAACAACACAAAGCACTAAATATTATGGGAAAAAGAACAATTCATTGTCTAATTTTGGAGATAGAAATTGAACAAGAAAATCACCTAACTTTGGGGAAATTGAACAAACAATATTTTCTTTTCAAGTACTTTGTGCTTTCTAAATTAGGAATTTCAAAATAAAAATTAAGATTATCACTTAGTCTCACTAGAGAATTTTCTCTTCCTTCCAAGTGGAGGAATCAAAGACTCATCATGGGAGGTTGAGTTTTGAGTGAAGTCATTTGAGAGAGAGAACTTTCTTGGAGTGTTTGTGGGATAAAATGGCATGGAATAGGAGAGTATGCTCTTCTTCTTTTGAATAATTATAAATCTAGAACTCCTAAGCTCGCCAATCCTTTGTTATGCTTTCAAAACATTACAGGGCCTACTAGCTAAGGAAAAAATCTCTTGGGATGACCCAAGTGAGCATAGGTTTAAGCCAACCCTTCCAACTCACAATAATAAATACGCTTCCTTGTAGGTTAAAACCTCGGAAGGCATGGTCAATTTTGTTCCTAGAATTATGACATCATTTCTTGAACATGCTTGAGTGTGTGTAGAGTGGAGCCGCTTGAATCTTGCTTGCGATACTACACATATTTGAGTACTCATAGGGATATACACCTCAATTTTTCCTTGTGAAATTCTATGGGGGACAATTACGAATGGATGCCCAAAAATACAAAACACTTGTAGTCAAAACAAACCTGATTGATCCTCTGAAATGGTGATAATATTTGTGCAAGGAAAATAGTAATTTCCCCAAGATACTCATCATTTTTTGTGCTCACTTGCATTTGGAGTTGGCTAATATGGCATCATGACAGGAGCCATTGCATGCTTTGTGATAGCCATATTCTTATTAGCATTTAATTATGTACCTGAGTCTATGAGAAAATATTTTCATTCTATGCTTAGAAACTAGGGAATAGGGAAAGTGTTTTTGTCATCCCTTCACAAAGAAACATTGCTTGATGTGCTTTAAACTCACTAAAAAGATAACCCCAAAAACAAGTAATAATATTCATTCCCTGACATACAAGTTGTTTTCAACTCACTAGAAAGTCTCAGAAAAAACTTACCATCAGACAAAATTTTACATACTTCAAGATGAAACAAGAAAAACATGACAAAAAATTAGAGGCTCATTTATGGTCCGTGTTAGGTCACTTCTGGTTGTTTAAACTCACATCCGAGGAGAAATCTTGCTTTTGGTCATTTATGCCTCGCATTTAGGGATAAATCTCACATGATGTATTTCAAGATCGCATTCAGGATATAAAATCTTGCATCTGGTTAAGCAAAACCTCACAATCAGTGTGTCACATCTAGGACAGTGGGCACTTGTAGATTTTTCTCTCAGAGAAATTCAGTATATTTGGATACCCTTTGGCTCTTTAGTCTAGTCCTGTTTCTTTTTCTTGTCCACCAGTCATTGTTTAAAAAAAATTTACAAGTCTACCTTGCATGTCCTTTTGGGTTCTCACAATTGGTCTCAAAACATGTGGTCTACTCACTTCTCAAAATAAATTGATTCCCAGCTCACTATCAGCACATTCTAACCCTCTGACGCTAGAGTCATCCACTTACATCAAACACAAACAATCCTTTACTACTTGGACACACTTACTTGGACAATTTGAGACTCTACTTGACACTATTGGAAACCTTTTGACATAGTTGAGATTCAGATTTTATGGTTAACACAAGATGCAACAAGTATCTTGTTGATGAATCAGAAGTACCTCCTAGATTACTACAATTTCAACAAGGAGAAACATCTTGTAATCCCTTATTTGACACAGAATCACCCGCAATGGAAGCTCCTTGGACTGAATGGAGTAAATATTTTGAAGAATACAATAATGAAAAAAACCAAAGACAAGAAGATAGTATTAGTGAAGAGTAAATACACATTACTCGGGTAAAAGTACAAACCCGTGTCACACTTTTATAAAGGAAAAGGACGACAACATTCAAATTTTTAAACTTTAACAACATAAAAGTGGCATTTGTGTTTAGAATTTGAAGATGATGTAAACTAATGAAATGTGTAAAATTTGATGAAGTTTAGGATTATAATTTTTTTTTTAAATTTTGAAAAAAAATTGACATAGTTTTTTAATTTTTGAAGTCCATTTTTTATTCCTGAAATATGCTGAAAATCTAGGGTCTAGTCCACATTAAAAAACTATATGCAAATAATATTTTTTTCCTCTGATTTCATAATATGTTTTAGATGACATGTATAGCTAATGCATAAAAAAACAAAGATTGGATTTCGTTATATATTTTGTTAGTTATAACTATCCAAAGTTGGTGTTACCTGAAATCAACAGTTTTTAGTTCGCTTTCAATTTTCCCTATCAAATCTACACCAGTAAAAAAAAAATTACATATTCTTGAAGAGGACTCTCTCCTCTAATGTTAAATATAAAGTTTTAATTTTTTTGACATGATTTCTTATTTTTAATATTTTTTGAATGAGCGTGTTCTTAAATGTTAAAATACCTATTAGAAGTATTTTCAACTTATAATATATTATATGAAACCAAAACATGATAAAAATTACATGACCATAATCTTGACAATGAGCTCTACAAAAGGGTATTTTTAGATTTTATAGAAAGGCAAATTTTGATAGAGAATTCAGGTCCAGAAGGGAGAACTTGAGAAAGCCACCCATTTTTGATGACTTGGCTGCCAAATAGGATTCCATGTAGGTCCGACCAGACCAAGTACGGCCAGACGCATTAGGCGACCAAACACGGTCACATGCATGGCCAGCCCCTAAAATCCAAATTTTCACAATGCTTGATTTTTTAAATAAAATTGTTTTTTTTATAGATTTTTAATAGTTTTATAGTTTTTATAGTTTTATTGTTTGTTATAAAATCATTTTTTTTTATAGATTTTTAATAGTTTTATACTTTTATACTTTTAATAGTTTTAGAGTTAAATTATAATTTTATTTGGAAGAGTTAAGTGGTTTTTATTTTGAATTAAGTGATTTTTTATAGTTTTTTGAATTTATTAATTATTTTAAATTTTTTTTTGTATTGCATGTCAAGTTTTGATTTAGTGTTT
>MU227982.1:3998133-4025901 GCA_018584345.1 Thuja plicata | reverse complement strand
AAGATTAGTGTTAGGATTATGGTTAGAGTAAGGGTTTGTACATCATGGTTAGAATTATGGTTATTAGAGTTAGGGTTAGGATTGAGGGTTAGAGTTAGGATTAGGATTTGTGTTAAGTCTAGGTTAAAAGGTATAATTTGGATTATGTATAGGGTTAGGGTTTATATTAGGTCTAGAGATAAATGAGGATTAGAGTTAGATGTAAAATTAATATTATCGTTGGGGTTAGCATTATATCTGAGATCTAACTACACCCTAACTCCTATTAAAATCTATCTAACAAAATTAAATTAATTAAATAACTAACACATTTAATTAACTGAAAAAAAAAAGATTATATTAATTACATAACTCATTTTATATAAAATCATATTATTTTATTTCTACGATTAAAAAAAAATAATACTAAATAAATAAAAATAAATATTAAATTAAAATATTTCTTTTAAATTACAACTCTTTTCTATTAATTAAACAAAAAATAACTATTAAACAAAGATTTTTAATTAAAAAACAATTAT
The DNA here is from genome assembly GCA_018584345.1 of Thuja plicata. Lineage (NCBI taxonomy): Eukaryota > Viridiplantae > Streptophyta > Pinopsida > Cupressales > Cupressaceae > Thuja > Thuja plicata. The sequence goes on along the minus strand of MU227982.1, from coordinate 4,025,380 downwards.
TTAATACTAAATTTAAAAAAAAAACTAAAAAAAACATTTAAAAACATTAAAATTAAAAAATAAAAATGGTACTTACCCCTTCTGGCCGGAATACCCCTATAGCTCTCCTCACAAGCCTGTAGCCACTAAATGACAATGAGCCACGCGGGCCTTTTTTTTTTTCTTATATAAACTTTTGGGGGTCTAGAAGGACCCCCCGCGCCACATAGGCACCACCTGGTGCCTAATAGGCGCCACAAGGGTCCAGCCGGACACCATCCGGCCATACCCATTCTGGTCAGACCCTCCTAGGATGTCCTCTACTATGGCACACTATTATACTTTTACCCACTCATCCATTTTTTGACTCGGATAGTGACAGAGACGTGCCCAATGAAGAATATAATAGACTCGAACAAAGTAGAAAATTCCAAAGGACATTGGTGAAGACAAGGAAAAATACTTTCTACATCTAGCATCTCTTGGAGTTAAACTCCCTAAAGATTATGATATTGAAAGACTAAAGGAAAAATAGATACCAACCCCTATCTCTATTCTCACCAAGAAATTGACCTTGATGCAAGATGAACTTGCAACACTCAAACAAGAAAAGGTCAACCCAATAAAAAAATACTCTTTGGACCACATTTGTCCTTTTCCTTTTGACAAGAGTATCAACATGATTTCATTTCCTCCCAACATGGCAAGGCCCAAATATGACAAGTATATGGGAGAGACTAATCCACATGACCGTGTGAGAGATTTTTGTGCTCTAAGCATTGAGTACATGCATGAACCTACATACCTAATGAGGCTATTTTCGGGAAGTTTAGGTGGAAATGCTATGGAGTAGTTCTCAAAACTCACACCAAAGGTAAAATATTTTGAGGAGTTAATTCAACATTTTGTCCAACATTACTCCTACAATATACAACATGATGTAACCATGATGGACTTATGTAACACAAAGAAAAGAACATGTGAATCCTTTACACACTTTTTACAAAGGTGGAGGAAAACATTTTCTAGGTATTCAAGATCTATTCCCGAATCAGAAAAGATGGAAATCTTTATTAACAACTTGATACCTGAATTAAACTATGCTTTGTAAATGCAATATTCACCTAGCTTTGATAGGATGATAAACAATACCATCTGTATTCAAGAGGTCATGGTTAAGAAAGGAGAGATCACACTTCAAAGTGATAGTAAATCTACCAATTACAACAACAAGCCTAAGTGGTGGAAACAAAACAAGAATGTTGTTAACGATGGAGTGGTAGATGCATCCAATGCTAATCGTAAACTAGAAGTGTTCAATTTAATGAACATCTTACAAGAAAAAAAGAGGCCACGGTAACAACCACAATACCTAAATAAAACAATGAGAACAACAATAATAGACCATGGACTTCTAGACCTCAATGAACATTCACTCCTTTGGGAAAACCTCTTGAGACAGTTTTGAAGACACTCTTGGACAACAAAGTTCTTACAATTCCTGATTCAAAACCATGGGAACCATAAGTCAAACCGAGATGGTGGGATGAAAATTCTTATTGTGTCTTTCAAAAGAACAAGGGACATAAGACTAATAACTGTGTTAAGCTTAAGAAATTTATACAAGAACTTATTGAAGAACACAAGATCAAAGTGGTAGGACACACCACTAATAAATACCATACACCATTTAACAAAACATTTAATAACTACAAAAAAGGGGAAGCATCTAAAGGAAAAGGAAGTGAATTTAATTACACCTACTCCAATAATGATAATGTGATCAACATGTTGGACATTAAATATGAATCAATCAATGTGATCACTATTAAAGGTGATAAAGACACATCCATATAATCAAACGCGGTGACTCGAAGTGAAGCACAAGTCACAATAAAAGGAGCTAGCTCCTCATCAAAGCAAGTGACATCTAAAAAGAACCTGTTGTCACTATTCCCAAACCAGTAGAAACAAGACAAATAGTTACCATTCCTTCAGTAAACTACAACCTGGTGGATCAATTGCAAAGAACCTCTACTCAAATTTCTATATTTGAGTTACTCAAAATCTCTTCAGTGCATAGGGAAGTTCTTGAGAAAGCCCTACATTCTTCAAATATTCCAAAAGAAATTGATGTAGACAAGTTCCAGATAATTTTTAATCATATCTCAACACCACACTATCTCTCTTTTTCAGAAGAAGATGACAAATCATTGACTCATCCGCATAACCAACCCCTACACATTGAAGTCCTAATTCACAAATATTGTGTTAGACATGTATTGATAGATGGAGGTGCAAAGTTGAACATGTGTACTCTCAATCTGATGAATATGTTGGGTCTTTTAGAACAAACCATTGATTCAGGGAGTAAGATAAGTATCAAAGCTTACGATGAAGAAGAAAGATCATCTAAAGGACTCATTTTTATACCAATCATAATAGGACCACTTGAAAGAAAGTTGATCTGACAAGTTCTAGATCTACCCTTGGCTTACAACATACTATTAGGGAGACCTTGGATTCATGAAATGAAAGTAGTACCAGCTACTTACCACCAATGCATCAAACACTAGTAGAATTTATCTCATCTGAAATCCTAGGAAACTAGAGCCAATGCATCTACTTACCACCAATGCATCAAATTCTAGTAGGATGATTTAACTCTTGATGATCTAAACACTATAGAAGTTGAATTAACAAAACATGTCTTGTCAGTTAATAGTTTTGACACTGACGCGGTGTTTTCCTTACCAAACTCTAAATCATTATCCTTGATAAACCTCGACCTTATTGATTGGAAAAATTTAGATCCTACTCCTATCATGAATTTACCTAATGACTACACTTTGGCCTATTATGTAAATGCTTGTGAACCTTATCCTTCTTCCACCAATACAAGGAGCGTGAACATGTTAGAGGAGGATATCAAGTTTCTTAATCACAAATTGAAAAATAAAAAGAAACAAAGAACTGATGATGAAAACCACGTAGTGGCAGTGTCAGATTATTAAAAAGTAAAAATAAAAGATGTATCTGATGGTGAAAAACTCCCAAAGGTGCCAAAAGATGAGATTCTTGATATCCTCCCTAAGCACTTTCAAGAAAGATCTTCAGTTTTGATAGAACCTGCACAACTAGTTAACTTGGGAACAGTTGAGGTTCCTCAATTTTCTCACCTATCACAATCCTTATAAGAAGAGGAGAAGATACAATTCACTGAGTTCCTAAAAGAGAAAAAGATCAACTTTTCATTGTCTTACACTGATATGCCTGGACTTGATCCTAAATTAATTATGCATCATTTATCTCTAGCTCCTGGGATGAAACCTGTGAAATAGAAATTAAGAAAGATGCATCCCAGTGTTGCATTACTGCTGAAAGCAGAGCTAAAAAAATTATTGAAAGCTAGATTCATAAGAGTCATTGCTTATGCAGGATGGATTTCTAATGTGGTACTAGTATCTAAAATAGATAAATCTATCAGGATTTGCACAAACTTTAGAGACTTAAAAAAAGCATATTCTAAAGATGATTTTCCACTACTGAACATTAATATGATCATAGATCTTACAATAGGATATCAAATGTACTCACTCATGGATGGTTTCTCATGCTACAACCAGATTAAGATTTCTCTTGAAGACCAAGAAAAGACAGCATTCACATGCACATGGGGAAATTTTTGTTGGAACCATATGTCATTTGGATTAAAGAATGCTGGTGCTACATACCAAAGATCTATGACAACCATAATCCATGATATGATACATAAAAACATGGAGGACTATGTGGATGATACCTTAGGAAAGTCAAAAACAAGAACTACTCATATTGAAGACTTGTGGAAGATATTAGATCGCATGAAGAAATTTCAACTCAGGCTTAATCCAAAGAAATGTGCCTTTGGAGTTCAATCAGGGAAGTTACTAGGGTTTATTGTATCAACAAAAGTAATTGAGGTGCACCCTACAAAAGTTAAAGCTATGCTAGAAATGTCACCTCCATACAATATTAGTCAAATGAGGATGCTACAAGGAAGACTCTAGTCAATCAGGAGATTTATGTCACAACTTGCAGATAGAGAACAAACTTTTACTAACCTGCTACATAAGGGTGTTACCTTCAAATGGGATGAACATTGTGAAAACAACTTCAAAGAATTAAAGGATTACTTGGCTAATCCTCCTATTCTCATGGCACCCATTCATGGAAATCCATTAATCCTATATATCTCAACCATGGCTATATGGTTGGGAGTATTGCTGGCTCAAGAAGATGAAACTAAAAAGGAAAGAGAAATATACTATATCATTAGGACACTAGTGTCTTATGAACTCAATTAAAGTATAATTGAAAAACATTTCTTAGCAGTTGTCTTTGCATCACATAAATTGAGACATTATATGTTGTCACATACAGTAAAACTTATTGCAAAGATAGATCCTCTTAAATACCTCTTAAGCGAGACAACATTAACAGGAAGGCAAGAAAAGTGGGTCCTAATTCTAATCAAATTTGATATTGAGTATGTGGATAGAAGGGCTATTAAAGGAAAAATCCTCGTAGATCAATTACCTGATTCACCCTTGCAAGATGACACACCTTTGATAATTGAATTTCTTGATGAAACAATTATGCATTTAACTGAACATCCATGGAAGATGTACTTTGATGTTTCTTTCACACAAAAAGGCTCTAGAGAAGGAGTTCTCTTTATCACTCTACAAGGTTACAAGATACCCAAAGCATACAAATTAATGTTTCCATACACAAATAACATTTCTGAATATGAAGCATTAGTGAATGGTCTTAAATTGGCTATGGAATGGAAGATTATAGAGTTACATGTGTATGGTGACTCTTAGCTTATTATTAACCAAGTAAATGGAGACTATCAGACTAAAGATGAGAAACTGATTCCTTATAAACAACTAGTTGAAGACTTGAAAAAGTACTTTGTCTTCATCACATTATACCAAATACCAAGAACAGAAAACATAGTTGCAGATGCTATGGCTACACTGGCATCCATGTTACAACTAGAAGAACATCAATTTCGCTATGACTTCTTGGTGGAAGAATTATCCTATCCAGCTTTTGATACACTTGAGTACCAATTAATTTGTGCTTTAAACGCCCAAGACCAATCCCGGTATGCCAAACTCATTACCTATCTTATTGACCAAACTTTACCCAATGGCCTATCAAGGAATGAAAAATGAGCCTTAATTAGGACAATGTCGCGTTATGTCCTCATTAATAATAGCTTATATAGATGAGGTCTCGACAGTACACTTCTTAGGTGTTTAGAAAAAGAAGAGTTGGATCACGCATTAAAATATGTCCATGAAGGTGTATATGGATCACACTCAAATGGATTTTCGTTAGCTAAAAACTACAAAGAATTGGCTATTATTGGCCCATAATATAAAAATATGTTGTTTTATTCTCAAAAACATGTCACAAATGCCAAACACATGGAAATATCATCCATGCTCCTACTAGAAAACTCATACCATTTATAACACATTGGTCATTTCAGCAATAGGCCTTTGATTTTTTTGGACAAATATATCCTAATTCATCAAGTGGACACAAATACATCATTATGGCCACTAAGTATTTCACCAAGTGGGTGTAAGTCATGTTGTTGATCAAATCCACTGGAAAATAGGTGGCTATGTTCATCTTGAACTACATTATTTGTAGGTATGGGATACCCTCTTCTATTGTAGCAGACAATGGGGGTCAATTTAAAAACCAATACATCGAAGACCTTTGCACACTTTTTCACATCACTTAGCATTGTTCTTCAATCTATTATCCTCAAGTTAATGGACAAGCTGAGGCATCTAACAAGAACATTCTTAAAATATTACACAAAACTGTGAGTAAGTCTGGCAAAGACTGGCATTTTCAACTAAATCTGACAATTTGGGCTTACAAAACAAGTATAAGGAGCACAAACTGGAGCCATGCCATTTTCTCTAGTCTAAGGCACAGAAGCAGTGTTACCTATTGAGGTAGAAATTCCATCTTTGTGGGTATCTCTCCAAGGTCTTGTTACTGATAAACAATACTGCATTGATAGGGTGAATACACTAGAATTACTTGATGAGCGCAGACAACAAGTGTTTGATCATCTGAAAGTGTACTAAAAAAATATATCAAAAGGGTACAATAAAAAGGTCAAACTATGACAATTTAAAGTGGGATATCTCTTTCTAAAAGAGAATCCTAAGAACCAGCCAAACAAAGAACAAAAAGGAAAGTTTGAACCCAACTGGTTGGGGCCTTATGTCATTACTACAACTTTTGGGACTAGAGTGTACCAACTAGCTACACCTAAGGGAGATGTTATTCATGATCCCATTAATACTCTACATTTGAAGTGGTTCTACGCTTGACATCTGACTAGCATAGCCCATGCAGTGAAAATTCTCAAAAAATACCAAAAAAAAATCAGAAAATTGATCCTGAAGAAATCCGAAAAAATTAGAAAAAGTCCTGAAAAAAGGTGTCCTTGGTGAAAACCTAGAAAATAGGCACCTTGATACTACAAAAAAAAAAAAAAAGAACAAAAAAATTGAAAAATAGAAATGTGCCTCGGTGAAAACCTAGCAAACAGGCATCTTGGTAGCAAAAATAAAAATCTTTTTTGAGTGGTGAAAACCTGGAAAATAGGTGTCACTCGAACTCTGTGCTCTATCTATCAATGCATTGATGATACTAATCCGTCATGATCGCACCTATGCTATTGGTTGGATCTGATTCCTTACAAATGTTCTATCCTTGCTTGGGATTTGTCTACATTTTCATCTTAGGAATAGTCATTCTGCACTAGGGGCATCTTTTCTAGAATATTAGTTCATGTTTGCTAGGTTGTCCTAGGTTCCTATCTAGGATGGTTTGCCTCTCAAAATAGTATTTCTCAATACTTGCATCACAAACATCACTATCACAAAAAAGGTGTTTCTTCAACACCACCTACCTGTAACAGACATCATACTAGTGTTTCTCAACTCTTTAATCAAACACTTTCAATGACGTAGCATTTCTTAATACTTTAATAAAAAATGTACTAGTGTTTCTCAACACTTTACTCAATCAGTGTTCCTAAACACTACATTGGATTTAAATTGCTAAAAAAAATAATCTCATATACTCATACATGAAAAACATATTGCTTAATTCCAAATTTTGATTGATGAATCTCTATTGCACTTGAAAAATGAGTCCACGGTATTTCTTAATACTACTTAAACACATCGACTAATCTTGGTTTGATTATGATTCTTTTATGTTCCCATGATGTTTCACACTAGGGACATCTAAGCGGTTATAAATTTTCTTTTATTTATTATCAATTGGTGATTGTTACGTCTTCTGAGTTCCTCCATGATGTCTATTCAAAGACAAAGAGTCACAAGGACAATGGACATAAAGTTTTCTTTATTTTTTGCGTATGGTGGTTTGTTTCAATGATCCTATAAATTTCACCTAACTTGGATGTTTATGGTAAGGGCTGCCAATATGAGGGGATAGTTGCATATATCTCGATCCTTGTTAGGTGTAAACTATGGTGAGGTTGCAACAATTTCCTTGTTTTTTTTCTACATTAGATTCTCACTAAGGTGTATGATACATTATGTACCCAAGGATATGAATTTTCAAGGTCATTGCGGGTCACATATCTTACATTACACTTGAACAGAACCTGATTCTTAATAGTAAAAGGAGATAACTAACTTGGCATCCTGGCTTCTATGTATGGATGCTTAAGTTTATTTCTAAAATTGCATCCAATACACATAGTATTCATACTTTCATGATACTAGTGGGTATTAGTGACAGTTGTACTATCAGGTGATGTCTATTACAAAAATGCCCAATGATGATAAAATGCTACAATGTCTACAAATCAGTGAAAATACTAAGATTCTACATGTAGATGCATTTAAATATTGCATGATTCATTTTTTTTAAAAGAAAAGCACAAGGACTTGAGCTTAAAATGATTTCCTAATTCATCTGAAATCCAAGTTAATTACATAATCTATATTACTGATATTAATGGTGTTGCATATCTATGACATACATTCTGCATTCATAAATGAGAAAGAGAAAATACAAAAACAAAGCATTCAAGGATTACATTTATTTCTACATCCTAAGTGCATCCATACATTTATTTGCATAAAGAAAATCTCAAAAATATACATTTGTATATTCACTTAGCATAATTTGAAACACATTTATATATTAGTAATAAATCAATGAGCATAAATGATGTCATCACATAAATCTAATCTAAAACTCATTAAGAGACCAAGATCATAATAACATGTGCATCAATCTAAACATGTATAAAAGGAAGAGAACCCATGAACATATCAAGATCAGGAATAACTATCTTATATATATCAAAAATGGAACAAATTAAAAATGTGGAACTATCTACAAAAGAGTATCATATTATCAATGTGGAACAAATATACATTATAGTGAAATAAATGGTCTCGGAAGGATCACAATATACAATATGTCTCAAAATATATCAGAGTTTAGAATCAAGTCTGACTTCCATCCTCTCCCTGATCTGGAGGAGGAGGATGTGGTGGTACAAAAGGAGCTGGTGGAGGCATTGCCCCCTCAGACTATAATACAATGCATGAATATGAAGGTGCTCTCTATCCCTCTAGAACTGTAGCATGATATAAACCAAATTAATATGTCGCTTGCTGACCCTGATGTGTCACTATCCAAGCCTAGGTATCTTGCTCTTCTCTAAGCATATCACCCTGTTGATCCCTATCTTCTCTTAGGCACTCGAGTTGTGCATCTCTATCTACCAGTAAAGCCTCTAATGTAGTGATCATCACTCTGAGCTGCTCACACTCACACTCACACTGTGACAATGCATCACCATCTCTCCCAAAGCCTCTACCTATATCCTATCATGTAGGCCTATCCTGCTGTCTATCCTGATGTATGTTTGGTTTTCACTACTTTTGTCTATGCTTCTCTCTAGTCAGCAATGGGCCTAGATCTCTTTATGGAGCCACAAATCTTAGGCAAGTTTGTCTGCCACTAGAACCCTCTCCACCACCCACTACATCACCACCCCTATCATCTCCACCATCATCTCCATCATCTGAACCTTGTCCTATGTTTGGAGGAGGGGGCCTCCCATATCTCCTATCATCCCTCCCCTCATCTCTCCTCTCTCACTGTGCTCCCCCTCTTCCTCTAACAGGTCGATCATCAGTTGGGTCATAATCTAATGGATCCTCTATCTGAGGAACTACCTCATTCGGAGCTGTAAACTATGGAAAAGGATGTTGTAGAAAAGAATATCTGAACCAACTGCAACCATATCACTAGTAGAAAATTGTGCATTCTCATAAACTAATCTTGCTCCCCATAGTGGCTCCTCATCATAGATCTGAGTGTAAAATATTAAGTCCTGACACCTGCCCTGCACGCGCCCAATCAAATACCTAATCTATAAAAATGTATAGCATCTTCCACCTATCTGAGACTCACTCCTCGCAATCAAGGTATGGTCGCCATACAACTACAATCATGTCATCAAAAAGATAGTGCCAATAGTCTACCTTGCCCAAATGGGGTTGCTGAATCCATCCTAAATACATGTATATATATGGTTTTTTATCCAAGTGCTCCCTATCTACTAGCGATCATGTCATAGGGATATGCTCCTAGGCACAGATATGTAAAACAAGAATCTCTATAGTCCTGTTGCGTGAGTACTGATATACAATCTCGTGCAACTCTCGATAAATATGTGCCAAAATGTAGCTACCCGATCCAAATCTACGGGAAGATACTACCATATTCTCTAACATATCCACCTAGCCAACCATGAAATCATGTTGTCCTCTATCAAGAATCAAAATGCCTCTGATCAATCTAGTTAAGTACATAGGAAGAAGATCGTAATGATCATACATGTAATCCCAAGTAAGGTACCAGTGAGCTATAAAATCATCTACAAAGAATCAACAAGCTGTGGCAATAGTTGTAACAGAACTTGCATCAAACTAAACCTCTCGGCCCATAACTAGAGCTTGAAGAATGCACAACACATCCTCTGGTGTGACTGTCATCTCACCGGTTGGGAGATGAAAGGTGTTGTTCTCCAAATGCCATCTATCGGCAAGTGCAATCAACAACCCCCAATTTACCCTGATGTTGGGTAAATCTCTCAAAGAAATTAAACCTAAATAGGAAACTAAATCTACCTCATCCCCTACTAAAGATCAGGATGATGCAAGGACACGACCTGGGTATGGTCCTCAGAAAGATACAACATCAAAAGGAACCTGTTAACAAACAACAATTACAACTTCATATTAGTATTCTAACTAAGGCAACAATGAAGAAAAGTTATCAGCTAAGTGTTTTTGCTAGTCAGAAGATAAAAAATAGTCAAAATTGGAAGACAAATGACTCTCAAACCAAAAATAACTCTTGTTATATAGGATGTGATCCTTTTTACAGGATATGATTTGTGATTTTTGGGATGTGATGGGTCATCTGAGAAGCAATCCTATTTTAATGGGATACGACGGGGGATGTGGGGTGTGAGCCTATTTTAACAGGATGTGATGACATTCAAACACCTTTCTAAAAATAACAAATGTGATTAAACATTCAAAAATAGGAAATGATCCCTAAACCATGGGATACAACACAGGAATTTTGGGAAAAATAGGATGTGACGCGGGATCAACCAGACACGATCCAAAATTTAGGATGTGATGCAGAATTCACATTGCTATAACTACTTCAAAATTGCATAAAACTAGAAACAAAAAATATGAACAAGTAGGTTTTTAGGTACTTACCAGCGGTGGGAAGTCGGCTAGATGTTGATGTTGTCGAGTGAGCTCGAATCGATGTTTATGCATGGGGACCACCATCTTCTCTACAAAGCTCTCAAATTACCAAGGATAAAAGTGACAATGAATGGGTAAAAAGTGAATTTTGAGATATGTGTTTAACTTTTTAATCTATTTAGGAGCTCCAAAACTCCTCCCAGACCACTGAAACTCAATTTTTTTCTCTTTATAATCAATTAGGAATGAAATCAAATATGCAAATGATGTTTTACATAGCATGGTAAAAAAATTATTACACTTTCCAAAAATGCAGAATTGCTCCATATGTTCCGAAAATGATTTGCAGGCTTTATGCAATCAGTTTTCCAGGTTCTAAATCATCAAATTGCACATTATTCATCAACATCTTGGTCTGACATCATTTTATCAAACCCAAAACTCACATTTTAAATGTGATCAAGTTGGTAAAATTGTGTTTTCTCTTAACACACCTTCACTTCTCCACTTCTTCTAATTGAGTCTTTCTTGATTAAATCAATCAGTTCAAGTGATATTTCATTCTGCAGAAGGATTTATTATTTTTCCTTTGATTTCATTCTCGAGGGGGCATGATCACACTTAAATTAATCAAATTATTTCTCAAACAACATTAAAATTATTTTTTCATCAAAATACTAAGGGCATGATAGCTTCCCTCAACTAGGTCGCGACTGTTGGATGGAAGGCTTTGGTTCTCACAAGCTGGATATCTTATGTCTATTTTTTTCTTAGATTCTTATTAAAGCTCATGATAGCTTTGTACTGATCTTTGTTCGATCAAGTTCAAATTCAATTCTATCAATCTTATTTCAATCAAGTGTGAGACTGATCTCATCAGACATTTCGCTCAATCAAGTGCAAAATTCTCAAAACTTCTGGAGTCAACATCAAAACTTTATTTGAATCAATGCGTTGCTCACACATCAATTCAAAGAGGGGAAAATGTAACCACCCTAATTTGTTCTTCTCTGACCATAGACCCTATTTTCACTAAGTGTGATCATACCCCTAATTATGTTAAGAAAATTCTTCAATTTATTGGCATAATTCATTTAAATAAAATTTAATCTCCTAAGTGATTTACTCAATAAATTACATTAATTTCCATAGCCAAATAAATCAAATCAATTCAATTAAATAAAAAACATGGCTAAATTAATTAATAAAAAGGAATTAAATAAACCCTAATTACAAATCCATTTGCAAAATGGAAAGTCAAATCCCTAGCCAATGAGAGTTAAAACACTTGGTTCACCTCACATGGATCACCAAATATTCAATCTCCACCTCTCTTCCACTTTCAATCCTAACCTCTCATTCACCAAATTCTTCTATAAATGGAATGAATTTTAAGCTTAATGGACCCCTAATTTTAGAATTCAATTTGAAAACTTATGTTGCTCTTATTTTAATAGATCTTAATGCATTTTAGCTCATTCTTTCATAGCATTGTTATAATCTTTCACTTTGGAGCTTTAAAATGAACATTTTTTGAGCATTTAGATTCAATTTATTCAAATATTCCATTCTAATCTTGTATATGTCACTGATTAATACATAATCTGAGGGAAAATATAGAATTCTTCACAATCTTCTTAGATAAGAAGAAATAGGTAAATTTTAGTGATTGATATGCTTGCTAACTCTTACTTTTCACTAATACAATGACTTATTGAAGTTTTGTGTTGCAGACAATAACTACACAAAATAACACACACAAGAAGAAGTCCCTCCAGTTCTACAACCAGACTTACATTTCTTAGACACTCGGGAGGACATCATCGTCAATCTCAATACTTTGGCATGGAAGTTGAGGATGAATAATCAGCAATACCAATACATCTCTTTAGTCATAGAAGAAGAAGAATGGATCGGGGAGTGGCTGAGAGGAATCCCTATTGCTCAAGAAGTTTTTTTTGTGGATAGAGTATCTCAAGCTCCTTAAAAGAAACTGAGAGTCAGCTTGGATACCAAGCTGGCTGAGAAAAGGTATACAAGAGGTGACCGGAACAAAGGTCTGATTGATGCAAATTTCAAATCTTTGAAAATTTTGAATTTTTTTGATGATTTTAATACTCCTAAGAAAAGGAAAACCCAAACCTACAATAGACCTTCCTCACCCCCTTTTGGCCCTATTGTATATCCAATTGTCCAAGATTTTATCCCTCTAGGTATTGTGATACCTTGAGTTTTCAATACTCAACCTTTAAACTTTCAGTACCCACTCATGGCTGCAAATCAATCATGGGGTCAAAACATAGGCCCTTTGAACCTAGGGGCCAATGCTCTTGCCACTCTTCCCTAGGGTGCCAACCAAGTCTTACCCAAGTTCAATAGAGATGGTAAGATGACTATAGAGGATCATCTTAGCACTTTTCACACAACATGTGGTATTATCAACATTCCTACTCAATAGATTGTGGTTAGGCTTTTCATGAGAACCTTAATCGATGTCACGACTGATTGGTTAAATCACTTACCCAATAGCTCAATTACCAGTTGGAATGATATTAAGGATTCTTTCAAGGTAAGGTTCAAAACTCCTAATAATAAAATCTCATTGTTGCTTCAGTTAAGCCAAGTAAAAAATTAAATACATGAACATATGCGGGAATTTCTAGCCAAGTTCAATAGGATATTGCAAAGAATCCCCATGAATTCTACCCCCAGTGATGAAAACAAGAAGATATTCTTTCTCAATGTGGTTCCACCTTATATAAGCTTTCATCTATTGAAAGATGGAGTAGCTGATTTGAACACTACGCAAAGACAATCTATTCATCTTGAAGATACGTTTATCACGGTAGGAAAATAGAAGAGGGAAGTCCAATCCTTAGGCACCTCTTCATCTGCCCCAACACATCCTATGATGCAAAGGTTGATGAATGACATGGAAATGCTTAAAAGGAAATAGAATAGGACCTGTTCCCCATATCAATCTCCATACCAAGATGTCAGCCACAAGAAATTTGGCTCATCTCATGGGAAGACTCCTCTCTTGACAGGTTCTCAGTCTAGGCTATAGATTTAACCGACACCTAAAGAAGCCAAGTGTTTGTTTCATTTGACAACTGATCATAATGGTGAAACATGTCTAGACTGGCTGAGGTGTCTTCACATAAATACAACTAAAGACACCTTTGGGATAGAAGAATATCAAAAAGAAAATACTTCATCTGACATCGGGCATTCAGGGTCTTTTTATCTAGAATATGAGTCTGACTCTAAAAGAGGTGGAATCATATTGGTGACTCTGCAAGATCCTTTTTGTGTGTTACTTAAAAGAAATTAAAGGAACCAGAAGTTCTCTCCTAGAACTGGTACATCAGATGCTTAGCCAAAAGGTAAAGAAACTAGAAGTGGTGATGCTTCATCAAGTTCAAGAAGCCCAAGAATCAAAATCCTACAAAAAGGTAACACAACTCCTTCCCCTCCTGCTTTGAATTTTGTCAAATTTTTGCAAAACAACCTCTATTTTCATCTCCCCTACCAAATATTTAAGAATGAACCCAAAGGACCTTGACAAATTGGTTAGTTATGTGAAAGGATAATCAAACCCGAATGTGCAATCGAATAAACCCCTGATAGGAGAAACAATCACAGTTGAAGAACCTCCCATTTTTTTGTTCGAAGATACCCCACAGACACCTGAAGAATTACCTTATGTCAACTCTATAGAAAATGAAATAGAAGATAAGAAGCCAAATCCTTTCTACATCTCTTTGTTTTTGAATAGGCAGAAACTTAGCAATTGTATTATCAACTCCAGTGCCTCTGAAAATATAATGCCTACCCCAATTGCTAAAGCCCTTGGTCTTACCTTAACCAAGACATTTATTCATTGTTATTCTATGGATGGGAAGCAAGTTCCTTTTGATGGATCAATTCAAAGATGCATAAGCTATCCTTTCTACATTCCCAGATAATGATTTCAAATTGACAATCCTAGTGGTAGATATTCTAGCCAGCTACAGTATGTTTCTTAGCAGAACTTCTGCAAAGATATGGGGGGAAATATAAAGATGGATTGGTCCAAAGTAGTTATCCCAGTGGGTAAGAAGAAAATAAATCTTGATCCAGAACCCAAAAACAAGTATACAGTAGTTACTTCAGACAATCCCAAAGCTCACATCCTCTTTGAAGAATGTCATTTCAGTAATTATGTGGTTTTATCTAACAGTGAACCTGAACCTATTGCTGATGGTTTGAAGGATGAAGATTTGTGGAGAATGGAGTTCAATGGTAGTTGTTCAAGCTCAAGATCAAGTATTGGAGTAGTGATAATCCCTCCTAATGGAGAGTACATTCCTTTGTCCTTTAAGCTAGATTTTAGGAATACCAATAATACGGCCGAATATGAAGCATTTTTGTTGGGACTGGAAGAAGCAAGGCTCACAAGAGTTAAGAAATTGATTTCCAAAGGTGATGTCGACCTGATTGTGAAGTAGGTAAGGGGGCAGTTTTTGTTCAAGAACAAAAAATTATGGTGCTATAGAAATCTAGTGTGGGATGAACTTGAGTCTTTTGATGCCTTTTCCATAGAGCTCATACCTAGAAGCCTGAACACTAAAGAAAATTCCTTAGCAATTTCATCCTCATTGATTTTACCACATCTAGAATTAAAAACATAGAGTTACCAAATAGAAATGATTTATAGGCCAAAAGTACCAAATAAAATAGAGCACTGGCAGTGTTTGATAATGATTCTTAGCTCAATGATTTCTTAGTGTGTGTTAATAATTTTTCTAATGTTTACTTCAAAGGTTCTGGAGATGAATGCAAAGAGATCTGTGAAGGTTTTATAGAAGATGATGGAATCATTAAGCTAAAGGGGAATAAAATTCCAAAGGGGCTGGTTTCTTTGGAACATCTATTTTAAAGAAGAGATGATAGTACGGTCAAAGATGACCTCAATAAGCTACTAAAAGAATATAAAGATGTTTTTTCTTGGGGGTCCAAAGACCTTGAGAACTTCAGAGGTGGTCAGTTCATACATCATATCCCTTTGAAGCCAGACACCCCACCTTTCCATCAAAAACTAAGGAATTACAATCTAAAAGTATCTAAGGCCATATTGAAAGAGGTGGAGAAGATGTTTCAAGCCATGATTATCTACCCCATCCAGAATTCCACCTGGATTGCCAATATAGTTCCTGTGAGGAAAAAGAATGGTGAAATCTAAATCTGAATCAAGCTAGTCTCAAAGACAATTATGCATTACCAGTGATGGAACATGTCCTCCAAGTTGTATTAAGACCAGAGGTGATGTCTATGCTAGATGGTTATTTTAGATATAATAAATTTAGTGTGGCAAAGGAGGACCAGCACAAGATAACCTTCATAACTCCCTAGGGTACTTTCCCATACAATTGGATGTCATTTAGATTGATTAACGTTGGTGCAACATTTTAGAGGGTGATAAATTCCTCATTCGGGGATCTTTGAAATAGGATTATTGTAATTTATCTAGATGACCTGACTATTTATTCAAAAATATGGAATCACTATTTGAGAGACATTGAAACAGTGTTGCAAAGGTATAGGAGTAATGGTATATCCTTAATCCAAAGAAGTCATTTTTTTTTTTTGAGGAGGGTAAGTTGTTAGGGCATATTGTTTCAAGAGAAGGTGTCAAAATTTATCCTAATAGGCTCAAGGAGATTCAGTAACATAACTTTCCTTCCAGCAGAAGTAGTCTGAAGTCTTTCTTTGGTTAAGTGAACTTTTTAAGAGCCTTTGTCCAGGATTTTTTAGAAACTACCAGACATATGGTAGACATGTTGAGTGAGAAGTTCCCTTTCAAGTGGAGTGAAGAGGAGTGGAGAGCTTTCAATTACATAAAGGTAGCAATTTCCTAGGCTCCTGTCTTAACAAGTCTGGATTTTAAAGGAGACTTCATTATTTATTGTTATGCATTGGAGCATACTTTA
This sequence comes from Thuja plicata, assembly GCA_018584345.1. Lineage (NCBI taxonomy): Eukaryota > Viridiplantae > Streptophyta > Pinopsida > Cupressales > Cupressaceae > Thuja > Thuja plicata. Next base: position 4,008,564 of record MU227982.1, on the reverse strand, counting down.
TCTGGCATTTTGACACAAAAAGATGAAAAGGGGCAGGAGGCACCCATTTCTTTTATGAGCACGCTAATGAAGAAACATGAACTTAAGTATTCTTAAATTGAGAAACATGCCTTTTTCATAGTAAAAGAATTAAAGAAATTCAAATACTATGTATTTCACTCTCATGCTATAGTATATATCCCAGAAATAGAAGTTAAAAGTGTCCTGACCCAAAAAGAGATAGGGGTGAATAAAAGAGCTGTGTGGATAGCTAAAATCTAGGAATATGATTTAAATATCAAGACAAAAAAATTGGTGAGAGGACGGGGTTTGTGTAAATTGATAACAAAAAATGGTGAACCGGTAAGAGAAGACATAAATGAAGTCCCCATGGCATTGTTAGTAAGTTTGACTGACCCCTAGTTTTTGGATGTGACATATTATTAGGAATAATTGTCCACAAGAAAACTGAGAGGGGGGGTGAATCAGTTCTAATATAGATTATTGAAATTGAAACTTTATAAACCAAATCTGCAAACGTAAATGATAACACAGTAAATTCCAACACCATAACACAATATTGGTTGTCGAGGAAACCATGTTAAAGGTAAAACCCCAGTGGGAATTAACACACACAAATAATGTACTGAGAGTATAGTATCCATGTTAAAAGATTTAGCCCTATTAGGAGCTTGTTACAACATTACAGTACATAGTCCCTGTTAGGTGATAGACCCTGTTAGGAGTCAAAAGAAATAGTAGGCTCATTTCCCAAGCACACTTTCCAAAGAAGGTTAAAGCCACCCTCAAGGATTCACAATCTGAACAAGTGTATAAAGAAAATACACAATCTAGTGAACTATATGATAGAAACTATCTTTTCTTGGTCAATTCCAATGAAGTATTTTTCTCATAAAATCTGCTCTACATCCAGCAGTCAAACAAGCCTTGTAACTTTCACTTCTTTTCCCTTTTTAATCTCTGTCACATATTTTCAAAAGAAAATACCACTCATATATACTCTCTTACAATAATTCATTAGGTTGGCCGATTAAGATTTCTTAATATAAAAATAATCAATTAGGTCAGCCAATTAAGGCTTTCCAATATACAAATATTTATATAACCCCTTGCTAAGATACACATGGTACCTATTGTAGACACCTAAAAATGGTTTGAGCCTGCTGGTCTACGTGTTTTAATATTTTTAGCATTACAATCAAAATGTTGTTTTGCGACCTAAATATTCCTCTATGTGGCACATATGATCTTTATTGTATGGTGACATTGTGTCTTTCATCAATGATTGAATATTGCAAAATTGTTCAATTATTTACTAACAATTCTACTTTTGCTATCAAATCGATCATTTTCCAAATCATTTCCAAACCTTCGTAAACCGATCCTATTCAATCCTAAACCATTCTGAACCTTCCTAAACCAATCCTATTCAATCCTTAATCAGCCAAAACCTTCCTAAAACAATCCTATTCAACCCTAAACCATTCCAAACCCTCCTAAATCAGTTCAAATCTATCATATTCTATTCCTAATCACTTGTAGAATTTTCTAGACCTATTCTAACTATTCTAGGGCATTGTCCAAGATTGTCGATGCCTAATCAACCCAATTTCAAACCAATCGATCAAACCCTAATTCAAATTCAATCAATCTTGTCATCATTTCAAGAGCATTGTCCAAGATCATCGATGCTTCATATCTTTTCAATCAACCATTTGATAACACTGTCAAAGATCATCAGTGTTATCACCATCAATCTATCAATTTCAATTCAATAGTGTTGTTCATTATTGTCAATACTATTTATGACTATCATTTTGGGAACATTGTTAAAGATCATTGATGTTTCCCCATTTTAATCTTAGGATACCATCAAATTTCATTGGAACTTTTCATTCATTTCCAATTATCATTATCCAGTCATATTGTCAAAGCTCATCAATGCCTCATGATTTCCTAAACTATTTCAAAACCCTCAGAATTAACCCTAATCTTTATCAACATTATCAAACCCCTTTTAATTTGACATCAACATCTTCAATTAGACCTATAATCCATTAATTTCCCACTTTGGATGAATAACCCATAGTTTATCCTAAGTCCTAATTGAATAAAAAAAATTATTTATTTATTCAATTTATGAGATTTTTATAATTTCATAAATCTAATTTGGATTTGTGAGGAATATTGATTTATTAATTGAATTAATATCCTCCTAATCTCACCTAATTCCCATATCCCTTAATTGAGGATTTACATCCCTATTGAAGGTGCTTTCTCAATATCTCCAATATCCTTCAATATCTCCTCAATATCTCTCCCCCATTTCATGCTTCCAAGCATCTCACCAACCAAAATCTGAATTTATGCAAGGATTTTATGCAATCTCACCAAATTGTATCTCATTTTCTATAAAATGGATACATTTCTATTATTCAAGGTTGAACCACTATCTCCTAGAAATTCTCATCATCAATTCAAGCTTTCAAGTTTTTTGTGCAATTGTGTTTGTCAAAGAAAAACATATCAACCTCTATGGAGAAGAAAGGAGACCATTAGAACTACATTTGAAGGGAGTTTGTTTGTGTTATCTTTCATATATTTCAACTCTTGTTTCAAATGGTTTTAATGTTAGATTAGTTAGGGTAGCATATTGTTTAGGGTTTGTGGTTACCTAGATATGCTTTCTAACCCCTTTTTCTAGTCTTGCATTTCGTGAACTCAACATGAATCATGCATAACTGATGAATTTTTTTTGTTTTTGTGTCTTTTTTAGGTTCTGGAAGAGAATTGCGTAGGTGGTCACTGAAGTTGCACAGGTGGTCACTGTACCTACGCAAGTGGTCACTATTTCTGAGTAGGTGGTTAAGTCCTATATAGGTGGTACCTAGACCTATGCACTTGGAGCCCAGAGCTATGAAGGTGGCTTCTTAGCTATGCAGTTGGTCACACAGGATGCTCCTTTAGGGTTTAGGATCATTTCTTGAGTGTTTAGGAAGCTATTCTGCATTTAGGGCTTCCTCCTCTGCTTTTTCTCTGTTTTCAAGTTTAAATGAACCCAAATCTATTCCAATGAACCCTAAGTTTGGTTAATGAACTCTAATTTGGTAAATTAACTTCACACTTTCATTTTCAAATCCTAAAATGAACATGCACATTTTTATTTGGGCTCCTAAAATGAATCTCATCTAGTTTAGGGTTTCATGCTATCAAACTTGTTCAAATTTTAAGCAACTTGCAATCTAGCCTAGCTAGGGGTGGAAATGGAATATTTCATGTAAATTCAAGTTGTTTGAGTTGTTAATGGGATTAAAATGAACATGCATATCTGATTTGGGGAGTTAAAATGAACTCTAACATAGTTTAGGATCAAATGTAGATTTGGTCCTTAAGGTGTTCCTAAACTATTTTCATGCACATGCAAGCTAGTTAGGGTTTCAATTTCACTTAAAATCTTTGCAAATAAACTTAAATGGCATAAATTATCAACCCTAGCTAAGATTTTGATGTTATTGCATGCTTATATGTTGAAAATGGCTCTATTTTTGCAAGTTTTTGGTCATTTTTAGGTTTATGATCAATTGCTGCACAGATGGTCACTGTTCATGTGTAGGTGGGAGCATTTTACTACGTAGGTGGTTTTCCTGATGCTATGCAAGTGGTCACTTTTCCTGTGCAGGTGGTAAAAATGATGCTTTTCAATTCTATTTTTGGATTTCTGCATTTCTATACTTATTTCTGCACTTAGACTACTGGATTTTGGTGTTACTGATGATTTTGTGCAGCGTGATGGAAACCGTGGGATGAAAATTGAATCCTAAAAACTACTAATGGTTTCAATGTAGGATGTTTTGTAGAAGAACTTTTTTTTTCCTAAACTCTTGTGCTTGCTTTTTGTAGTTTGAAAACTCTTCACTTTGGTGCTTGAAATGAACCTTTTGCTTTCATGTGTCTAATGTGTTTTCTAGATTGTAAAACCCTAAGAATCATATGAGCGTATCCTCTCCCCTCACCTTCATGGATCTTGGGTGTAAGAGAAACTCATATCATTCTTATAGAGTGGCTACCTCCCAAGTTCTTTAGTAGAGCCAGTGAGATTGGATTCCCAACTAGTGACATGCTAAAGCCAATCCCATCCAACCAGGATACAAATATGTCATTTTGATTAATCTCTCAATGGATGGGTGTTCAATGCATTATACCAGGAATAAGATATCCCTCAGTACCCTTATGGTGCATTAAAACCTACAGAACGTAACTTCCATAGGCTAGGAGGCCTCCATAATGGAGCTAATATGCTACATGTATACCCACCTGAACGGATGCCCTTATTAAACACCATGTCATAGTAGCCAAAAACCTTCTATCTATTGGCGTGGAAGGTCAAAGACCAACTAAGATGCCCCACACTTTCACAGCTATTATTCAAAACAACAATCCCTTGGGAAGTGATGTCCCTTGGGAGTTTAAGCTTGGAGTGCCTAAGAAGTGAGTGCACATGTAAGGAGGAGCCCGTGCCTCCAAGCTTCTAGGTTGTCTGCTATTAGTAAGTGTAGTTGAATTTCAGTTCAAGTGGGGATTCAATAGATACTGTCCTTGCTATCCTTAGGAAGTGGTGTGTTTTTTCATTTTACAATAGCCATTCTAAATGATGTGTCTTGTGTGGGTTTTCAAACCTTAATTAAAATGATGACATCTTAAAAACACTCTCCTTAAAGAACACTTTTTTCCAAATAAATCTTCAAGAACAATCAAATGGGTCACAACAAACCTTGTCTTTGAGTAAACATATAGAACCTTGAATTTTTCACTTGGAACCTTTTGGCATGCTTGATAGCCTTCATATTGCATATTCATGACCTAATCTCCTTGCATTGTACATGTCAAAAATTCCTTGCATTATAGACTTCATTGCAATCCTCACCATAGTCCCTTTTGTATAATTCCTAATCATAGCCTTCTTGCATACATAGCTCATTTTTACATCCTCCTTAAAAAATTTGCAAACAATCCTAGAAAGTATCTATGGAACCTCTCTTTATGATGTTGAAAATAGGATCTTAACTTGATCCCCCTTTTGCCAAATTTCAAACCCCCTATCCTTATCAATTTTTTCCTATTCCACCTTTGACATGATGGATTTGACCTTAGCCTTTTTATCAAACTTTTCCTTTGCTCCAAAAATCCAATCCTTTCAAGTCAAGATCCTTATTCAATCTCATAAGGTTATGCTCCTATATTTGTCTCCTTTCAAAAGATCAATTGTTGAAGTCCAAAAAAGCCAAAAACACAGTTGCATAAACCTTAGCTTGCATTTTCATAAACGTTAGCTTGCATTTACATAAACTTCCTTGAATTTCCAAAGTTGCATTTCAAAGTTGCATTTTCAAAAATTCCAAAAAAATTATGCATTTGCATATAGTAATCATGCCAGTTTTTACAAGGTCTCAAGCATCCAGAGGAAAAAAAGATCCTCATTTTCCTATGTTTAGATCACAACCAGAATCACAATTACCTTTTGATACAAGGCAAGGTGTTTCTTATCATAATCAAATTGACCTAATCAACATGCAACAATTGGAAGAAGTGCATCAAAACTTTAATGACCAAAGACATGTCATGTTTCCCCAAGAACCTACTTCAAGCAATGATGTATGAAACATGGGATTTCATTCCAATGCTTCCCCAAACTTTGGCACTATTCAGTGGAGGCCTCCCCCAAAATTTGAACCAATCTTTGTACCTATGACACCTGGCCAAGGTAGTGTTCCCCCTATGCCTGAGGAGGAATACCAACAAATTTCTCAAATCAATCAAGTCCAACCTAATTACTTACAACAACAACCTATGTCAAATACAGACTTTGGATCTTATCACCCTCCACCACCACCACCAGACAATCAAGATAAGGAAATGCCTCAAGTCCCTCTTCAGATTCTGGTGACTCACATGGGATATTTGCTTCATTCAAAGATTTATCTAAAGAGGAAATTGATGAGGCCGTTAGAACAAGAAAATTCAGCAGACATTAACATACCTTATGAATAAAGATCCGTGATGGTATATCAAAGTGATTCAGAAGACAAACCCTCAACTATTTTTGGAATATCAAACTCCCCCATCATCTACTTTGGAAGAGAACTAAGCCTTAGTGGTGCGAGATAGAGAAAAGCAAGAACAACCCTTTGATGAGTCAACTATGGAGCTAATACAAAAATGAAAATAAAATGATTTAACTATTGATATTCCTCCAAGGGAAAAGGATATACCATTGGATAATCCTTTATTTGAAGAAATAGAAATCCCTCCTCCCGAGACAGTGGATTCTACACAAATCCCTAAAAAGGGTCCTAAACAAACATGGAGAATTGATTTAAAGAGTTGCTTGCCAAAAGGATCAAATGAGATGTTTGCATTTCCCTGGGGCATGCCAGATGTCCCCCCTTTTGAAGAAACACAACCAAGTGGTCCTCCTTTGGTAGCACATACAACATTCCTAGGAATAACTTCAAATGAAACAATTTCTAAAGGACCATTTAATGAACCACCAAGGGTACCCACATTTTATGCATCTAAAGCAACTACTACAACTATACCCAATAAATTGCAAGAACAAAAGAAGAAGAGTCTTGTGGATATTGCACTGATTCCACCTAAGCTGACCCAACAAGCACATGTCACAGAGCAAGTGCAACAAGCTCAAGCGGCTCAATGAGCACCATTTGTGAATGAAGCACAACTAGTGAAACCTCAATTGGCAGCCCAAGTTAACATGATGTCTCAAATGCAACCACCAAAATATAAGAATGCAAATCTTGATGGCACACTTGGACCACTTGGATTTCAACAAGTTCATAACATGCACCAACAAACAATCTAGGTGGCTCAAGAATCCCATCCTGTCACCCAAACTATGAAAGGTCCAAAGGTGCAACAAGTCCACCCATGACAACAACAACAAGATACCCAACAATATGTATAATAGTAGAAACATTCTCTGCAACAGAAATATGTACAACAATAGCAACATTACATACAACAACAGTAACATGCTTTGCAACAGCAGTATGCTCAACAACAAAGACAACAACATGTTCAACAACAACAACAACAACATGTTCAGCAACCATATGTTTAGCAGCAACAACCATATGTCACACAAAAATAAAAATGTGTCTCAACAACAACAGCATGGGGTGAAAACTTAGCAATAGTAGTATGCCCCATGATATCAAGAGAAAATTTCCCAACCATATTTTGTGATGCAAGGTCAGCAATACAATCTTCCACCACTGAACCAAAAACATCTGGAAGATCCCCACCAACATGCCATACAACATGTGGCATTAGTCCATGACATATCATCTAAATCAGATCGAGCCTCAGAATATAGTCAACATTCAAGGGCTTCTAGGCAGACACATTTCTCTGATACACGTAAAAAAGCTATGAAGTCTTCGAAGAATGAAGAAATGCTTCAACAAATCCAATGCTTGCAGAAGCAACTGAATGATATGCAATTCAAGGACACAAAGACACTCTACAAAGAATGAGACATATGTCCTAATCCATTCGATCCAAGCATTTACATACCTCCTTTTCCCAAGAATTTTGATGTACCTAAGTTCAAGAAATACAAAGGAAAAGGCAATGTGATCAACCACATTTGGGAATTCTATACGTCTTGCATCGAGGTTAATCATGACGACACGTATCTCATGGGAATCTTCCCTAGAAGCCTTGGGGTTCAAGCAATGGATTGGTACTCTAAACTACCTGGCAATATCAGATCTTGGAAAGAACTAGCCACCTAATTCATCTCACATTTTGCGTTCAACATATCAAGTGAGGTTACACTAACTGACTTATGCACGACCAAACAAAAGGTTGGAGAATCCTTTATGACCTTCCTACTGCAATGGAGGAACTTGGTGAGTCAATGTCCTTTTGATGTACCAGAATAACAACAAATTTGATTATTTATCTAGAATCTGGTAACTGAGATGATGTATGAGCTCAAAATCAAATGACCAAGTACAATTCAAAAGCTCATGAAAAAAGGAATCGACATTGAAGATACTCTAATTGAAAAAGGAGTATTAAAAATCAACAAGGACAATCAGACTGCGAGCACTTCTAGTGACAAGCCAAAATTTTGGTCTCTAAATACAAATTTCACAAATGATGGTTTTGTCGATGCATGGATAGTTAATGCAACATAGTAGAAAGTGAGTCTCAAAGGACCCACTGCTACCAATACGCAGACAATGACTTAAGCACCACCTCAAGCACTAGCTCCAACACAACCTCAAGCACAAATGAATGATAACACACAAAAAAATCAACAGCGTTGACCACCGAGAAATGGAGATGGACCACAAAGATAGTTCACACCATTGGGTGAACTACTCCATTCGGTCCTACAATAGTTATTACAAAACAATTAAATTCAATTACCCAAAATCTGTGATCCTCTAGCAGTGAAACCCCTTTGGTGGGATGACAAAAAATATTGTAACTATCATTAGACAAAGGGACATAGAACCAACTCCTGCTACCAATTAAAACATAAGGTCCAAGACCTTATTGACGAAGGTGTGATTGAAGTTGAACCCACGGCCAAATCTTCCAATACTGACCATACTATCTTCACAAACCCCTTGGTTGATCATGAAAAGGGAAATTCCTCTATGTCAAATTAAAATTCCAAGAAAAATGTCAATTATACCTAGACTAACCATGACTATACCATCAATTATTTTTCTATGTCTGATTCGCGTGTGTCCACTCTAACCTTCCGGGATAGTAACCCTCAATGCGCAGTCACTACCCGTCATACTAGGATTACTATTCCTAGTGCACCTTCCAAACCCAAGGTACCTTCATATTACAACCTTATTGACCAGTTGGGTAAGACCCCTTCCTTAATATCAATCCTTGATTTGTTGCGCACATCCCCCAGCACAAGGAATTCCTTGACAAAGCTTTGAAAGAGTCCACTGTTCCCACCGAAATTGAAACTAACCAGTTTTAGACCATGATGGGGCACTTCTCTACGTCCTAGCATGTCACATTTTCCAAAGATGATGTTCCACATGACCGACTTGGCCATAATGACCCTCTCCATCTAGAATTTTTCATCCATAATGCCAAAGTATGACGAGTCATGATAGACGGTGGAGCAAGACTTAACATCTACACTTTGAAGGTCATTCTTGATCTTGGTTATAATGAGAGTGACATTTATCCTTCCAGGAAAATCACAATAAAGGCCTATGATGACGTTGAATGTCCATCTAAGGGAGTCATCATCCTACCCATCAGAACTAGTCTGGTTACTAAAAACACATTGTTGCAAGTCCTAAATCTAGACTTTCCCTATAACATGATCTTAGGACACCCATGGATCCATGCCATGAAGGAGGTTCCCTCAACATACCATCAATTTTTGAAGTTCTTTCACAATAGAGTGGAAATCATCGTCCTAGGTGATGCCAACCCTTTCCAATTTTGTGCCAATCTGAGAGAAGGGCTCGCACAATAGGTGCCTACCAACAGCGAAGACACTTCATCCGATTCCTCCAAATATGATGCAGCCAACCTTGAAAAATTTCTCAAAGGAAAGCTGAAGATTGAAGATAAAGGGTGTGGAGAGTATACCATGGCACAAACTTTTCATATTGGGAAGCTTCCTCTCTCCCCGAAATCTTATGGAAAACCAAATTTAATGCAAGCACAACCACCCAAAACTATTGTGAAGGTTATGCCCTCACCTACATTCACTCTATGGGGAGGTTTGCATGAAGAACATGTCTATGACAATGCATCTAGCTGGATCTTCCAAGATCAATAGAAACAAGAACATGAGCCCACTGAGATACGCGTTGAAAGATACGGGCCCAGGTTCACACTCATGCAAAAAAAAGGTTATGATGGCCACAATGGTCTTGGAGTACACAAAAAAGGAATTGTTGAACCAATTGATACAAAAGGCCATCCCCTTCATCTGGGCATTAGATTCAAACCATTACAAATTGGCTCTTCAAATGCCAAAATGGCCTCATGTGAAAATGTGGAGGTCTCAAATGATGAAAAGGCATCTAAGGATACCCTTGTGAGTGCACTACTAATTCAAATAAGTGGGAATGGACGTCCTATTCCTCTAGTTCTTATGAGCTTGACCATTTCTTACCTGACCTTGCTGACCTACCTATGGTGTAATGTCCCCGCTAGGGAGCCCATAAGGAATCAGGTCTATGACCTAAAAATACAACTAACACTTCTTTTTTTTTTTTTTTTCTAAAATTCTAACTTATCACCATTACCATTTACAAGTACATTCCTTAAGGTTCCCTTAATGAATTCATTTACCATTATCAAGAAATACATTTTATTACTTAATCTAATGCAATTCTATTTCTATTTCAACTT
>MU227982.1:3970391-3984870 GCA_018584345.1 Thuja plicata | reverse complement strand
CTAGATCTACCCATTCCCTTATACATTGCTTTGAATTACATTGATATACATCATATCATCAGATCCAATGATTTACAAGAGATTTATTTTACAAGAATGCACATGCATAAGCACATCTTTACATATACAATAAGAAGTCTTCAAAACTAGAAATCCAAAAGGAACAAGAGCCAAGAACATCCATCGGACCACAAACAGAACCTTGATATAAAAATATTAACTACCCAACCATGTGTATCCAAAAAGAGTCCACTCCCTTGTGCTAGGAGACAGAGACCAAGGTCCACGCAAGAAGGTAACAACTAGGATACCCCTAAGGTGATGGTAGCCCTTCCCAAAACATAACACAACAGAAAAAACAAGATAATCACAAAGACATAAATCACATTGGTAGGATCTCTAAGACACGCTAGGTGAGTGTCATTGCATATCCCTCACCCCTTGGGTTACCCTGGTCAACCACTCTGGGGCCCGGCCCCCAAGTAGGCACATGTGGAACCGAACATCTCTCATAGGGACAAGACTGGCTGATTGTGCTATCGCAATAGCACCTTCTCCCACTCCCATCTATAGCCTTTACTAGCACTACCAGCATGGGCAAGGCTTATCTTAGTTAATGTGTACTTCCCTTCCCATAAATTATTAATGTTATCACTAGATTAAACAACTCCATAGTGGGTTACCCTGGTACTAGCCACTTAGGGCCCCGACCTCCACTGTGAGCCACTCACCCAGTGTTCTTAGGTTCCCTACCTTTAGAAAACATCAAAATGGCATAATAGACCAACATAATAATCAATAGGAAGACAACAATTTCACAACATCAAAAAATTTAGTTTAGGAAAGCACTAGTTGTCATGAATCCTTTGGACAACCCTAAATTGCAATCGAGTACACAGATTGTTAAAACACAACCAAATTGCATCAAATTCATCACAAGGGATTCTCAAAAACATAATAACATCATGAAACTCATAAAAACATAAATTATAACATCATAGAAATCTAGGATTGGGTTTAGGGGATCACTGATTGACCCTAATCCACCAGACAGTCCTAAACCCAAATCTGACATTCAAGATGGTATATAACACATAAGAAGACATAAAAATGCACCAATCATCAATTATTATGTAAAAACCATATAACCAGTTCCTTTTGATACCAACTGAAACCAAAAATCATCATAACAAGATCATATTGCAGAAAACATGTTGATTCCTGAAATTGGCTAAGTCTGAATTTTCCTAGAACCTACAAAATCTAAAATCTTTATTTGAACTCCTAGGAGGCTAAAACCACTCTCAAACATCCTAGAAGGTATTACATAAAATTTAACTTGAAGTATAATTAATTAAGAGTATGTAGCTTATACTTAAATGTTACATTTTATATTTTGCCCTAAGGCTGAAATCGGACGGAGACCACCCTAAGCCCTAATTTGGATTCCCAAAATTATCCAAACTCTTGAGAGGGTTCCAAAAGTTCCTAAACATAATACCATATGAAAAATAAGTTTCCTACAATTATATACACCCCCTAGGGTCAACCTTGGGTCAACACAACACCCTAAGCCCTTCCAAAATCCCTAAAAACCAATCTGGAGGAGTCGTGCGCAGGTGGAACCCTAAGCTGCGCAGGTGGTAACCTAAGCTATGTAGGTGGTTACCCAAGTCCTAGAAGTGGTAAAACCTACATATATGGGTAATTATATGTAGGTGGTCATGCATCTTGCATAGGTGGTGCCTAGTTCTGTGCAGGTGGTCAGGACTATGTCCACTCAAGACATCAACCACCAGATTTGACCTTCGAGGTAAAACTGGATAAGATGAAGGCCTGGAAATCAGAATCAGAGAGATACCCAATTGATATCCCTCATTTCTCCTTCTAAAACATCCCTCAAACCCATCCTACCTTCATGGTAAACCTGTTTAGTTCCTACCCATAGGTGCAAGGTGCAGAAAGGTGACCACCAGAAAACATTATTCTAACAAGACAAAAGTCTATATAATATCAACAAAAGGAGGTTCTATCTAAAAGAAAATACATTTAAGGTGAAAATACATGAAGAGGAAAAAATAAATGATAGTACATAAACATTATCCAGCATAAGGTATTCATTCATTATTCCATTCCTACAAGAAGGTATAATATCAAAACAGACATAGAAGATTTCCATTGATCACATAAATATAGCAGATAGTAAAACAACCACATCAAAACGTGGAGTACACATGAACAAGATTCTCTTTCCAGGTAGAGCCTACCTAGAGTGCTATAGAGAAACCTTTGAAGCAAATCCAATTCCACTCCAGCCAGGTCTAATCTCCTCAAACCTTCTAAACACAAAGATATCCTCCAATTGCTTCCACCAACCTTTCTAATAGTTTCAGATATATAGTTCTCTATATATATGATCCTCTGTTTTCTTCCTAACTCTTTACTTCCAAAACTCCTTACATAAATATGTGGTAGGATTGGTTTCTCAGGAAGTTTCAACTGATGCAACCATCCACAAACCATTTTTGGTTATTAGTTTGGATTTCAATAGTCCTTAGATGAATTAATATGTAGATAGTTTCCCGAGAATGCTTTTAGTTTATTTAGCACTTTCGTTACTATTGTTTTATTTTTATGTTGTAAGTAAATTCTTTTATTTTACTCTCACTATCACTTTAGATAAACATTAGTTACTTTTCTCTTTTAAAGGATTAATTATAGATCCAGTTATAATTTCACAAAATAGTTAATTTCTTTCTTAAAAATAAAAAGGCACATAATAAATAAATACATAAACACACACATATATTAAAACATTTATATAAGCATATTTATATAACCATATATATAGACATATGCATATGTGTGCACCCATATGCCTATGTGTATATATATCCATGAAAATATTATTATCATAATCATGCATTAATGAATACACTTAGAAAAGGCTTATTACCACATATTTAATCCATAATACCATCAAATTATTACTAACAGATAATCCAACCACAAAACAATATTCACCTAGTCCTAGGGACTATAATGAATATCCACAATCAAAGGACAAATTCCAAAAAGAACCAACTCAGGAGTAGGGATCAGGGCTAGGCTTAGTCTTGCGGGACCTAGTACTGTCGTCTCCATAACAACAACAATGATCAAGAATTTTGGGGTACGCTCAAACCTATGAAGCCAGGTGAAGTCGATGCCTAGTACCTGCAAGCCCGCATCACCAAGAATAAATACATGTGCATTGATGTACATATCAAAGAATACATTGTAGATAGATGATCAGGATCGATACATCATGTGGACCTCATCCATGTGAGTAACTACAACTTCATCCTGAATCATGAAAACGCATCATGCATATATACACGCACACACATACACACACAAAGAATGTAACATTATCATAAAGAGGGTTAGAATATGAGCATTGGGTTAGTCAATAATCAATACTAATAATAAATCACCATAATCATAATAAATATCCTAAATCATTAAGTGGCATACAAGATTCATCAAAAGTAACTTTAATAGAAGAATATATCTATATCCATCCAGCACATAGCATCGTAACTGTGTTCAAAAAGGTATTGAAGGTCCTTTATACATACATGGAGACAAATACATACATAAATGATACCTTCAGACAATATGTCTAATACTAGAATTCTCAGGTACAAGCTGACAAAATTATTATAAACAACTTATAGGAAAACAAGTATTAAGCTATAAGGAAACATCTAAAGATCTTACTTCATTTAGAAAGAACAAAAATTGTATTAGGGTCAGAGGGGTATTACATGAGTTTATCAGATTTATCCTTGAGTGCCAGATCAATTTTTCTTGGTCCTATGCAGACATGCATGGCCTGGATCCTGAGTTAGTTCTTCACCACCTCCCTCTGAATCCAGGAGTGGAGCCAGTAAAATAGAAGCTAAGAAAAATGCATCCCCAAATATCTCTACTAGTAAAAGTAGAATTGAAGAAATTATTAAATGTAGGATTTATCAGACCTATTGAATATGCAGACTGGATCTCCAATCTGGTTCCTGTTAGCAAGCACATTGGGGGCATATAGATATGCACTAATTTTCATTATCTAAATAAGGCATCACCTAAAGATTATTTTCCTCTACCCAACATCAAGATGATTTTCAACATGACTACAGGTTATGAGATGCTACCACTGATGGATGGTTTCTCTAGTACAACCAAATTTGGATTGCTCTCGAGGACCAAGCCAAGAGATGTTTCACATGTCCATGGAGAACCTATTGCTTGAATGTCATGCCCTTTGGCCTCAAGAACGTTGGAGCTACTTATCAATGGGTAATGACCACAATCTTCCATGCCTTCAACCACATTTTGATGGAAGACTATGTTGACGACCTCCTCTTCAAATCTACAACCAAGAAAGATCATTTGAGTATTCTAGCCTGAATCTTTGAAAGAATGGAAGGGTATAAGCTCCGCTTAAACCCCAAAAAGTGTGTTTTTGGAGTTGTTTCTGGAAAACTCCTAGGCTATATCATCTCTCAATAAGGTATCAAAGTGGACCCTAAAAAGGTTCAAGAAATTTTAGAAATGCCTCCACTAAACACCCTTAGGAAGCTAGGAAGTCTACAAGGGAAACTACAATCTATCCGCCAGTTTATTGCACAACTTGTAGATAAATGCCAGTCATTTCAAATCTGCTGCATAAGGGTGTGAATTTCCATTGGAATGAAAAATGTGAGCACTCATTCCAACAACTGAAGGATTATTGCACAACTTGTAGATAAATTCTATTCATTTCAAATCTACTGCATAAGGGTGTGACTTTCCATTGGAATGAAAAATGTGAGCACTCGTTCCAACAACTGAAGGATTATTGCACAACTTGTAGATAAATTATAGTCATTTCAAATCTACTGCATAAGGGTGTGACTTTCCATTGGAATGAAAAATGTGAGCACTCATTCCAACAACTTGTAGATAAATGTTGCATCCACCAATCTTGATGCCTTCCATTCTAGGGAAACCATTTCTCTTGTACATTTTAGACACACAAACTGCATTGGGTTCTCTTCTTGAATATCACAATGAACAAGGACAAGAAAGAGCTATTTATTACATCAGTAGAACTCTGGTTGGATATGAATTAAACTACTCACTCATTGAACGAGCCTATCTTGCTATGGTTTTTGCCACACAGAAGTTATGACATTACATGCTACACCAGAAAATCATGCTCGTGTCCTGCATTGTCCATTGGAGTATCTTTTGGGAAAAGTATCTCTCATGATTCACCTAGCCAAATGGGTCATGCTCTTAAGTGAGTTTGACATAGAGTATGTAGACAGAAAAGCAATAAAAGGCCAGGTGATAGAGGATCAGCTCGTAGAGGCACCAGTTCCTGATGATCACCCATTAATTTTAGAATTTCCAGATGAGTCCATTTTTGCCTTCACTGAATCCAATGATTGGAAACTCTATTTTGATGGATCACACACTCAGCATGGATCAGGGGCAGGCATCATGTTTTTCACCCCGCAAGGAGATATCATTTCCAAATCTTACAAAATCACCTTTGCATGCACCAACAACATAGCTAAATATGAAGCACTGGTCACTGGACTAAAAATTGCTATTCAATGGAAAATCTAGCACCTCTAGGTCTATGGTGGTTCTCAACTAACCATCTTCTAGGTCACTAATGACTATGAAACTAAGGATGAAAAGCTAGCACCTTACAAACATTTGGCCGACTTTCTCAAGGAGCAATTTGTCACAATTAGT
Source organism: Thuja plicata (assembly GCA_018584345.1). Taxonomy (NCBI): domain Eukaryota; kingdom Viridiplantae; phylum Streptophyta; class Pinopsida; order Cupressales; family Cupressaceae; genus Thuja; species Thuja plicata. The sequence goes on along the minus strand of MU227982.1, from coordinate 3,979,083 downwards.
TTCTACCAACTTCCACGAGTACATAAAAAACAAGCAGATGCCATGGCCACTATTCCATCTATAGTCGACATGCTGAATAATGAAGGGAGATGTGAATTTCTCATTGAGTAGCTATTGCTTCCAGCATTGAACAGCCTGCAATTTGAGCTCGTGTGTGACATTGTTGGTCCTGAGTCCCCTTGGTATCAAGATGTCTACAATTACCTACATGCCCAAATATTACCCCTTTTCTTATCCCAGAATAAGTGTCAAGCTCTTTTCCATCAAGCCTCCCATTATATCATTGTTGGTGATACCCTTTATAGGACAGCCTATGACCAAACCCTCCTTAGATGCCTCAATTCGTGAGAGGCTGACACTGCCTTACATGAGGTCCACAATGGTATTTGTGGTGGAAATTTCAATGGTTTGAGTCTTGCCAAGAAGCTAGCCAGAGAAGGATATTACTGGCCTACCATGGAGCAAGATGCTCATAAATTTGCTTAGAAATTTTACAAGTGCCAGATTCATGGAAATTATATTCATGCTCCGGCACAGGATCTATAGCCAGTGGTTTCTCCATGGCCCTTTTCACAATGGGAATTTCACCTTGAAGGAAAGATCACACCCCTATCTTCTAATGGCCATAAGTACATCATCACGGCCACTAGGTACTTTACAAAGTGGGTGGAAGTTATCCCCATGACATACATCACCGGCAGGAAAATTTCCATATTCATCCTGAATTATATCATTTGTTATTATGGAGTTCCTCTGGCCATTATTACTGACCATGGTAGCCCATTCCAGAACAAAGATGTTACCAAGCTCTGTGAGAAATTCAAAATCTATCATGGATTTTCTAGCATCTACTACCCACAAGGCAATGGCCAAGTAGAGGCATCTAACAAGACAATCATTAAGATCCCACAAAAGACTGTCAAGGATGTTGGCCACAATTGGCACTTACAACTCAACCCAACTTTGTGGGCCTACAGGACCAGCATCCACACCCCCACCGGTGCTACTCTATACTCTCTTATCTATGGCACTGAGGCCATATTACCCCTTGAGGTTGAAATTCTTTCATTGAGAGAATCCTTACAAGGCTTTGTTGATGATGAACAGTATAGATTTTCCAGATTGCATGAGCTCGAGATGCTTGATGAGCGGCGACAAACTACCTTGGTACACTTGCAAGCCTATTAGAACTGTCTAAAATGGAGTTACAACAAGAAGGTATGAAATTTCCATTTTGAGGTTAGAGACTTAGTTCTAAAGATGAATTACAAGACCCAGCCACACAAAGAGAAGGCTGGAAAATTTGAACCAAATTGGGATGGCCCATACATAGTCACAACATCATATGGGTCTGAAGTGTATCAGCTTGCAACGCCGAAGGGAGAACCATTTCTAGAGGCACTGAACAACATGCACCTCCATAAGTATTATGCATGATTTCTGAAAAAAGTACAAAAAAATTGCAAAAATTTCCTGAAAAAAGTACAAAAAAATTGAAAAAATTTCTGAGAAAATATCAAAAAAAGAGAAAAAGAGAAAAAAGGAAAAAAAAGAAAAAAAAAACAAAAATGGTTGCCTTGATGAAAACCTGGAAAACATGCATCTTGGCACGTAAAAATAGAAATCAAGAGAAAAATCCCATCCACAAGTGAAAACCTGGCAAACAGGCGTTGTGGGCAAGTATCATGGTGAAAACCTAGCAAACAGGCACCGCGCATAGCAAGTCATTGCTCCATTGTTTATCATGGTTCCACCTAGTATCATGATGTCCTTTCCTAATCACATCTTCCAATTTGCATCGACCCTAGTGCCCCTTTATGGCCTGTAACTAGTTGATCCTCATTGTCTTCCCCTTGGTATACCCAATCTATCTATCGTTTTGGCCTCTGTACATAGCATCTTTGTTGTCTGGGGGCAAATTCCTGGCACTGAACGTATTTGAATTTGAATTCAAACTGGGGGAAAGACCTTGAATATGGTTTAACCATGAGATTCCTCAGCTATCCGACTGGAGATAACACATTGTAAATATCTTAAATGACCTAAAAAAATCCTAAAAATTCAAATAAGCAAAAATTCCAAAAAAATTCAAACAATGTCCTAAAAAAATCCTAAAAATCATATAATGTCCTGAAAAAATTGCTAAAAATTCAAATACGATCCTGAAAAAAGACCAAAACATACAAATATCTCAAAAATCCTAAAAATTGAAAAATCTCTTCAAAAATCTGCAATAAATTTGTACATACTTGTCTTCTTTTTGTGAATCGAACATCATGTTTGCCAAAATTAGTGGTAGAATCATCAATCTGTGCTTAATGAAATCATATGTGATCTGAATCACTATGACTCAGCATTCAATTTGATTGGACCTATTCCATCTTTCGACCTTTGCTATCAATCAATCTATCCAAGCTATTAATCAACTTATCAAATCAATCAATTTTCAAACTAAGCTACCAATCAAAGAACATTTAATGCAAGTAACAAAAGATCAGAATGGTTGTTGGCTTACATTGTTTCAGTGAGTATTTTTTTATTTTTATTTTTTGATAATGTTCATATGCTACTCGATGATATTATCTGAACTTATGAGAGTAGCCAAGATGGTTAATGACCAGTTGTTATCTCTTTATATTTTTTCTTCCTATTTGATGATCTCATGAAATCTGGGGCATGTCTGCTACATGCTTTCAGGAAAGAGAAGATCATCCTTTTTCTACATCATGTTTTTTCATGCAAAAAGGATGACTTTTATGCTCTAGATTTTGTGCCATGATGCATCGCATTCACTTTTGCAATATCAAAATAAGCTCTTAACACAATGTGCACTTTGAAAGCCAACATCTTTCTACTAACATATCTTCATCTAATTTATGCTTTCTACTAACACTTCTTCAGTCAGTCCTCGCAGTTACCTTGGTCTAGTACTCTGGTACATCAAAAATAAGTGCATCCTGCATACATGTATTCATAAATTGGAAAAACAAGAAAAAACATGTGCATTTTTTTCATTCATTCATTTATACATGAGAGAAATTTCAAACATACATTTGCATTTTGCTTTCATACATTTCAAAAATCAAAAGACAAAAAACAATTATCGCATCCATAACAAATTTTATTGCATAACAAAGGCAATACATTGTAATACATAAGCATCATCATCATATATCAAGAAAGTAAAGCATATACATAAGCATCCATCCCATCCATCATAAAGTAGCTGCATATCATATATCAATGTCTCAAAAGTATCAGAGTACACAAATCAAGGTGTTTGTATACACTAAGGCCCGCAGGCTCATAACATATCACATGTCTATCAAAATTGTCCCTCTACTAGAGAGACCTCCTATCAACCCCTACTCTCACAATCCTCCTGATCCCTGTCTAGTCTGGAAGATGAGGCTCCTCCTATGTGGTTCCCTTTCTGCCCTGATCGAGGTGCCCCCCTCGGTCCCAGCACTCCCCCGCTGCTCTATGTCCTACAAGAATGTGACTTGTTGGATGAAACTCTATAACTCGGTCCCTACTTCTCGCATGATACATCTCTCCTATACATGTCCTTCCAATACTATGACTCTACCTGGACATGTGATAATAACACTTCAATGTCACACACACCTACATCTTTGATGGTGTTGATAAACTGGTGTGACTCCTCCTCGGCTCTCTGTGCCCTAGACCTATCTATATCTTGAGAGGTGAGAAATGTGTCCCTCTCTGCTGTCAACCTATCCATTTGTGTTGTGAGTTTTGATTGCTCGGCCATCTATGAGGCACGCTCTGCAACCCATGTGTCTCTCTCAACTATCAATCTATCTATCTAGCTTGTAAGCTTAGCAATGCACTATCTCTGATCCTCGACCCAATCATCAAGACCCCGTGGTGGCTCATCCCTATCCTCATCTATCTGCATTGGCATATCATTGAGATCCTGATCATCATCATCATCTTCCTCATCTGACTCCTCATCATCCTCCTCATCTGACTCCTCCTCCTCATCCCCCTCATCCTCATCCTCCTCCTCAATGCTCTCATCTCTAGGCACCCGCACTCTTGGTATCACCACGTCAGGATCTGTCAGAGGAATCAGCCTGTGCTGAGAAAACCATCTATCATACTCATCTATGGTCCCTGCATATGCCACATCTACATCTTCTCCCCATGGTTTGGGTTGTAACTGTGCAAACTCTACATAGGCCACCTGAGGCCTGAGTGTTGCACCCCGTGTCCTAGCCTTGGCCCTCAACCGAGAAAAAGTGGTGTACCTATTGGCACTCCCTGTATCTCTCCAAAATATCTCCTGACTCACTCTAGTGGCTACATATCAATCAATGTATGACCCATAACACACCTCCCAATGAGGTACCTCTCCTGTCTATAGTAAGGCATGTGATATGCATCATCATCCCATCTGGGGCAATCTTTGTTAGGACACCATGTGAAATCTCTCAACAGATCTATCTCGTGAGGGAAATACAATGTGTATCCTAATGGGCCTTGTGCAAGCTCCCCTCGATAGCAGTAAAAATATGGAAAATCTGGTAAAACCACTCTCTCAAAAATAGGCTGGAACACAGCTATATGCTCGCAGGCCCACACCTGCAGCAATGTGATCCCACTATTGATCGATAGTCCTCCTCAGTAAGCCAACTGGTGGAGTTGATATTAAGTCATCCCAAGCATGCATGGCCCCCATGAGAACATTGTGCCCTCCATGATCATCTTCTCTAGGACTCTCCCCCAGCCAATAGGGAATTTGTGGCCTTTTCTATCTGGTACCAAGAGACATACAATAACTCCACAGATAACAACGATCAACCTATCATGCTGCCTAGCCACTGTCTCTCATCTGATCTCATAATTTTGAATGTCTAGATCCTCATCATCACTCTCAAACAGCCAGTACAATGCTAACCTCCCTATGGTGGGGTCATACTCTGCTAACTCACCATGAATTAGAATCCTAAGGATGTGCCATACATCCTCCAGAGTCACTGTTGCCTCCCCTGTCGGCAGGTGAAAAGAACTGGTCTCCGAGTGCCATCGCTTGGCTAACGCTATGATCAACCCTCATTTTTCCCTAATCTTGGGCATGTATGTGATATATTACAATCCTAGAGGGGCAAGAATCTTCCTCTCATGTCCACTCAGCCTATGGTGTATATTGAGACATGCCAGTCTGCTCTCTCATGTCTGTGGAACTAGCAGCTCCTCCTACGATCACCATGTGACTTTGATCAACTTTTTGTTTCTTGTTGACTGACCTAGGACCTATTTTGATCTATTTTGACCTCATTTTGACCTAATCCTAGGGTTTTGACCAATTTAGGGAGTTTTAGGGTGGTTTAGGAACCCCAGATGCTATTTTGAGGCCCTTTTGACCACCTACGTAGGTTCTCTTACCACCTGCAAAGAATGCCCTCCCACCTACGCTGGCTGCGCAGGTGGTCATCCCACCTACGCTACCTACATAGGTGGGCACATGACCTATGTAGGTGGCATGTGTGAGCCTCAGTAGGGCCTGTTTGACCCTTGTTTGACCCCTAGAACTGCCTAGGAAAGCATGTAAAGCAAGAAACCACTGAGAGGACCAAATGTACTCACCTTGAGACCTACGTCAGCTTCCCATCGGAAGCTATGAACTTTTTCTTCACATTGATTGTCCATGGGCACTCAATCCATCTTCCTTGCTCCAGAGCTCACTTCTTCCAAATGAGAGAGTGAAAATGAACTCCAAAACCCCTTCCAAGCCCTTTTATAGCCTCTTGGTTGCCTAGATGGACATGCAACCCTTGTGTTTTGTATTGGTCACGATGCTTTTGGCACTTTGAACCCCATAACTTTGCGTTTGACCTCCTATTTTTGATCTGATCGTTGTTGGGGATCCGTCTCGCCATTGTCAACAAATCGACCTATCATTGACATTTTTCAGACAATTTCTCGAGGGGGCACCTATGTATCCCATTATCACCAGGTCATGTTTTAATTCTATTTTCTATAGGATTCTTTGACACAATGCTCATAATCACATTATATCAAAGAGGGGCAAAATGTAGACACCTAAAAAATGGTTCGAGCCTACTGGTCTACGTGTTTTAACATTTTTAGCATTACAATTGAAACATTGTTTTATAACCTAATTATTCCTTTATGTGGCACATATGATTTTTATTGTATGGTGACATTTTGTCTTTCATCAATGATTGAATATTGCAAAATTGTTCAATTATTTACTAACAATTCTACTTTCGCTATCAAATCAATCATTTTCCAAATCATTTCCAAACCTTCCTAAACTAATCCTATTTGATCCTAAACCATTCCAAACCTTCCTAAATTGATCCTATTCGATACTAAACCATCCCAAACCTTCCTAAACTGATCCTATTCAATCCTAAACCATTCTAAACCTTTCTAAATCAGTTCAAATCTATCCTATTCTATTCCTAATCACTAGAAAAATTGTATGGACCTATTTAGACTATTCTGTGGCATTGTCCAAGATCGTCGATGCCTAATCAACCCAATTTCAAAACAATGAATCAAACCCTAATTCCAATTTAATCAATCTTTTCATCATTTTAGGAGCATTGTCCAAGATCATCGATGCTTCATATCCTTTCAATCAACCATTTGATAACACTGTCCAAGATCATCGGTGTTATTGCTATCAATCTATCAATTTCAATTCAATAGTGTTTTTCATTATTGTCAATACTATTTCTGACTATCATTTTGGGAGCATTTTCAAAGATCATCGATGTTTCCCCATTTCAATCTTACAACGCCATCAAAGTTCATTGGTGTTTTTTAATCATTTTCAATCATCATTATCTAGGCGCATTGTCAAAGCTCATTAATGCCTCATGATTTCCTAAACCATTCTAGAACCCTCAAAATTAACCCTAAGCTTTATCAACATTATCAAACCGCTTTAAATTGGACATCAACATCTTCAATTTGACCTATAATCCAGTAATTTCCCACTTTGGATGAATAACCCATAGTTTATCCTAAGTCCTAATTGAATAAATAAATAAATTTTATATATTCCCTTTTCCCTAAGTCTCCAATAATTAATTAATTTTTATTAATTAATTAGCTAATTTCAATTTATGATATTTTTTTAATTTCATAAATCTAATTTAGATTTGTGAGGAATATTGATTTGTTAATTGAATTAATATCCTCCTAATCTCACCTAATTCCCATATCCCTTAATTGAGGATTCACATCCCTATTAAGGTGCTTCCTCAATATCTCCAATATCCTCCAATATCTCCTCAATATCTCTCCCCCCATTTCATGCTTCCAAGCATATCACCAACCAAAATCTGCATTTATGCAAGGATTTTGTGCAATCTCACCAAACTGTATCTCATTTTCTATAAAATGGATGCATTTCTATCATTCAAGGTTGAACCACTATCTCCTAGTAATTCTCATTATCAATTCAATCTTTCAAGTTCTTTGTGCAATTGTATTTGTCAAAGAGCAACATATCAACCTCTATGGAGAAGAAAGGAGACCATTAGAACTACATTTGAAGGGAGTTTGTTTGTGTTATCTTTCATATATTTCAACTCTTGTTTCAAATGGTTTTAATGTTAGATTAGTTAGGGTAGCATATTGTTTAGGGTTTGTGGTTACCTAGATATTCTTTCTAACCCCTTTTATAGTCTTACACTTATAAAAAATAAAAATTAAATATAACCCATCACTTATACTTCCAAATCTGCAATCCGCGCTCACAATTCATTTTGCACACTACATGTCTGAAGTCAGCCACCAAATAGGTCTTCTTCAGAGTACACACCATAGCTTACATCACCAATCATCAAACAACAATCAAACTCAACCCATTATTCCAATATATGTCAGTTTTCCACTAGTAATCTTGCTTCATCTGAAATATCTTCCTCGAAAAGATATACCCAAAACATAGAGACCTTCTCTGTTCAGTATCATAGTTACAATCCAGAAAGCAGTCTTTACCAAATCAATTGTAACATCTGCAGTATGCAACATAAAACCAATAAACCTTAGGAATAAGGTCAACACACATCCTTCTACATAAATCCAACTTCAATCATTCTGAATCATGCGTATAGTGTCTGTACACTTATTCTAGTCAAGTAACCAGTATGTCCTCTCCACAGAAACATATGTTGACATCAGTGACAAAACATGAATATCAACAACATAATCAATACTAAAAATGATATCATCCAACAATCTCCCCCTTTGGCATTGATGGAAACATATGGGAAAATCCATATGTATCAACCCAAAAGTACTTTCTCTCAATACAATCTTCTCAATATCCTCAACACAAATATCTCAAAATAGTAGGGATTTTCACATAGATTCCTTCCACCTTTGGCAAAAATAGAAAATGGTGTCATAACTCATCTATAGTCTTCTATAAGGTGTATCTTTTTCAAATCTTCATGTCTATCAACTAGGTACAAGATCACCCAAATGTAATCCATAGTATTCTCCTACGATCACTCCCCCTGAGGAGTAGATCCATACATCAATTACAGAGAATGATATAGCTCTAAGATCCACTAGATCGATGCAAATCTGCATCAATTAATTACCACTGGGAGAGGCCATCACCCCAAGCATACTTCTGAGATATTCAAAAGCATCTTTTGGAAAAGTTTTAGTATATATATAT
>MU227982.1:3924348-3970341 GCA_018584345.1 Thuja plicata | reverse complement strand
TATATATATATATATATATAGGTTATTGGTTCCTTTGTGCTAATGTACTCTAGTTTAATCTCTTTATGTGCTACCTTCTTCCTCAAGAAATGATACTTAATAGAAATAGGTTTAGTATTTGAATACAATATAGAATTGTTTGACATATTCATTGTGCTAGTGTTATCACAATGGATAACGACTAGTTCTTCAAAAATTATTCCAATGTCCTTTAGAATTTGTTTCATCCAAACATCTTGTGTAAAGTTTATTGTAGCAGCAACATACTCTGACTCAGCAGTAGATTGAGAAATACTGTTATGTTTCTTGCTCAACCAAGAAACTAGTCTTTTCCCAAGGAAAAATGCACCTCTACTTATACTCTTTATGTCATCCACATTACCTGCCCAATCAGCATCAGTATAAGCCTACAAAGTAAAATATTTTGATTTTTCATACCACATTCCATATTCTATTGTCCCTTTCAAATATCTAAAAGTTCTTTTTATAGTAGAAAAATGTGTTTCTTTAGGATCTTCCTAATATCTAGCCACAATTCCAACTGCATTGGTAATATCTATTCTAGTGTGAGTTAGGTGTTGTAGACCTCCAATCATCAATTTGTACTTTTTTTGAACAACACTTTGAGTCTCATTACTATTAGTCAGTTTGTGTCCAGTCACCATAGATGTCCCAACAGGTATAAAATATTCCATTCCAAACTTTTTCAACATTTCCTTAAGATACTTGGCCTGAGATATAAAAATGCCATTCTTACTCTGATTAATTTGCAAACCAAGAAAAAATTTCATCTCACCAATCATTCACATCTCAAATTCATTTTCCATTTCTTTAGAAAAATTCTTACTCATCTTATCATTGCCTCCAAAAATGATATCATCAACAAAAAATTCTACAATTAAGATTCCATCTTCATCAGTTCTCAAATATAAATTATTGTCTGCATTACCTTTTCTAAAACCAAGATGAATTAGATATTTGTCTAGTCTTGCATACCATGCTCTTGGTGCCTATTTCAGTCCATACAGTGCCTTCTTCAATCTGCAAACCATGTTTTCATCATCTGTCAAAGGAAAACCATCAGGTTGCTCAATGTAAACTTCTTCTAGATCACCATTCAAGAATTTTGACTTCACATCCATCTAATAAACCTTAAATTCTTTATGTGCAGCATAAGCAAGAAATAATCTCACAGCTTTCAATCTAGCAACAAGAGAAAATGTTTCTTCATATTCTATGTCTTCTTGTTGTGAATATCCTTTACATACCAGTTTAGCCTTGTTTCTTACCACTGTTCCTTCCTCATCCATCTTATTTCTGAAAACCCATTTAGTACCAATCACATTTTTTTCTTAGGTCTTGGAACCAATTCCCAAGTTTTTTCCTTCTTTATCTGTTCAAGTTCTTCCTCCATATATTTAGTCCAAGATTCATCTCTACATGATTCATCAGTAGTCTTTGGTTCAACTTGAGAAATCAAACATATTTCATCTCTAGCTCTAGATCTAGTCATCATACCTTTACTTGCATCACCAATAATTTGATCTTTAGGATGCTTCTTCTTAATGTACCTTGGTGTCTTTAGTGTCTTAGTAGCTTCAATCTGTTCATCTTCAATCTCATTGTCAATCATCAAAGGTTCTTTAGGTTCTACAGTAACCTCTTTCATTTTTGTAATCTAACCACAATCATACATCCTTTCCTTTATCTGAAACTTTTCATCTATCCTCACATTGGCACTTTCAATCAACTTTCTCAATCTCAGATTAAAAAATTTATATGCTTTACTCTTAGTGGAATAACCAAGAAAAATTCCTTCATCACTTCTAGCATTAAACTTGCCTATCTCATCATCTCTCTTGATATAACATTTACATGCAAATATTCTGAAATATTTTACAGTAGGCGTATGATCAAACCATAATTCATAAGGAGTATTACTTGTACCTTGCCTGATCTAAATTATGCTTAGGGTGTATATAACAGCCCCAACTGCTTCTCTCTAGTGAACATGTGACACATACCCCTTCCAGCAACATACTCCTTGCAGCATCTAATATAGTTATGTTTCTTCACTCTACAATCCCATTCTATTGTGGAGTTCTAGGAGATTATATATGTTTGTATATTCCATGCTCTTCATAGTATGAATTAAATATCTCTAATGTAAACTCACCACCTATGTCTGATCTCAAACATTTTATCTTCAAACCAGATTCATTCTCAACTTTTTCTTTAAATAACTTGAATTTGTCAAATGCTTCAGATTTTTCTCTCAAGTATGTAACCCACATCATTCTAGAAAATTCATCAACAAATAGTATAAATTACCTTTCACCATGGTATGATCTTGTTCTTGTAGGACCATATAGATTTGTATGTACCAGATCCAACTTCCCTTTTGTTGAATAAGTTTTTCTTTTGAAAGTGCTTTTAGTCTGCTTCCCCATAAAACACTCTCTATACATGGTGTTAGATGGCTTCAAAAGTTCAGGTATATCTCTTACTTCTTTAGTCATAATTTCCTTCACAATGTTGTCAAAGTTAACATGACAAAATATTTTATGCCATAACCAACCTTCATCAACCTTCGCAATAAAACAAGAAGCTTTAGATGTGTTCAATTCAAATACATTACCTCTAGATTTAGTACCATATGCAATCAAGTCTCTTGCTTTATTGCTGATAGAGCATTTCCCATAAATGAATTTTAATTGATAACCCTTGTCCACTAACTTTCCAACACTCAATAGATTATGCTTAAGTCTGTCAACAAGTAATACATTGTCAGTGTTAGTCTTTTCATCCAAAAAAATAGATCCAACTCCAATAATAAGCTTAGGAGTATTGTCACCAAATCTTACAACACCAACATCATGTCTTTTCAAACTCACAAACTTGTTTTTATCTTGAGTCATATGATGTGAAAAATCATTTTCTATAACCCATTCAGATTTATTTTCAACATGAGATACTAAGGCTTTTTCTTCATGCATAGGTTCATCATCCTTAATAGAAATAAATTTGATTTCATCATAGTCACCATCATCATCATCAGATATACCCTCACTAGCATAATCACATTCCTTGTATTTTGAATACTTAGACTTGAAAAACTTAGGTTTGTGCTTTGGAACTCTTGTAGGAAATCTAGATGCAAAATGACCAATTTTTGTTACATGAAAAACATTTCAAAGTTAATTTGCCTTCAAATTTTCCCTTACCTCTCTTTTCTCTTCTATAAATTAGTTCCACAACTTCATCTAGCTTTATTTCTTCTTCTTGTATTTGTTCCCATTCATCAACATAGGCTCAAATTTCATCCCTTAGGTCATTACTACTGGTGCTTGAATTTCCAGATAAGGTCTTTTTTTCTTGTGCACGCTTGCCTTGAATGTTGACTCAACTATAGGTAAAGTGTCTCCCAATTCTACGGCCTCAGATGTAGTTATCTTTCCAATCAACATATCTCTGGTGAAGTTTGGTGTAAAAGGTATGATCTCCTCTATATCTTTTACTTTGGTTCTATATGCAGGTGTCAAAGATCTAAGTATCTTTGCAATCACTTCTTCCTCACTGTAAGTGCCTCTAGAGTTTCTAATACCAGTAACCACTTCAGTAATTCTCTATCCATATGCTCTAATGTTCTCATCTTCTCTCATTTTCAAAGATTTCATCTTTGTCTTCCAGTTTTGTAGCTTTGCCTGCTTTGTAAACTTATCTCCAATATATAATGCTTCCAATCTTATCCAGATCTCATGTGAAAAATCCAAGTCCTCTACTTCAGTGAATTCTCCTTCTGAAAGTGCGTTGATCAAAGATTCCCTTGCAACCATATTACATGAAAATAAATTATTTTGATCTTCAGTAGCCTTCTCTAATTCATCCTTAGTCACTATATTTTCATTATTCTTTGTGATCATCCAGTAATCAGTTCTCAGACATAGAAAATGTGTTCTCATCTTGTTCTGCCAACTATCAAAGTTTTCAGGATCAAACTTTGGACTATCCTTCCTATAGTAAGTCATCTTTAGGATCACCTCAAGCTGTTAACCTTTCTCTCTAAGGACCACAAGCTCTGCTATTAATTGTTAGGAATAATAGTCCACAAGACAACTAAGAGGGGGGTACTGAATTAGTTGTAATATATATTATTGAACTTTAAACTTTATAAACCAAATCTGCAAAATGTAAATGATAACACAGTAAATGCCAAAACCGTAACACAATATTTGTTTTTGAGGAAACCCTATTAAAGGTAAAACCTTGGTGGGAATTAACACCCACAAATAACATACTAGAGTATAGTATCCATGTTAAAAGATTTATCCTTGTTAGGAGCTTGTTACAACATTACAATACATAGTCCCTGTTAGGAGACAGACCCCATTAGGAGTCAAAAGAAATAGTAGGCTCACTGCCTAGGCACACTGCCCAAAGAAGGTTAAAGTCACCCTCAATGATTCACAATCTGAACAAGTTTATAAAGAAAATACATAATCTAGTGAATTAGCTGATAGAAACTATCTTTACTTGGTTAGTTCTAATGAAGTATTCTTCTCATAAACTCTACTCTACATCTAGCAGTCAAACAAGCCTCGCAACTTTCACTTATTTTCTCTTTTTTAATCTTTGTCACATCTTTTCAAAATAAAATATCAATGATATATACTCTCTTACAATAATTCATTATGTTGGCCAATTAATCTTTCCTAATATACAAATAATCAATCAAGTCGGCCAATTAAAACTTTCCAATATACAAATAATTATATAACCCCTTGCTAAGATACACACGGTACCTATAACAAGTAAAAATAAAATATAATCCATCAGGTATACTTCCATATCCATAATCCATGCTCACAATTCAATATAAATGCTACATGTCTGAAGTCAACCACCAAATAGGTCGTCTTCATAATATACACCACAGCTAATGTCACCAGTCATCAAACAAAAATCAAACTCAACCCATTATTCCAATATATGTTGGTTGTACACCAGTAAGCTTTCTTCATCTAAAATATCTTCCCTAGAAAGATATACCTGAAACACAAAGAGACACATCCTTTTGTATAAATCCAACTTTGATTGTTCTACATCATCCCTACAGTGTCTGTACACTTCGGCCAGTCAAGTAACCAGTCTGTCCTCTCCACAGAAACATATGTTGACATAAATGAAAAAACATGAATATCAATAGCATGATTAATACCAAAAATTGATATCATCCAAAACATACTTCCTCACCTATGTTGAATTCCCTAGAAACCTGAACCCTCGAGAAAGGTGTAATCTAAAATTGAAGGCTTCCAAATATATAATCTCTCAAGATGTGCTATATAAAAGGGCTATTGATGGGACTTTCCTTAGGTGTGTGGATGTTTCCTAGCATAAATAGCTACTAAAGGCTTTCCATGACCATTTCTACTGGCTGACAATGTTCAAAGACATGTATCACTATGTCAATAATTGTGAAAAATGTCATCTTTTCGCTGGACGCCCGCAACTTGCATCTTTACCCCTCAAGATAGTGGTAGTAGATGAACCCTTTAGAAAATGGGGAATAGATTTTGTTGGGAATTTGAATCCTCCATCCAGTGTAGGGCACATAAATATTCTAACCACCATCAATTACTTCACCAAATGGGTGGAAGTGGTTCGAACTAAGAAGGCAAATTCACAAGTTGTTTGTGATTTCTTGTTGAACCATATCTTTATCAGGTTTGGGATACCAGTCAAGGTGGTTGAAAATAATGCCATGTATTTTTATTCAAAAGAGATCTCAGCCTTTTTTTATGATCATGGGATATCTTTATCCCACTCATCTAACTATTTTCCATAGGGAAATGGCCAAGCAGAGTCTAGCAATAAGAACCTTATAACTATAATGAAGAAATTGTTGGATGACAATCCTCGCGATTGGCATAAGAAGTTGCATGAATCCTAATGGGCTGATTGGAATACTCCCAAAAGATTTATTATCATGGATCCTTTTGATATTTTGTATGGTATTGGAGCTCATGTATCCTTACCTCTAGAATTATCTATAGCCAAGCTACAATCTGTGATCGAAGATCAGTATTTTCAAAGTTCTCTGGAAAAGTGCATCATGTACCTGAATAAGTTGGAGGAAGAAAGAAATGACTTGGTAGATCACATTATAGGGCATCAACTAAAATTCAAGCAAATTTTTGATATGAGATCCCATGTACATAAATTTATGGAAGGACATGAAGTTCTATTGTGGGATAAGAGAAGGGCACCTAAAGGATCTCATGGGAAGTTTGAGTCTTAATGGAAAGGCCCATTCATAATTTCAAAGGAAATTGGGTCTAATGCTTTCCATCTGTCCTACCCAAATGGTATTAATCTTCCTTTCACTTATAATGGGCAGGACCACAAATTGTTCAAGTTGTAATGTTGTTCTGAGTCCCCCCTGTACATAATAGTTATTTTTCCCACTTTACTTAGGTGTAGTCACGTGTGTCATTTATTTCCCTTCTTTCTTCTCTTTTTTGTGAAACCAGTAATGTAGAGTTCTCTACATTTTTGGCAACATGCAGTCCCTTAGGAAGAGCCACTGTTAGGGTCTATTTTATTTTCCATGTTAAAATTTTCCTTAACCCTTTGGTATATGTAATTCTTGCTTGGTTTCTTCCTTTTCAAAAAGTTTTCGTCAAAGAGTCTCTCAATGTTGGGTTTGCTTTTGAGTTAATCACCTCAATGTTTCAAAATTTTCTTGTTGAAGTTGGCTCCTTTCAGCCAAGTGTTGGTATTTTTGATCCTTCATGAACTACTTTGAACCCCTTTGAACCTCAGTTCAAAGTAGTTCAAAGCAGTTTAATCAAATATTTTGGTCTAATGTCGGTTGTTGCATGTGGGACCCATACCACATCACTACATGGCGGCGAACCACTTCAAACCACTTTGAACCTCCATTCAAAGTATTTCAAAGAAGTTAAAAGGAATATTCAAAAGACTCAAAGATTGATGTGACAGCTAAGGTGACAGGTGATGAAACACGTTAGAGTAGTAATATATATATTTTTATATCTTACATCTTGGTGAACCCATGATAGACAACTCTTTCTTTTTTTGGTGTTAGATGCTTTGCCACTTTTCCTTAGAGACTAGCTATTGCATACATATTAGATTATTTTTATTTTATGCTCTTGCATTTTAAAATACAAAAAAATCTACATACTCATAAAAATACAAAAACATTTTTGGCATTTCATTCACTATGAAGATCTTTAAGATGCTTTGGGGTATAATTATTTTCCTTATTATTCTTCTCTTAGCATCTCTTTATAATACTTATGATGTTTATGAGAGTATCATCTATTTCATCATGTTTGTTACTCTTCATTTTTTACTTGATTATGCTATTTTTAGATTAACTAATACTAGCCTTCCTACTTTCAAAAATTTCATTAAGAATTTGTGTAGCAGACTTATTGCTCTTTTGGATTATGTGAATAATTTGGTAGATGATACCCCATTTCCTAATCTTCCTAATCCTGTCCTTCCTAATCTAGTTCCTAATCTTCCTAATCCTATCCTTCCTAATCCAATTCCTAATATTCCCACTCCTATTTCTCCATCTTCTATCCCTAGTTATTCCCACACTTATGATGGGGCTTAGACTATGGTTCATGATGCAGATGTGCAAGAATTCTTTGATTTACCTTCCCCTTTTTATGCAATCCATGATGATATTAAAGGGAAGAGAAAATAAACTTATTCTAAACCTATCATTCCACCTTAGACAACATTTTCTCATGATCACCATAAACAATCACCTCCTGTAGAAGCTTTACAAGATATGTACACTACTAGATACAATATGGTGGCTAAACAAGGTTATAAGGGTTTAGGGCTTGGTGTTAATGAACATAGTATTAAATATCTAGTTCCTCTATCCCCTAAACAAGATAGGCATGGTCTAGGATTTTTTCTATCTCTACTTAAGGTGGTTTCTTTTTATCTTCGCCCTCTACTTCATGTTCTTCTTCCAACACCTTCCTTAGATTACCCTAATACCCCTCAAGATGTGGCTAAGAAGGTATATGTTCAGTTAATGAATTCTAAGAAAGAAATATTTAAACCTATGCTGAAAGATGCTCTCTCCAAGTACAAATGTCCTTTTCATTATAGTAAAATACACATTTACTTATTGATTGTGTACATTTTAAGATGTATGTTAGAGAAAGAGATTCTTCAAGGATTATATTTCACTCTTGTGCGGTATGACAATTTCTTCATAATTTCTATCCATGGAATATCCCTTGTTCTTCAATAATATAGATCTTTCTCCCTCTTGTCTCTTCACTAGGGGGTAAGAGGTACTTCTTCCATTTTCTAGGATCCATTATGCTCGTAGCATTTTTTTTTGAGCTTAATTGGTTATTCTTTCTATATTCTATATCTATGGTTTTGTATTATGGTACATCCTTCCTTTTCTCATAATCATCCATAGCTCTCTTCTAGTATTCATGATATCTTTTCTAAGACATTTTATTTGCAAAGATATCTCTTTGTTACAACATTTCTTGATATAAATTGTATATCCCTTGCTTTCATCCCTGGGGGCCAAGGTTTTCCTTCTTTCTCTTTGTCTAAGGATCTAGTTTCCTTAGCTTAGTGGCATTTGTTTATTCTGAAACATTATTTCCTTATAAAGAGTTATGTTTTGGCTATGGATACCCTCTTATATGAGAGGTGATTGTACTATATCATCACATATTCTTTATTTTTCAAATTATGTTCTTTATAAACTCTTGTTTTTTCTTTTGTTTAGAGTTTTCTTCCTTCATTCCAAGATTCCTCTTCCTCTTGATCACAGGAGGCTTGATGATTAAATTTTTGATCCATATTTTATTTTCTTTGAAAGATGATATTTTATCTAAAGAACTCCTATATGGTGGGGGTCTTTTTGATAAGATCTCTTCCTCTTTGATGATCCTTTTTCCATAAGTGACATATCCTTTTCATGATTATCTATGCTCTTAGATGTAAGGGTCAATAATTTTTTCTAAGACTATAGTGTACATTGTTGCTAACAGGATATCTCCTTACTTTGTGAAGTAGGTATCCTCCTTCTCTTCCTTATCATGTATATTATGTAGCCACAATAAGGAGGGGGCATATACAGGGTCTCCCTTATACTATAGTTTACATTTTATAACATGCTAAATCCTCAGAAGGTAACGCACATAAGTTGCTAAATCCTCAAGAGACACACATTTTATTTTTTTATTTTTTTCTAAATCCTTGGAAGGTAATGCACATAAGTTGCTAAATTCTGAAGAGATACACATTTTCAATTTCAAATATGTTAAATCCTTGGAAGGTAATGCACATAAGTTGCTAAATCGTGAAGAGACACGCATGTCATATTCCATAGTGATACAAGACTGTGGATCTATGGGTATTCCAAAAAATTTCAGAAGACGTATTATAATTACAAATCACATTTTATTGGTGAACTCATTCGGCTCTCCCTCCTTGATGATTCACGGTAAGGTGGGAATCTTACTGGGTGAGATAATCACTCTCTCTTTTTTCTCTTTCACTTTCATGCTAGTAGGATTAGATGATGAAGATATGTTACTTATAGTGTTTCTCTTTTCTTACTTATGTAGTCATTTATGCTTTTATGATAGCTTTATAAATATGATATTAGCATAGGAAGCATTTCTTGGCAAGGTTTCCTTTGCTAATTGATTTGGGTTTTTTTTGTACTAATCCCTCTTTTTTGTATCTTTTGGCTTTATCTTTGTTTTGGTATTTTCTTTCATACCCTTGTGCATGTATGTTGAGTTAAAATCCTTGGTCTGGGGGATCATTTCATCAACTAAGTGATTTTATGCCTCGTTATGATCCACTGGAGTCTTTCTTCTAACTTTACCACGAGTATGTTTGATTTCCATACTCTCGCTAAAGTGGGGGCTTAATGTATCATCTTAAAATAGAAGCACTTCCATGTCAATACATTTTATCCCTCCTTAGGGGGTTTTTTGGGCCATCATCATGTTGTCCTCTCATTTCTTCTCCTTCTACATCTTTTGTGCCTGTTTAGGACCCTTATTGGGCCTCTTCGGGCACCATTTACCCCACCTGGCATATTTTCTAGGGGTCCTGACTCCCTAGGTCAAGGTTGACCTTGAGCCTGACCTAGGTCAGGGTTGACCTCAGCCTTGACCCGTGTCCCCTTTTTCAATTGGAAATTTGGTCAGCTACCGGGGGACACTCAAAAATTTATTTTCCCACTTTCGGGTCAGCTGTTTTGGGTTTCGAAGTAATGACTCTTAAAAGATATTAATATTGGTCAAATTCTAGGGGTATAGGCCTAAATGGAATTTAATTATCCTATGCTATCCTCTCTAGAATTTTGTTCCCTAGACTTGTATATAAGGAATCCTTTCCTCCTCTCATTTGCAAACAAGGCTAAGGATAAGGATAACAAGCACACGAATCATCTATTTGGAGACAAATACATTATCATCTACTTTAAAGCTTCCAAGTGTTCAATCAAGGTTTTAAATTATTCTTCTCAAGTATTTAAAATTCCCCATTGAAGATCAAGGATTCAAGCATTCAAGCCTTTGAAGGGATTTGCTACAAGCATTAAAGATTTAGCATTCAAACCCTGGATCTATCCATCATGGTGGTGTGATCTTCCTTCACAATCCTTTGTGCATCCTCAAGCTTCATTCATCCTTTCTTCAATGTGGATTCCAAGCATACAATCATGGAGGTTTTTATTTACATTTATGATTTCTAATGTTGAGGTACAAGCTTTCATATTAACATACTTGTTTACTCGAAATACAATTGCATATCTATTTGAGTATCATAGCTTCGTTGTTAGATATACTTCTACTAATTTCTAGCATTCTCTATTTCAATTATTGATTTCAAGGTTAATTCCTAAATCAGGGTTTGACTAAGGAAAACCCCTCCCCCAACAAACAAATCCATTTTTCTTGCAAGTACAGGATGGTAAATTATAGAGCAGATTCAAATACCCTTTTCGGCCAACTTTGTGGATCCGCAAATAGAATTTTTGTCAGAGAAGTGTAGGTAAAGGTCGACATAAAGGGGTGCAATTGTGCCCCCACATTTGATTCAAGTTCAACTTGACTTAGAAAAGAAAAATATTTCTAAGTTTTCTCCATTTCTATATTTTTGTTCCAGATTCGGTTGCAAAATTCCCCAAAACTCAGTATAGACATCAGAAAATAGGTATTTCTAGATGTTCTACTTTCCAAGATAAATGTTTCATTTCAATTAAGGTTTTAAGAAATTCATATCTATTGATTTAATTTATAATTGAGAAATTAGATCCCCCTTTCCCTCTTTATCCATAACTAGTTGATTTCTTTTTGTATTGAGTGTCTCCTTTCGATTAATCAATTGGCATCTCCTTGTCTTAGATTAGGAGGCAACACACATTTCTATCAACACTCCTACACATACATACACACATATCACATATACATTACACACACACACACACACACACACACACACACACACACACACACACACACACACACACACATATATATCTTATAGGTTTAAAGTAGTTCAAAGCAGTTCAATCAAAGATTTTGGTCTAACATTGGTTATTGTAGGTGGGACCCATGCCACGTCACTACATGGTGGAGAACCACTTTGAACCACTTCAAACCTCCATTCTAAGTATTTCAAAGAATTTAAAAGGAAGATTCAATAGACTCAAAGATTGATGTGATAGCTAAGGTGACAGGTGACCCAACACTTCAGAGCAGTAATCATCTAAATGATGGTACAGTCATCCTTGAAGAGATGGTATCCATAGGGGAATTCCATGTTGGAAATGTGAGTTAAGGATAATATTATCTCAACACGAGTGAAGTAGTGGAATTAAATGGAAAGTAATGATGACTTAAGTGGTTTGATAAAATGAAGCAATTGCTAGATGTCACATCGTTGGATTCACTCTATGCTAGCCTACATTTCATATTTAATATTCATCTCTTTGGTTATATTTCAGCAGGGTGAGAATTCTTTAAATTGTGTCATTCAGCTTATTTCTTTTCAGAGCTAGATTGTGGAGTCTCGACTGTGAAGGATAGTGATTTTTGTTTTCGTGAGTCAACAGAGTATAGGTAAACACTAAAAATCCTCCTTTTGCTTCATGTTTTCTGTGTGATAGTGTGTTTTCAAGGGATTTTGCTTCATGTTTTCTATGTGATAGTGTGTTTTCAAGGGATCGGAGTTCTTTTGTTTGTTTTGGGAGGGGAAGATGAGGTCTATCACGCATTTCTTTGGAAATACTCTGAATCTAGAGTGTAGAGCCCCGGTGATCACAGATGCAGATTTGTTGGGAGTTGAAGTAGAGAAGATGGTAGAAATTTTGAAAATTTATGTAGAGAAAATGCATACTCTAGAGCTCATGTCCAGTGGGTTGCTTCAAGCCGCTGCTTTTCCCCCAGCTATGATAAGTCCAGAACTAGTTCAACAGTGCATAAACCACTATGATGTCAATTTTAAGAGTGTATTAAGTAATGAAGGAAGAAGTCTCTTGACTATAACCAGTGAGACAATAATGTGAGTTTTCAAGTTTTTTGATGAGTCTTTTTATAGATTTACCCCAATCCAATCACTTTCTCAATTTGGGGAAGGAAGTGACAAGAAGCGTAGCAACATTTCTCATAACTGAACTGAGTCAAACTATAGGGGAGGGTCTAGATTGCCTAAGATTTTTACCAAAGACCATATGAAACCCCACATTCATGGTATAATGGTTTTTTTGCACAGAGTGAAAGGGTCAGAGAAAGTAATCCTTTTCAAAGACTAGATGTACCATTTCATAGAGATTTTTTTGGAAGGGAAACAAAGTTTAGACTGGGCTAAAATAATTGCAAGTTCATTAAGAGGCCATCTCAAACATGCATAGGAAATATAGAATAAATTTTATATTTCCTCGTACTTGATGTATTGTCTTGCATGAACTTGAGATTTTTCAAGGATTCCCCATTAACAATGGATCGAACACATAAGTATTTTTTAATATTACCCCTTGTTGAGAAGAGATAGAGTCCTAGAAGACTATAGGAGAGTACATGATCTCTTCCTCTGAAAATTGTATTTCTACTTAGCTAGAACCCCAAAATAGAGGATTTCCCAGAAGCATAGAAATTGGTTCAATGTTACTATAGTTTCTATATTTAGTTTTCATGGTTTACCTATGTGAGAGTTGGGAGTTTTGATGAAGAACCCCTTAAATTTCCAAGGTTCAGCTTTGACTGCTTCATTTTAGCAAAATTTTGTAGACAGATGTTCACAGTGATAAAAAAAATCTTCGAGAGGAAAAATGGGGTTCTATGTTCCCAATTAAGATTAGAACCATCACATGAAAGAATATGATCAATGCCTCTATAGTAGGAAGTAATCTGGTGGGTTTCCACATGCAATCTTTTGAACCAAGGAGAGGGTTTGAGAATAAAGGTTTCACAAGGCAGGCCCTCAACTTGAGTATCCAATCAAAACTGAACCCACATATTTAATATCTATGGGAAGACATTGGAGATGAAGAGGAAATTGAATAGAGGGATCATTCCAGATCATTGATTCCCCAGATCAAAACCCTGCATCTAAAGTTTGATGTAGCTAGCCTAAACAAAGATAATTCTAAAATCATTGAACCTAGCTTTGATGGTTCAAACATAGAGGATTTTCTGGAAGTATAATGGATGAGGGAAGAAGAGGAGAACATAAAATTAAGGGCTAGGTTCATTTTATCCTACACAACTTGTTAAAAAAGAGAAAATAAGATAGAACATGAATTACGTCTCCTAAGAAATCTAATGCGAGTTTCATCCCAGTTGAGGTGTTACCTAATCCCTCTAATGCTTCCCTCTTGATTACATATGTAGGTAATATTTCTTCATCTAAAAAGATAGTAACCTCTATTGGACATCCTACCGCACCTCGAACAAGGTCGAGAACTAGGTCTCAAAGTTAGGCACAAATGGCTTCTCTAGATTATAGCTATATTTATATTGACATCGATGATGAAGATATCTCTTTCTCACCTAAACATGATAAGAAGGACCAAGAGGCATCTATTAATAAACCTAAAGTTCAATAGGAGAATGTAACACCTGCCAAAATAGTTGATAATAGGTTATTTTCTAGCATAGTTCCCCCTTGGCTGATAGATTTGGTGAACAAAAAATGTAGTTTTAAGCCTGTTTCCTTACCAGTCAAAAAGATAGTTACCAAGTATGTCATTCATGACCCAAAGGCCAAAAGGGTTAAAAGTAATGCAAGGATAATGACAGATCCCACCAAAGGAAAGGTGATCACTAAGATCACAAGTTTCAAGAAAAAAGAAGGGGTTCATGAACCCAAGGCAGAAGAATTCAAAGTTAAAAAAATAGAGTTTGGTGTACTGAACAGAGATACTTGGGACCACTTGTTCAAATTTTCAGTAGACCACATGCTCAACCAGTCTCAAAAGGATAGAAAATAAAAATGTGAACTCAAATAGCTCATGGTTATAATGGCTTAATTTCTTAGCTCGCTCAGTGATGTGTTATGCCCTGCATACCCATCCCTACATTTTGTTGGCAAAATGTTGGGTCCCCATTTTTTTTTCTTTTACTATGTTCCTTTTTCTTTTGTTTTCTTCTGACCTTTGCCTCCATGGGGTCATTGT
This sequence comes from Thuja plicata, assembly GCA_018584345.1. Lineage (NCBI taxonomy): Eukaryota > Viridiplantae > Streptophyta > Pinopsida > Cupressales > Cupressaceae > Thuja > Thuja plicata. The sequence continues at coordinate 3,955,625 of MU227982.1, read as the reverse complement.
TATCTTTGATTTTGGTTTCTCTTCCTCTAGGACCCAGTCCTGGAGTGTTTTTTTTCTTTGTGCCAGTCAGGTTCTGAACTCCGGGATTCTTTGCCACTAATTCCTCTTTTGTTAGAGGGTGTAGTTACAAGGGATCCCTGGGCCTGGAGTCCAAAGGTTTTCTTTTACTTGGAACTTGTAATGGGAAGTGATACATTTAAGCCTAAGGGTATAAATAGAGTTTCACTTGTCAGTTTTATATTTACCGCAAACAAATTACCCTAAGCGATTAAGAGCAAGTTTGTGCTAAGTGTAATTTTCTTTGAGAGGTTTAATAGTGTTTAGCAGTTTGAGCTTGTGCGTGCTTCAGCTTTATTGTAGGGTTTTTGGTGTTCATGGTCCATGAAGCTTTCTATTCATAGGGCACCTCCTATGCTCCTCCTCCCACATTTCCCAGTGTTTATGGTATGCCCTTCTGGTTCTCTTTCGGTTCCTTTTGTTTTTCTTTGTTCTTTCTCATTTTCCTTCTCATTTTGGTTGTTTTTTGTTTTGGGCCTTTTTCATTGCCTCTCATTGGTGGGATGGCTCTGTAGGAAGGTTGTTTTCCTTCCTTGCATTGTATTCTCCTATAAATAGTGTAAATTCTTGTAAATTCTATAAATAGTTGCAATTTCTCTTTAAATTGTTGTAATTTCTCTATAAATTGTTGTAATTTCTCTATAAATTATTAATAGTCTGTAGGATAGGGTCATTCCCAATAAATCTCACCCTTGTTTGGCTTCCTAGGTGAATAGGGTATGTATATTGTTTTGTATATTTTTATGTCTGACCTGTCCTATGGTGAGCTTGTCACACTCTACATGTCGTTTTAACCCAGGTTTTGAGATCACCCACCTGATGTCTGCCTAGTTCGAGCTCGGCACCTCACCTGTTCGAACCATGGTAGTTTTTTATCTCCTCCATAATTTCAGCATTCATGGCGGGATTAAACTTCCCATGCATGAGCATTAAAAAATTTCCCATATGGAATTCAATCCATCTATGTTTAGACATTTGTCACCATTAATTCCATTAAGCCATTTATTGCATGACCATGTGACAACCCACGCCAGCCCAATATGGTTCACTACCCAGTCATTTCAATAATCGCTTGTTTCTCCAGATTCTAGATTCCATGCAATCCTATGACCTTCATCACATTTTCACATAGACCAAAACCCATGGAACCCCTAGGTGTCGATCAACTTCCAAGTAAGTTATTGATTATGGTATTTCCAGATTTGATGCAGGCTAATGTCTTTTAAACAAAAGGTGTGAAGAGGTGATGAACTCTCTAGAGTCTATAAAATTACTTTGTCTTATCGCATGTATTAACAGTTGTCTGGTCCTGTAGGTTGAAGAGTACCCAACAAACAATGTGTAAAGTAACAACTCCTAAAAGTCTGGAACTCCCGACTACATCCACTCGGGTGGCCACTAAGACAAAGGCAGAGAAAATGCTGGCAAAGCTCCTGTTAACATCCAAGTACCCAAGGGATGGTGTCCTTGTGGGATCCAAAGTGGATTCCAAACTTTAGGATATTACCTAATGACAGACATGGGACAGCTGAAGGTGGGGCCTTTCGCACCCCACAACTCCAATTCCCAGAGGGGGAATATTTTCTCCGGACAATGAAACACCAATTCTGGAGGTTGGAACTACAACAATGAGCCCCAACCCAATCAAAAAAAATGGGACAATAATGAAAATATCAAAGGTCCTCCTCTAAACCAAAATACCACTCAAGTTGGTGCTGGACCCAATCATTCTACATAGCTTGTAGAATTCCACCCACTAACCACGTGGTTTAGATTGCATGATACTGGCTCCCATTCTCAGGTGAACTGTGCTACACTAGAGAAGATCATCATGATCTCCCAGTTAAACAAGAAGCAACCTATCAATCCTACTCCCCTATAACTTTCCTCATTAGAGCCTCCTCACACTAACTTTTCGTGTGAGACAATTTTTTTGGGATAGACGAAGAAGAACCTGAGTTGGATGAGTTCTTTGATGAATCCATTCTAGCCTTTGAGGCCAATGCCTTCACCATCCCACAGAATCCCTACAACACTCAGAGTTAGGCTGGCAAAGGGCCAGCTTACACACCTCCCAAGAATACCAACCCAGGACAACACAACTGATCATTCCTTCTCGCCAAAGGGACCTGACTCTAAGCATGCTAGGGATCTGGCCAGAGGGAACCAACTTTACCTAGGGGGATGGTTTGACATCACTAAGGCATTAGAGAGAGCCACCACCTCCATGACCTTGATGGAGGTCTTGTTAAATTTCCCTGAGTAGAAGAAGTCCCTTCTAAAGCTCTTGGGAAACTTAGAAGTCATTATTCGTCCACCAAAGACTATCACATTTGACGATGTCAACTCAGTCATCTTTCATGGAAACATAGAAGATCCTCCCTTCTTACTAGGATTGAAAATTCAAGGGAAGAACTTATACAATTGCCTAGTCAATTCCGGTGCTTCGGGAAATGTCATGCCCTTATCCATATGCCAGAAGCTCAAGCTCACTCCCACTCCATCCAAAGGCACAGTAGTACAATTAGAAAAAACTACTATGAAAATGGTTAGTGAGATAAAAAATGTCTAGATTCAACTCATCCAAGACCCCTAGATATCAAGCACAATAGACATCCAAGTGGTGTACATCCCTGAAACTTATGGGATGTTATTAAGTTAGAATTGGTCTAAGGCCCTTAATGGGTATTTCTCTACAGACTTCTTCCACCTGTGGCTCCCATCGAAGGGAATATCAAATCAGATCTAGGTGGAGAGTGAGACCAAAAAGAAGCATGCCTTCACCAAATTCAGGAGAGTAAATGAATTCCTTTTCTCTGAATCCTCCCCTAGTGTGCACCAAACACAAGAAATCCTAACCTTTGATTTCATTCTCGAGGAGGATCCTGTAGTCTCTCAGAGAATTTAGGATCTGGACAAGAAACTGAAGTGTGAGGTAGACTCACAAGGAAGCATGGAAACTCTAACCACTCTCTTATCTGGCACTTGGTGTTGGGTACACTACCAAAAACACTCTAAACTAGAGTGTGAGCCTTTCATTGTCATCACTACCCGCCATATCAATGACCTCTAAGAGAAAGAATGCAAAGAAAAATTCCCTAGACCAAGTAATCCATCTAGTGGTACACCAGAGGTGCCACTCACCTAGGAATCTGAAATAGAGGACTCTCTGAAGGAAATTCTCACCCATGTACCATCAAAACTAGAGGAATCACCTCCCAAGCCTCCCAAAACCAATCCAAATGCCACTTTTCCTTCCCAACCCCAGAAGAATGAATAATGATTTATGGATCCTAAATTTTGATAGGTCCCATTCCAAACAAGGTTGTGAGGCCATAGTGGAACTAATCAACCCACGAGGGAAATCCTTCCTCGCACCCTACAGGTTGCAGTTTAACTACACCAATAATATCATAGAGTACAAGGCCTTGGTTCTCAAACTCTTGTTCGCATTGAGGAAAGGCATCACCCACCTCTAGGCAATGGGTGATTTAGAGCTGATAATAAAACAAGTCTGGAGCCAATACATGTGTCATGACAAAAGGCTAGCCACATATCATAACTAGGCATGGAGCCTCATTCAAGAATTTTATGCTTTTGGCATCAAACTCATTCTCCAGAAATGTAACTATGTTTTGGATGCCCTTGTTGCATCTTCCAGCACCTTCGAGCCGATGGCTGGTTCCCAGATCCAAATTTTTTTTTTTGAGATGGTCCCCACCACATCCATCCTAGATAATATCACCCATTTTCAGGTTTTTCATGATGACCGGCACATATTGGTCTTCATGGCCAACATTGGCATCTTCAAAGATCAGATAGTGGAAGAAATTGATCATGATGATATTGGGTAGGGTGAAGAAGACGATGGGATCATTGACCTACCCACCAACACCATCCCTAAGGCGATGGTAGCTTTAGAATGAATCTTTCATTTGGACCCTCAGGGCTGAGATAAGATATCATCCTCCTCTAAGGGAGGAAACTTCAAAAATGTCAACATCAGCAAAGTCGACGAAGAAAAATTTGTTCACATTAGTACCTCCTTCTCCCTAGACGAGAAGGAGAAGATTCTCGTGGTTCTCTAAGAATACATTGACATTATTACATGGGGGTATGAGGATCTTAAAACCTATGAAACATCTATCATGACCCATACTATCCCACTGAAACTAGATGCCAAACCTTTTTGGCAAAAGCAGAGGTCGATGAACCCATTGATCGAACCTCTAATCCATTAGGAGGTTCATAAATTACTCTCATCCTAGATTATATTTCCTATCCGGCACACAACATGGGTTTCCAACCTCATCCCCATGCGTAAGAAGAATAGTGAGATCTACCTATGCGTGGATTTTTCCAATTTGAACAAGGCATCCAAGAAGGACAATCACCCTCTCCCCTCACTCGATGAGGTATTAAAAATTTTCAATGCTTCCCAAATGATGTCCTTCTTGGATGGATACTCTGGATATAACCAATTTATGGTTAAGTTTGAGGATAGAATGAAAAAGGCATTCACCACTAAGTGGTGAACATTTGCATATCAAATAATGCCCTTTGGCCTAATCAATGTTGTTGCCACATTTTAGAAGGCTATGGACATTGCATTTGAGGGCCTGGTCAACAAATGCATAATCATCTATATGGATGATTTAATAATCTTTTCCCAGGATAGGTGTGATCATTCCGCCCACCTTTCCCAGATCTATGAGAGATGTCACTGGTACGGTATCTCCCTCAACCCTAAGAAATGCATATTTAGGGTCACTAAAGGGAAACTGCTCAGTCATATTGTCTCTGAGAAGGGGATATCCATTGACCCTAAGAGAGTTGAAGCACTACTAAATTTACAAATGTCTAGCAGTAAAAAGGAGATGAGATATTTCTTCAGGAAGATAAAATTTTTTTGGTGATTCATAACTAGATTCATTGAGATCGTCAAACCAATCAATGACATGCTAAAGAAAGATACCAAGATTGAGTGGAGCCCTGAATCAAAGTGAGTGTTTTCTCAGATCAAATAAACCATAGTGAAGGCACTAGTCCTGGCAAGTCTGGACTATTCCCTCCCATTCCATATCTACTCCTTCGCTTCACTACATTCTGCAACTGGTCTTAACTCAGAAGGTTGAGAGGGAAGAGTGACCCATTGCTTTCATGAGATCCCCCTTTAAAAATGCTGAAGTCCAATATACCCCCTTGGAAAAAAAAATCATTTTTTCTAGTCTAGGCCATGAAGAAATTTTGACACTATATTCTCCAAAGAAAAGTGCATGCTATCATTCTGAACCAGGCTATTAAATCTTTACTACTACAGCATGAATTGGGAAAATTCCATGGGAAATGGATGGCCATCCTCTAGGAGTATGATCTTGAGATACAACCAATCAAGATAGTCTGAGGCCAGGGACTATGTAGAGCGATGGCAGAAGTAACTTCAAACATCAAATGTCAAACCTATACTGTGGATTCCATCACTCAAGATCCATGGTATACCGATCTAGTATACCTATTTTTTAATAATAGGTGTCCAGAGGGGCTTCCCCCAAACAAATGTCGTGCCCTATGACTAAAAAGTGCACACTTCATGATAAAAAATGGAACACTTTTCCACAAGAATTTTGAGGGAATTTACCTCTGGTGTATAGACAGGGACCAAGCTGCCAAAATGATAGAATAATTCCATGGGTAGTTCAGAACTAGGCATGAATCAAATGATGCCACTTCCCATTAGATTCTCAAGGCTAGGTATTATTGGCCCTTCATCTTCAAAGATGTCTACACTCATGTGAGGAAGTGCCACACTTGCCAAACCGCATCCCATCATGAGAAGAACTCAGCCACACCTCTGCATCCAGTCTTTGAAGTTCAACCCTTCTCCCAATGGGTGTTTGATTTTATCAGGGAAATAAACCCCAACTCATCCTCCAACCACTGATATATTTTGACTATGGCCGATTATTATACCCTATGGTCTGAGGAAATCCCATATAAGAACAACACGGTGGATGTAGTTATCAAATTCTTGGAAGAAAACATAGTCACAAGGTTTGGAATGCCCTTCGCTATCTTGTGTGACAATGGTTCAGCATTTTATTTAGTGCAGCTATTAGAATGGACCTATCAAAGGAAGATCATCCTCAAGTTCTCCAACAAATATTACCCCTAGGGTAATTTTGTTGCTAGTCTACCAATAGAAATCTTCTAGAGGTGATCAAATATTTGCTAGAGAAAAATTCCTAGGACTAGCACCAAAAGCTTAGATTCACCCTTTGGGAGGATCATATCAGAATCAAGGCAGCCCTAGGGACTTCCCCTTTTCACTTGGTTTATGGCCCGAACCCTGTGTTCCCCTTCAACTTACAAATCCTAGTTTTACAGTTCATGTAGGAATTCAACACCCAGGACAACATTGTGGAGGTTTAGATTTTGAACCTGGTGAGAATGGAGGAACAAAGAGACGTGGCACTGGAACATTTTGTGCATCATCAAGCAGTCATCAAATGATAGTTTGACCAGAGAGCCCAATTCAAAGCCTTTTGGGTTTCGGATCTAGTCTTGTTGTGGGACAAGGCCCAGGAAAATAAAGGAAAGCACACTAAGTTTCAAAGGCTCTGGCTTGGACCATACCTAATCTCAGAGACCTGTGGGGCTAATACTTATTGCCTCAACACCATGACTAGAGAAGTTTCTCCATTTCTCGTCAATGGATAGTTCCTCAAACATTACTTCAAATGAGGCATGAGGTAAGTTGCCTAAAGTTGTATCATATGTAAATATTTACCCTCTTGTAAATATTTTCTCGGTGCTCCTTGGGAGTGCCTTTCCCTTGTAAATAGTTGTATGCAGTCCTCTAGGGCTGTCTTCTTTCCTTTTCTTTCTTGTGTTTTGTCTTTGGTTTCCTTTTTTATTTCCGTCTTGTTTTTTGGGTTCCTAGCATGTTTCCCTCTTCTTGTCGACATGTATGCTTTACATAACATCTAGTCCCTGGAATGGTTCCTTACGCATTTTGGTTAGTCTAGAATCTATTGTTAGCATGGTGGAATTTTTCTGCACTCCAGAGTTATTTGGTACGTATGGTAAAAGGTTATGGGTAATCTCCATCTGGTTCATATCCCAAAAGTCTTGACATCGGTTAACGAAAAATCTAAGAAGCAAGTAATCGTATGGTCCTTGAGAGTAAATCAGTTGCACTGGTTATTGGCCAAATTTGAAAATCAAAATAATATCCTGGGTCCAGAACATCTCTCCTATTCAAAAAATTGAAATGGATGGAAAGGTGAAAGAAGTACCACCATAAAATTTAGCTAAGCTTAAGGTTCACAGTGAAAGAAGTATCACCTTCCCCATATTCAAAAGAAAAGAAAGAAAACTTGAGAATAGAGAATCCTGGTATCCAGGAGATCGTGCAAGATATAGTGATTTTGGTCTGATGTACTTAGTGCCCTCTCTCTACTTCTCCTAGAAGTCATCATCTTGATTTTCTTCCCAAGCATACACTTCATGACTAAAAAAAATTTGAAAAATTGGATCAATGATGAGTCAGTTTTTCCCAAGCACTCTGTGCCTTGCAAGAAGAATGCTCTAGGTAAAGATGAGTTCTGGTTTAGCTAAACATAGATTCTATAGTTCTCAAATGCACTAAGGTATTCATCCTAGTGAGTCACCATTTATTATGCCCTGCATACCCATCCCTACATTTTGTTGGCAAAATGTTGGGTCTCCCTTTTTTTGCTTTTTCCTTGTTCCTTTTTCTTTTGTTTTCTTCTGACCTTTGCCTCCATGGGATCATTGTTTTCTTTTCTTTTGGTTTCTCTTCCTCCAGGAGCCAGTCTCGAAGTGTTTTTGTTTCTTTGTGCCAACCAGATTCCAAACTTCGGGGTTCTTTGCCACTACTTCCTCTTTTGTTAGTGGGTTTGGTTACATGGGATCCCCGGGCCCAGAGTTTGGAGGTTCACCTTTTCTCAGGACTTGCGATAGGAAGTGGTATGTTTAAGCCTAAGGTTATAAATAGAGTTTCACTTTTTAGTTTTACATTTACCACAAAAAAATTCCCCTGAGTGATTAAGAGAAGATTTTTCCTAAGTGCAATTTTCTTTGAGAGGTTTAACAGTGTTTAGCAGTTTGAGCTTGTGCATGCTTCATCTTTCCTACAGGGTTTTAAATTTTCATGGTTTTTGAAGATTTTTGTTTGCAAGGTACCTCCCATGCTCCTCCTCCCACATTTCTCAGTGTTTAAGGTATTCCCTTCTGATTCTCTTTCAGTTCCCTTTGTTTTTCTTTGTTCTTTCTAGTTTTCCTTCTCATTTTGGTTTTTTTCTATTTGGGTCTTTGTTGTCACCTCTCATTGGTGGGGTGGCTTTGTAGGAAGGATGTCTGCCTTCATTGTGTTGTATTCTCTTGTAAATAGTGTAAATTCTTGTAAATTCTATAAATAGTTGTAATTTTTGTGTAAATTGTTGTAATTTCTCTGTAAATTTTTAAAATCTGTAGGATAGGGTCATTCCCTATAAATCCCTCCCTTCTTCAGCTTCCTATGTGAATTGGGTATGTATATTGGTTTGTATATTGTCATGTATGACCTATCCTATGGTAAGCTCACCGCGCTCTTTGCATTTTTTTAACCCAGGTTTCAAGTTCGCCCACCTGGTGTCCACCTGGTTCGAGCTCAGCACCTCGCCTATTCAAGCCATGGTAGTTTTCTCTCTCCCCCATTGTTTTAGTATTCATGGCAGGATTAAACTTCCCACACATGAGCATTGAAAACTATCCCATCTGGCATTCATTCCATTCGTGTCTAGAAATCTCTCACCATTAATACCATTATGATGTTTATTGCGTGACCATGTGACAACCTACTTTAGCCCAGTATGGTTCACTGCCTGGTCATTTCAATAATGGCTAGTTTCTCCAGATTCTGGGTTCCACGCAATCCCATGATCTTCATCACATTATTGCATAGACCAAACCCCTAGAACCCCCAGGTGTCAATCAAATTCCAAGTAAGTTATTGATTATGGTATTTCCATATTTTATGCAGGCTAACATATTTTAAACAATAGGTGCGAAGTGGTGATGAACTCTCTGGAGTCCATAAAATTGCTTTTTCTTATCACATGTATTAACGATTGTCTAGTCCTTCGAGTTTTAGAGTACCCAATGAACAATGTCTGAAGTAACAAATAAGTCTGAAACTCCTAACTACCTCCACTCGGGTGGCCACTAAGACAAAGGTAGAGAAAATGCTAGAAAAGCTTCCATTAACATCCAAGTACCTAAGGGATGGTGTCCGTGTGGGATCCAAAGTGGATTCCAAACTTTGGGATATTATTGACACAAAGGCCAGATCATGGGAAGAACTACAAGGCCTTGTCTGGGTAATGTACCAATAGTGATCTGTCAGGGATAACATGGAAAAGAACGTGGCCATCTTCAGCATTATCAAAGCCTCATGTTTCCCCTTCTGAGTGAAAGCACCAAAGATGATTCTCCACCTAGAAAAGCACTACAACGAACCCACCCAGGTGGTTTTGCTAGTTGCTTCCCTACCACTGAATTATCTAGCAACCATAGTTACTATTGATGTTGTCACCTTTTCTTTAGGACTGGGAATCCCCCAGTTCATAAATGCTACTGTCATCTCCTAGGCCACATCATTGAAGGAGTTTGAGAAAGTTCCACAGCCTACCTGGCAACACTTCAATTCTCACTAGTTGAAGTCCCTGAGGAAGGACTATAATAAAATGAAGCTGGAGAACCCCCATGGAGATTTCAAGGAATGTATACATGTGGGGATCATCTTTTTATGCAGGCTCTTCGAGGAACCCTATTCCAGGGAATTTTCAACATGGATATATTACTTTCTATACTACATCACCACCCATGGACAAACCTTTGACTGGGTAACTTTTATCGCTAACCATGTGGACTTTCAGCTAAACAATGTCAACTGAACATCAAAGTTCCACATCACTTCATATGTATTATGGGCACTAGCACAACAGAGACCCACTCTTCAGGGTTTGCAAATAGTGGGAATTCTTGGGAACAAGCCCAACCAAAATGTTCTATGGGACTATTATCCCCAGATTCAATGGGAAGCTAGCTTACCCAATTTTTTCTGGGAAAATGACACCTTCATTTACCACAACATTTTGACACTTACTTGGGATTCCAAGTACCAGCTATCCAAGGAAGCAATGACCTTGGTAAATTATTATGGCAATTATTTTATACAGTTTCAGTAACATTCTTACATTTGGGTGACTAGGTTCTCCAGCAAGCCCTACCTACTCCCCAAGCATTGCGGGGACAGGATTATTCTTTTGGAGTTCTGCAGGTCGATCCTAGAACTTCATGCATTTTATGGAGTGAAGAAGGTTACCTCCATCCCATTCCCAATCACTTGCGGGAACTATTCTTTCAGTCTTACAGTGGCCAAAGAGGCTGATAATGAGTTGAAGAGTCTGGGATTGGTCGAGCTCCACCTGGCAAGGAACAATTTTGACCCACTCAGGAAGATAAGTACATCACTTCCCTGGGCTTCCACACCACATGGGCCTCACATTGAGGATTTTTTGGTAGACTGAAGGAAAATTTTGACCTCCAGAGTCAGAAATACTCAAGGATGTCCAAAGCGATGATGAAGAGCCTCGACCTTCAGACCTTTCCAAAATATTTTTTAGATAGTGGGCCTTTGGAGGACCCATCATACAAGGCATAGGGGATTGACAAAATGGATCTCCCTCTGGTGGATTGGGACACCCCAGAGAGTTTGACAATTGAGGATGTCACCTAGGACATCATATAGCATAGCCACAATTACTTTTCACAAGTGTGCATGAAAAACATGCATTTGGGTCCAATTTTGTGGGGGTCTACTTTGGCCTCCGAAGCTACATGGACAAGAAAAAATAAGGGGGGGAAGAAAAAGAGAGCACCCCAGCCTAGGTTCCACCCCCAGATTTGCTCCCTATTTTGGAGCAGCTTCACACTAAGCTTGAGACATCCCGCTAGCTAAGTTTAACATTAAGTGCCTAGCTTTCCCGTAGTCTTCCAATTACTCTGGTTGGATATGCCCTCCTAGCAGGATCCCCTTCACTAACACCAATCATGAGCTAGTAGATGGAGGCCGAGAAGGAAACTATAGCTATTCTGGATGTCGGGGTCCCACTATAGATAACAAGAAAGAAGCAAAGGGTGGATCATCCCCCAAGCATAGATGTAGGTCCCAGGATGCCAAATGTTCCCTAGGTGGAACTTATCCCTTCTTCTCTTGAACTAGAGGATCCTTCAATGGTCTCCCCTCCCCATGATTATTTTGATGACCTCTTCCAAATGGAAGACCTGGTGAATTTGCAGGCCAATGTGGTGAGGACAGTGGAGGAGATAGATGCACAAGAAGAAGTGGCCCTAGAAAAATAGTTCCAGGAACAAGAGAAAGAGAAGAAACAAGAAGAGGCATGAGAAAATCCATAAGATGTAGACAAACCACTGGTCTAGGGGACTGAGATAGAACTAAGGAAAACACAAGATGAGCAACTGAAAATGGCTAGAGAACCTGGACCTTCAGGAGCAACCATACCCCCAGTTGTCATGCTCCAAACACCTCTAGTTACTCCCGGTGATCAAAGGCCCCGAAGTGTGACATTTGGCAAGGTGGTCTCAGCAGCCCAACAGACAGATCTAAGCCAGACACCTCCGGCCTCTCCAAAATATGTTCCCTTAGAGGAGAATGTCCCAGCGGATGGTGCCGAAGTAGAACAATAGCAACATGATGAGGGGGATAACCCTAGAAATGTGGATACTGAGACCACGGATGCTGGAGAAGGGGGAAATCTCAGAGATACAAATATAGATGCCACTGAGGTGGAAGATAAAAGAAATCCCAGGAAGCAATAAAAAGCATTTTATGTGACTACGAATACCGGGGAAACACCATAAGGCCCCAAGGAAGGCCCCAATGTCTAGGCCTTAGCAGCAAGACCGTCCCAGCCACCCCAATGGCTGGTGGAATCCTAAAAAAGAGAGGCCCCGGTGGCAGAAAATGCTCCACTCTCCTTGGCCAAAATGATGGCCTAGAATTAAGAGGCTAGGAAGCCTAAGAGGGCCTGGACCATCTATTCCCTCCAAACCAATCTGAGAGGAAGTACAGTTGGAGTAGTTGCGATGCCTCCCCAAGATGTAGATGTGGTAGCTATAAGGGCCAAATATTATACAATTATAGAATTTCCTTTGGGGAGGAGAGATAAACAGGGAAAATTGGACCTATTGAAAGAGGCTACCCAGGAAATTGAAGCCCGGTACAACAAACAGGCATAGAAGCTGAAGGAGGAAAGAGAAAAGAATGAAAATCTCCTTGGGCTTCTCACAAAACTGACACAACCACTGGTCAAGATTCATTCAGAAGCCTTCACCTCTGGAACATCGCTCCCACGGGGTGATATGGATGCTCTAAGGGCCATGAAAAAGAAGGCACAGGCTATGGATGGCTAGATCACTAAGAAAATCAAATTTGTAAGGCATTCCCTTGCAGAGACACTCCCGAACCTTTACCAGGCCAACAACCTCATGGGCTAGGTGAACAGCATCATTTCCTTATGGGAGAAAGATATAGAAAAATATGAGGAATGGAGGTCCAAACTAGAAGAGATAATGAAATTCAGGGAGGAAGCCATTACGGAGACAAGAATTTTGGGAGAAGAACCCTTTGGGTTCCTTTGGGCCTAGCACTCCAGACTTGGCCTCAAAATTAAGGTGAGCAAGCGACTGGTAGCGGCCCTAAAGAATAGAATCTCAGGAGTTTAGAATTCTTTAGATTTATACACAAGATTTGTAACAAGAGTTTTGCAAGTTGATCCCTTCACTACCAGGAATTGTGCCCCAGAAGATTTTATACTAGAAAATTTGATGTGCTGATGGAGTCTCGGTACCAGTCCACAAGGGATTTTGACAAAGGGAAAATGTCAAGATTATCCAAGATGATGCTTTGGGCTCATGATGCAGTGAAAGTGGTTGTATAATTCAGGAAAGGAGTTGGGGATGTTGACAAATAATTTAGGGTTTTCAACGACCGGTGGGACTGCGTCAAGGATGTGGATGAAGATGGAATTGGCCAGATTTTGGAGGCCTTCAAACAAAACAAGGAACAATAATGTTCCCTAGTCTTAGGATATTTTCACTAGTGGGGTGCAATTTTGTAAATTCATTGTTCTTTGAGTGTAAGCTCCTAGAATCTGGAATTTTGGGTCCAAAGTTTTGTATTCATTCATAGTGATCTGCGTCGAGGTTCCCCAAAGCTGACCGATCACTATCAAGAAGTTAATAAGGGGTCAACAGGTAGGTGATCCTGATGAGGCATGTTAGATGAAGGAAATGGCTCTGATAGATGATTCTCCCAAGGTGTCATCTCTTGAATTAACTCCCTGGTGCACATCGAAGACAGTGAGCTTCAATTCGCATTTATGAGGCATGTAGTCTCAGATACCAGGACAATCAAATTTCTTCTATAAATATCCCAACACTCTTCTCTATGCTAATTCTTCCATATTTCTCTATCTCCTTCTATCTTTTCAGACCTCTGCACTTTTTGAGGTGATTTTAAGTGGTGTAGGTAGGACCGGCTAGAAGATAATGTATTCTATTTGTTGAGTTTATAGTTAGATTAGGTTAGTTTTACATCAAACTTTGTGTATAAATAAGAGGTCTGACACCATAAAAAGGGTCAGCAAAATTGATGATTTTGTAGTCCAGCAAGTAATAGAAGATATCTTTTCATTTTATTTTATTTTTCAGGACCTCAATGCTTAGTTGTTCTTAGTAGCTTAGAATTCTCCCTTGGAGCCATGATTGTACATGCCAGTGATGCTAGAATGGTTTGAGTTAATGAAGAAGGAAGGACATCTTATGGCTACCTGTTATGTGTTGTTCTAATCTTTGGAATTAACAAATGTCTTTTGTGTAGTATGTTTTCTTATGTCCTTTTCTCCTATGTTCTATTTTAGATTAATGATCTCATCTCCCCTTGCTACTAAACATATGTGAATTGCTGGTTCTGCATGTATTTAGTATTTAGTGTAGTTTCTTACATTGGAGCATTTTTTGATGTTTGAATATCTATTGCATAACTATGGGTAGAAGCATGTATCTAACCTTGATTGATCTTTTGAAGTTTATTTTATAATCCAAATTCTTGCAGGAAACCCCTTCCCAATTGAAATCCTTGAGAAGATGAGTAAAAACTAGCTATCCCCTCACACAATATTAACCTTCCCAACTTAGCTCCCCCCGCACCGTCGACACCCGACTACCAGGTGCTTGGAGGCTAGGAGAATTAATTCTCCATAAAACCTCTTCAGGTGGAGTTGGCCAGTACCCTGGTACCCAATGACAACTTACCTCTATGTGTAGAGCTGGTCACAAAGTCCCATCAACATGATGTTGGGGATTTTCCTTTGGCTCAATCTCTGCGGCACTTTGATCCCAATTCAACATATAGTAAACCGTTACAAATATAGTAGGGTAGAGCCCTAATGGAGGAAATTAAAAACTGGGTCGGTAGTGTCATATTAGAAGGGAACAAGTTTATTAAGGAGTTCGTCGCCACCTATGTAGAAGGAGAGGCACTGATTGGAGAAGTTCAGACCTTAATTCTAAGATAGGAGTCAGATGAAGAAAAGTGCACAACCATCATATCTGATGTTATTGAGATAGAGGAATATGGAGTGGCAAAATTCTTGTTAGAAAATCTGATGAAAATGGTAGATTATTGCATGGTGTTCATATTGAAAAATAATTTGAGTTGGAAAGGTACTTTATTAAGAATTGTGATCTCAAGCATACATGCCATGAAAAATAAAATTAAGGAAATGCACACTAATGAATTGAAGTATATCAAAGTGGTAAATTCGTTGGGTATCCTTCAGTTTGAAGAAGGGAAAATGAACCTAGATGTCATGGTCAAAATCTTTGAAGATACTATGAATAGTATCCAGGAAAAAGAAGAACCAATGGCTTAGGATTTTACCAAGGTAGCCAATATAGAATCCATGGTGTACCTGAATAGAGGGAAATTACCCAAATAGTTAGAGAATATCTGAGAGCTTAAGTGGGAAAAGAATGCATGTCGAGAAAAGCTGACTCATCTGAAGGGTTTACACTCTCATCCAATCTAGGAGCTAGTGAGAACATTTAGGAGCTAGAAGCTGGTTCAAGAAGCCATGTCTGAAGACAAGTAGATGGAAACGTACATCTTTTTTATGTTTCAATTTATTTTTTATTATGGGATAGTTGTCTTTAAATTGTTTCTTTATTTGGTTATTGGTTTGTAACTATTTCTTTTCAGTTGATCTGAGACATTGAGTCTTCAGGGAGGCCTCCCGGGATCGCTAAACTATATATGGTGGAGCATGAAACTTTCAAAGGGTTAGATTTTTTTAAAATTAGACTTAGTTTATTAGCTTTTTCAGTACTGATTTAGCTTTTGGTTTTGTAAAAAAATTAGTGGAAAGATACAGTAATATGCATTTGTCTTAGACTTTGTTCTGTACAAGCATAATACTTTAATACAAAGCTCAGATTGAATCTATGTATATGAACTCATGGTATATTGATTAATTTTTGAATTAATATATTTCTTACTCTATGTTATTTGTAAATGTATGGTGATCGTCAATCTTTCTAAATAATTCTTGTTTTTAGTTTCGTAGGAAATTAATTTCAAGATAGTTGAAGGAACTGTGATTTTCTTTAACTTTATGTTCTATGTTTGAAATTCCTAAAAAATAACTCGATACCTAAAAGTATTTAAGAGATCCTTATGTGCTTTCAGGTTAAAAGTATATGTGTTAGTGTTTAGTTTGGAAATTTATTGGATATTTCTAAGAGGGAGTTGTACCTTACCTAATTTAGAGGGAATAAATTATCTCATACTTACCCAATTGTTGTAGGATTATTTGTCTTCAAAGAGGCATAGGGTCAATATAGATTTTGATTAAAGTGGAGACAAAACTTTTTGCCAATAAAGATAAAGGTGAAAGACATAAGGATAAAAATGCAGAGGTGGTGATACCTACTTAAACTACTATAGTTGGATAGACTGGTGATACTAAAAATAAATATGAATTTGATGTAGCAGCACATTCAGTTAAAATAAAATTGAATCTTGGTGAGAGTTCCAGTTCTAATTTAAAGAAAAACTCTATTGATATTTCTGAGGAAGAAACTGGGGATGATCTTAAATATGAAGTTATTGAGGTCATTCAAATACCACTTGATATTTCTAAAATGAGTCCTGGTGAACTAATGAGAATATCATAAATACTTAAATTGAAGGCAAAAAGGGATCAACTAAGAACTAAAAAGAGACAAGCTCAAGTATTAGAGATAGCTCAAGATATTTTGTATGATCTTGTTCCTGAAGCTTCATTTTATCTCATTTCTCCTACAATTGAAAAAATCGATACTTTGGTCAGTGTTATTACTGAACAAGTTTCAAGTCTAAAGGATGCAGCTATAAATAGACCTAAGCTAGAGTATGAGAAGAAGAGGACTAAGAAGTTGATGAAAACCATTTCACTAAAAAATGACAACTTATAGTTCAATTCAATTTGGTAAAGGAAACTTTGAAAGAGGTTGGTAAATTATTAGCCAAAGTTTCTAATTTTTCATTGGTTACTGAAGATTTGGAGCTTAAGAGAAATTAAGCTCAGAAGGAGCTTAAATATTTGATTTATAGTTTTGATCCTATTGCGCATTCATCTATAGCCTATGGATTACAAATGAAGGTGATAAATTACAAGTTAAAAACATTGGAAGGAGAAAAATACAAGAGGATAAGTACATTACTAGAGTTGTAGAGATATTTGATTCCTACACATGTTATGCAATAGAATTTTAAAGAAACAGAGGTAACACTTGCATTATCTGATATGAGTACTCTTGAAGTCATGAAAGAGTTAGCTTCTATTTTGCATGAACAAATTAAAGCCCTCATACATTTGAAAAAATCATGGAAGAATTCATTGGATACTGCAAAACAAAATTTTAGAGAGGCTTTTGCAAGGTTATGATTATTACATTTTTTTAAGATAAGTTTTGTACCTTTGTCATTTTTTTCAAAGGGGGAGTAATTGGTCTATGATCGGTATTATGAAATATAGCTAAGGGAGTGATCAATATATAGTGTAGAGTAATGAATTGAAGATGATTTTATTTCTTTGTATCTGGTTTTCCATCAATGCCAAAAGGGGGATATTGTTGGAATCGTGATGAATTTTGGAGGAGATATGATGAGTTTAAGTTTGTCATTGATGGAAGCTTATTAACTGTATTAGTTTTGGTGAATAGGTTACCCTTACTGATTAAGAGGATGAATAGGTGAAGTAGATATGCTAATTGCTTTGATCAGTGAGCATGAAGACAGTAACAGTTTTGAGTTTTTAGTAGTGCTCAAGATGGTGAGAGCATTGGGAGTTGTGATCATTATCAGAGTCTTATTATGGTTACAGTAATACAGATGTATGACCACGATAGTTAACTCAACATTTTTTTAAAGTTAGTATTTTGATGAGTTTTTTATATGAAGTGGTTGAGTTACTGATTGGTTGCTAATGATCAAATGGTTAAGTTAGTTAATTTAATGTTCATGTTTTGTATTAAATATTTTGGGTTGGCATGTGAAGGTTTATTGACGCAGATTTTTATGAGTTATGTCAAGTTGAGGGATGACTTGTGGATTATTTTTAATCGTTAACCGACTTAAGAATAATTATTTAAAGGGATGCAAAATTAGAGATTTAGGGATTTTTATTATTTTTTTGGTGGTTGCAATCACAAACAAAGGTTGATTATTGTGTCAAGAGTTCAGAGAATTAATTGGATCTTTCAGGCAAGCAGTGTCATTCCAGATTAGCAATTGAGTTCATTTCTCAAGGCTAACTCTAATAGGTTAAGAAGGTTAAATCCCTTAACATGGTGGACTTTAACATGTCTTATTATTTAAATCCTCTAAAAAGGTGACTTCTAAGAAGGATTTCTAAATCCTCTAGCAAGGTAGGTCTTAACATATCTCTTTTTACTTCTAACAAGGCACTAGTCACTCTTAACCAGGTGAGCTCCTAACAGGGCATTTTAAGAAGCTCCTAACATGGAAACTTTTTTTACTGTATTGTAGAGATTTATGGGTGTCATCCCCACCATATTTTTCTCCCTCTTACAAGGGTTTCCATGATAAAAATAGTGGGGTTATGGTTTATGCTTTGTGGTTGATTGAATTAATTTACTTCTATTGCATAGTTAAAGTTTCTTGTTTGGTTTTGTGGGAGTTACTTAAAAGCATATTCAGATTATTAGTTAAATTATTACATGTTCTATTCACACTGATTCACCCCCCCCCCCCCCCCCCCTCATTGATTTTATATATCAACACCTCTGGTGGTTCTTTCTTCCTTGGAAATAAATTAGTGGCCTAGCATAGTAAAAAAATAAGAATATGTTACTCTATCCACTATTGAAGTTGAATATATTACATATGTTTCTTGTTGTACTCAGGTTCTTTGGATGGCACAAACTCTAAAATATATTCAAATTCATACTCCTAAATCAGTGCATATATTCTATGATAATACTAGTGCTATTGAAAGGAAACACAAGAGAAAGAACAAAAAATAAATCCAAGTAAGTTTATTGATTGAAGTAATGTTACCATGAAAGATGAAAAACTTGAGAGAGAAATCACCCAAATGAGATTGGAGACACCAGAGATTTTTAAAGGGGAAAATAAAATAAAACCCCTTATGTATTATGGATGAAGGAAAATCCTAAAGAGAAAAAGAGAGAGAGAGAAGGAGAGAAATAATCTCATTACAATAACATCATTCAAGAATAAATGAGAGGAGAATCATCTCTTAAATAGAGATGAGGAGAGGAGTTGCAAAGTAACTCACAAATCTATAAATATCACCATTCATAATGTGTGTGCAATGTGTCAACATCCTCTTAGGGAGGATAATCTAAAATTCCTTAATAAAGGAATAAAAAGAAATGACATGTCCTCACACATGTACTAGAGGAAAAATTACATGTATGGATTCCAAAGGAATCTCCTAAACTAAATACAAGCAAGGAAATATTAATATTCTAACACCCCACACCCCCATCCCCCTTAATCTTTACTTGGGGAGTTTACATCAAACCCTTCAAATGGGTTGCAAGCTAAGATTTACAATGAGAGTGAATCTTTACAATATTTGCAACTTGAACTTCATCTTTATAATATAAATGAATAATTTAATTGTCTTCAATTGAGGTAAATCTAAATCTTCAAGTAGTCTTATTAACCATAGGACATGTTTGGATGCATGGGTACAACATTTATATTCATCTTTGATAGAGCTTAGAGAGGTAGATTGTTTCTTTTGACCATTCTAAGATATTTCACCTGATATAACAAAGAAACAATAACCACAAGTATATTTCCCATCATTGGGATCTCTCCCTAGATACGAATCAGTATATCCTTTGAAAATAAAATCACAAATTACATCATAAAAAATAAATAGCCATCAAAAGAATGCATAACATATTTTAAAATCATTTTTGTACCTTTAAAATAAGATTGGTGAATTTTAGAAACTAAACCGACATTAAGAGTCTAAAGTTTAAAAAATATATCTATGTTTCTCTTCCATTACACTATTTTTTTGACGTGTATAGGGAATGGGTAACTTATTCTTAATACCAAATTATTTTAATCAACCATTAAAAATATTATTGACATATACCTTATTCTAATCAATTCTAAGAATTATGAGTGTTAAAATCATATTGCCTTCCAAAGATATGATAAATCCACCAAATTTTAAGAAAATCATCCTTCCTATGAGGAAAATTGATCAAGTTGATAAACATCAACTAAAGTAAGTGCATACCAAATCATTGGATGGAGGGATTATCCATGTGTGTGTGTGAGATTACACCTTAATGAAATTAGGATCAATAACAACAATTCTATGGAAAGAAAATATAGTTTTAATCTAAGAATTGCAATTAAATCCATTAAATCTCATGGTTCCCTATCTAAGCTTTGTTAAGAGAGCTCTCAGCCTTAATATCTCTCAAGGACAATCCTAGAATGAAAAATTGATAATAAACGTGCTCAAATCTAGCTCAATTCTCTCAAATGGTGTGTGATTCTAATTCAAATGCTCATGATATACTCCTAAAATCAACAATTTGCTTCTACAAATGATCAAAATGCTATGCAAGTTTTCAATTACTATCAATTGCTCTCAAATTGCCTATAATAAGGATGCTTTACTCTTGAATTTTTAGGATATCAAATGCATAGAAAATGGCTTGAATTTATAGAAATCTCCCAAGGGTAGGGGGTAGAGTGAATTAACCATGGGTTAATCCTTGGTTGAGTTTGATCCCTCAAATGGTTTCAAATGGGGGGGCCATTTAAATGGTTGTCCTCAAATGGTGGGACAAGAAGACAAGATCCTCAACTCTCATTGGTTGAACAATTTGAGTTGAAAGAAATGAAGAATTATTTAATTCAATCATTTAATTAATTTAGCCATGTAAGGGTGAATGGGTTAGATTTGATTTTTGATTTAAAAACTATACAATTAATTGATTAAAATCAATTATATAATTTGATTGATCCCTTTTAGGCTTAAATTTGATTATTTGATTTCATTATTATTTAATCCTTTGATTTTAATTGATTTTGTCCAATTTGCTTGATAATTGTCTATTTGATTGATTTTGATCTATTTTGATGCATTTTGATGAGATTTAGGGCAATTGGCTGAGATTTGTAGATTTTGATGATTAAGAGACACCTGGTCAATTTTAGGTGTCTACAAATGCCCCTCTTTTAATTGATGTGCGAAGCGCATTGATTCAAAGAAAATTAGATATCCTGATCATTGATTTGATATTGTTTGATTTATTGATTAACTAATGCAAAACCTGATATGATGATCTGATGTGAAACCTAATGTGAAAACTTGATATGAAACCCTGATGCAGAACTCGATGTGAAACCCTGATGCAGAACTCAATGTGAAACTTGATGCAGAATGCCCCACTGATAAATTTTGAATTTTTAATGCCCCAGATTTGATACAAGATATGATGTAGAATCCTGATATGATGATGACCCCTCAGAAATGAAAGCATTTTGATCTTAGATGTGAAAATTTTGATGTACATTTATGAAAGAATAGATCTAAGATGATGACATTTCTGATAAACCATGATACTGAAAAGATGTCAAAAAATGCCCCAGTGTGTAGAATATGCAAATTTGATCTAACTGTGTCAAAAATCTCACAAAATTAGGGTAAAATAGCTTAAATAGGTTGAAAAACCTAAATTTACTATTCATTTTCACTTTTTACTGTTACGATTTTGCTCTGATCCTGTGACGTTTGAGAGCGATGGTGGTCCCTATTCGAGAGCATCCATTCAAACAGGCATGCCAATATCAGAGACCTCCTAACTACAGGCCTCCAGTGAGTGGTTCAAACCTTCCTAGTGCATTTATTTCTCATTAAATAGCATTTATTGCATGTTTTTAATGCTTTCTAGATAGAAATTTGTTAAATGCCATGTAGGATAGTTAAAAAGCCGCCTAGGGTAGGGAAAAGCTACCTCCACACGTTTAAGAGCCACGTTGGAGCAATCTACAGTAGCCTAGGAATTAGGTCAAAATTTGCAACCTAATTAGTTAAACACCGCCCAAGAAACCTTATAATTTCAAGGCCACCTAGGAAACTTAAAAATCTGCGTAGGACTGTAAAATCCCACCTGTTAAGCAAAGAACCACCTTCGATGATTAAAGTGTCACGTGTAATAAATTTAATGTTGCGGGACTTAAAAAGTCACGTACACTTATTCAAGTGCTTCCTACCATAAAGATTGAATAAAACCTGAGATAGATTAGATGAATTGCCTTTGATAGATCGTCCAGATAACTCAATTGAATTCCAAGCTAGAAAATGTGCATCCATAATTTTAGTTAGTGTGCAAGATATTAGAAAAATCATATCGATGAATGTTTGATATGCCAGTCAGATTGATTAAAATTATGCCAAATTGATCCCTTGTCAAGATCTAGAGGTTAGGAACAATAGGTTGATGCACTCAAAATAGAGCAAGGATAGATTTAATGTGTTTGATTGACATAGAATGGTCCGCCAATAGAAAGACTAATATTATTCACCTTGTTTCAAAATGTAGGAACATTACTATAAGCTATGATTACGGGGTGTTGTGTCCTGGATTTTTGATTTGGTCGATGAGCTAACACTTCCTGAGTGATGGATGATTGAGACATGTGGTCTCAGTTTCCTTCTTGATCTCCCTCAGTTTCAGCTAAAATAAGGTCTTTTGACAGCTATGGCAGAGTGATGGAACTCTGACCATAACACATTCCATCTACCCCTCGGTGAGATGACTATCACACCTGAGGATCTATATAGATTGTTGAGGATCCCAAATCATGGAGAGTGGGTATATTATGACTCAGTTTATGATAGAAGCATATGTAGATGGGTGTTTGGAGACAACACCATTGCTGATGATTGCATTACTTGGGCACAATTTGCTTCATTTCCTTCTTTTCCAGCATTGTTAGGAGAAGTTATCAGAGGATTACTACTTCCAGATAGGAGAGGTCATGACTTTGCGGTCAGATGGGGCCATATACTAGAGGATTTGATTGCACATCCTCAGAGATTTGACTGGGGTTCTTGTGTATTGGCCCAGCTATATCATGATTTATAAGAGATCATATATAGACGCAATGCATCTCTCTCAGCAGGTGTAGTTTTGTTATAGTTGTAGACTTGGGAGCATATCCCTATCACTAGACCAGTATTAGCATGAGTGCAGGCCTGAGGGTATCCATATGCATTTTTGTATGATGGCATGGTTGTCCAGCACCATCTGGGCAAGGTTGAGTTTTGGCATCGTACTATTGATACATTGATCAGGTCATATGGAGACCATATCTCAGATGTGATGGGTGGTGAGAGCAAGATGATGAGTTGCCATATATTTTTTCCCCTTGGTGGATGATTGGTCGATCACCACTATGTATTGAGAGATTTTTATTTGGGAGAGTACTCCATTAGTATGGTCGGGTATAGGACATGCCATATGGTATGGCACTTTATGCGAGGGTATAGGTAGAGAGATCCATATGAGGAGCTCAAGTTGACTATCATTTTTTATTTTCACAGATTGATCAGCTCGGATATGTTAGGTGGGATATGATGACTCATGTAGCTGATGTAGGGATGTTTGTAGAGTATCAAGAGTGGTTCTTATGACAGAGGTTCATTAGATTCATAGATCTGGCAGAGCCTATTCCTGATGTTGATGATCTTTCTAATGATGATGGAGATGATGATGATGGAGATGGAGATGGTAGGAGACCTTGAAGACAGAGAGTTTAGAGAGCACCTGTTGCTAGGAGACCTAGAGTTGTAGGACCTCGGATGCAGGGTGGTCATGCTAGGGGATGGGGTGGTAGATTTGGGAAGCTTAGACAGAGGCTAGTGTAGGCATAGGTACCTCAGAGATAGGTTCATTTTAGATTTGGTGTAGAGTGGGCTAGTCAGAGACATAGACAGGTCTAGGTGGCTAGACAGGATCCATTATAGGAATAGGATCTACAGAGATAGAGTCCATAGAGACCTGTATCACCTTTGAGATAGGTTGATCTGATGGTAGATCCACAGAGTAGCTCAGCACCGGTGATACCATAGGTTCCTTTAGTGCCACAGGAACCTCAAGCCCCTCCCATTGTAGACATCTTAGTTTAGGATGTTTGAGGATTATAGGTAGGGATGACTATAGTGACAAGTCGGTTAGACCAAGTTACGACTATGTTGTAGTAGTTCTTGGCTACTTTAGCTTAGTTACCTACCATTGCTAGTACTAGTCAGGCACCAACTTCTACACATGATAGATTAGGTGATAGGGATCCTGATGGCATAGGGGGTTCAAGTATAGGTATTGTGGGAGATGGATCAGGTGCCCCTTCTTGGTCATGAGATAGCGAGAGATTTGTGATATCTAGATATCATATTGATGTATCATTTGATTGTTGATCAGGACTTTTATTGTATGGATCATATGTTTATGTATCTTGGATATACAAATTTGTGTTATTGATGATATAAATATATCTATGATGATCTCTGATTCCCCTTTGATGATGAAGCTTTGAGATTATCTTTTATGCAAAACTATATGAGTCTATGATGCATTTACTTTTATTTATACTATGGATGCAATTCCTTAGGTTATGACATAGATAGATGGATGCAAATGATGTTAATGCAATTTATTTCCATATGCTTTTCTAATTTAATTGGATGTATGGTTTATGCAGTGCAATGATATGGATGCAATACTTAGTACAATGATAAATGAATGCAACT
This sequence comes from Thuja plicata, assembly GCA_018584345.1. NCBI lineage: Eukaryota > Viridiplantae > Streptophyta > Pinopsida > Cupressales > Cupressaceae > Thuja > Thuja plicata. The sequence goes on along the minus strand of MU227982.1, from coordinate 3,931,107 downwards.
ATCTTTTTGGTTTTTGGATGTATGCAACTTTATGTATGATGCAATTCTAGATGATTTGGATAAATGACCAATGATTAATGTTTCTTTTCTTTTCATTTTCTCTTGATATGAATGATGATTAATGATTAGTGCTTATGAATGCAAAATACAATCTCATATTGATGATTTGAAACCATTAAATTGATGAAGTAGTGTCAACATTAATTTCCCCCCTTGAACTTGGAAAAATGCTAGAAATACAAGCCATTTTAATCTAACTTGAAATGAAATTAATCTAACATGAAGATGCAATGCAACTAATTGTCCTTGAGGTTTGTGAAAGAAATGCAAACAAAGATATATTTTCATCATTGAGCATTGTGGAACTAGTAGTCAATACAATCCTTATTGGTGCCACTACGACCATAAGAATATGAATATGACTTTGATCTCATTTGGTAACCGTTTAGGAAACTAGTACAACCCTCACTATTTGAATGCCCAACTATGAGAATATGAATACTGGTTTAATCGGATTCAATGTTACAAGTGGATGTTGGTATTAAGATATTGAAAATCTCAATATCCAAGGTATCCTTTTGTGTAAACAAACAAAGGTTAACCCTCCATCCTATATGAACGTCCTCGATGGTTCTTCGATGACCATGTCCTTAGACTAATTGACAAAATTTAAAGGATCTTCCTCAAAACAGTCACATAGAAGTTAAGAAAACATCATGTCTTCATCATCGCCAATCTAGTGAAAACATCATTGATTAGCTAAAAATAACATGACTCGAAAAAGGTCAATGAAAAACTCATCAAAATTTCCAAGTGTTTGTGAAATGTATCAATATTTTCAAATAAGAACTCCAAACATTCTATTCATATAGGGTTTGTCAATTTTTAATCCTGATAAAATAAGGCAATGAAGCTCAAGGATCATGTTATTAGATCAAATTGTTTAGTGTTGATCAATGATATCCATCAAAGGTTCTTAAAATATCTCTCCTCTAAATCTGAAAATCTACTTCTGATGTGTGACCAAGATGTTTCACTATTGAATCCGTTTGGTACCAAAAATTCATGATGCATGCCCTCAAGTGAGAAATGTGATCAATGTGAAATTTTGGGCAACTAAACCTAGAATGTGACAAAATGCAGCTCTGACACTTGATTAGGACTATGCACAAATGATGGATGCAATGAGGATATAGACAAATGAGATGATGAAATGCAATATGTACACATGCAACTAGGAAAGACCTAAGGGACAAAAGGCGTCTATTTCTAGGTTTTCACCTTTTCAGATTATTTCTCTTTTCCTCATTTTTTTTTCTACCAAGGCGCCTATTGCTAGGTTTTCACCAAGGCACTTTTTTCTCTTCTTCAATTTTTTTTTTTTTTTTTATGATCAATTTTCTCCTTTTTCTGATTTTCTTCTTTTTCAATTGTTTTTAGCTTTTGAACTTTCTGATTTTTTTGTATTTTGATCTTTTCTCATTTTTTTTTTTATATTTTTGACTTTTTCCATGTACAAAGGTGATGCTGACTCATCTAATACTCTCAACTGATACTCTTTCCTCTGATACTCTTTCGTCTAATCAGGTGTGAAACCTCTTAAGATGAATGCTATTGATAGGTTCTTACAATTCATCACCATCACAATTGGCCAATTTGTAGGTCCCTGTTCTAAAAGAAGAAATAATGACAAAAGGACCAAGCCAATTTGCTTCCCACTTTCCTTTATTTTCTCTCTCTACCTAATTTTTTGGATTCTCTCTCAACACTAAATCTCCCACTTGAAAAGTTCTTGGTTTAATGTGCTTGTTATAGTTCCTTGAAATTCGATTCTGATACACTTTAAAATGGTCATAGGCTTGAGTTTGGTGTTCCTCTAACATCTCTAATTTTTGAAGTCGGGCAACTCTATAATCCTCATCCATGATTAATCCATGCAATGACACTCTTAGGGATGGTATTTAAACTTCTAAAGGTAGAACAGCTTTGGCCCCATAAACCAATGAAAAAGGTCTAGCTCCTGTCAGGGTGTGAATACTAGTTCTATAGACCCATAATGCTGGATTGATTTGAAGATGCCAATCTCTTCCTGACTTGCCAACTGATCTTTTAAGTATTTTGAGTATATTATTATTGGTAGCTTCTGCTTGTCCATTACCTTGGGGATAGTAAATGGATGAAGATTGATGTGTCACAAAGTTCATCAACATCTTTGTTCTCAAACTATTTTCCAATATTCATGATGATGAAGTGAGGAATGCCAGATCTGCAAATGATATGATTAAGGATAAACATGGAAATTTTTTTCCCCATTGGAGTTGTTAAAGGAATAGACTCAACCCATTTAGTGAAATACTTTATTATTGTGAGGATGTACTTGTGTCTGTTTGAAGAAGGTGGATAAATAATTCTAATCAAATCAAAACCCCATTGGTAGAATGGCCATGGTGTGATAAATGGGTGCAACTCTTGTGCCGGTGCATAAATCATGTCTCCATGGTATTGACATTTTGCACAAACTTTGACAAACTGACAAGCATCTCTTTCTAAGGTTTTCCAAAAGTACCCCATGCATAGGATTTTCTTAGCTAGGTTTAAACCACTCGACTGTGACCCACAAATCCCCTCGTGGACATCTTTTAAAGATAATTTCAATTCATCTTCCTCTAGACATCTAAGGAGAATTCTATCAAGAACCTTATGATACAATGTGTCAAAAAGGATGGTATAACGAGCCACTTGCCTTATGAAATTTCTCTTTTGAGCATGTGTTTGGTCTATGGGTAAGATTTGGTCTTTTAGGTAGGCATAAATGGGTCTATACCATGGTGAGTCATGTCCATTTAAAAGGGAAATAATTTGGGTATCAGGTAGGTCAAATGTTGGTTTAACCAATTCTTCCACCAAGAACTCATACCTTTCATTTTGATCGGGCATTTGAATCAAATATGCTAAAATAGTCATTGCATCCACTGCTCTATTCTTATCTCTTGGAATTTGTTCAAAAGTAATTAAATCAAAGTAATTTTTCCAATCATCCACCAATCTTTTGTAAGGAATCAACTTTTCATCCTTGGTATTATATTCATCATTAACTTGATTGATGACTAATTGAGAGTCCCCATAGACTTGTAATTTTGTGACATTCCATTCCAAGGCCATCTTGATACCTATGACCAAAGCTTCATACCCTGCTATGTTTTTGGTACAAGGAAACAATAACTTGTAAGTCTATGGGATTGTATAACCTTATGGTGTAATCAAAAGAATGCCTGCCCCACTATTATTTTGGGTGTAAGATCCATCAAAGTATAAAGTCCATGTTTTAGCTTCCACATTAAAAATTTTAGAATCCAGAAACTCCACTTGAATGGGATGTATAGATTCTTGAGGATAGTCAACCAATTGATCTTCAATAACTTGACCTTTGATTGCTTTCCTATCAACATACTCAATGTCAAATTCACTAAGCACCATTACCCACTTTACAATCCTTCCAGTTAGAGCTATTTTGCTAAGTATTTTAATGGATCAATTTTGGCTATGAGCTTCACCTTATGCATTAACATATAATGTCTTAACTTTTGAGAGGTAAATACCACCACTAAACAAGATATTTCCATGAAGCTATAGTTTAATTCATATTTGATCAAAGTTCTACTCAAGTAATAGATAGCTCTTTCTTTTCCTTCATCATCTTCTTGTGCCAATAAGACTCCAAAAGATTTTTCTATTTCTGAAATATAGAGTAATAAAGGTTTGCCTTGAATAGGTGGCATCAAGATAGGTGGATTCATCAAATATGTTTTCAACAATGTAAAAGTTTTATCACACTCCTCATCCCATGTGAAGATGGTGTCTTTATGTAGCAATCTTGTGAAAGAATGGCATTTTTCCGCCAATTGAGAAATACACCTCCTTATGGATTGAAGTCTTCCTTGAAGTGGCCTCATTTGAATAATATTCTTTGGAATATCCATGTCCATTATTTCTTGTACTTTTATAGGATCTACTTCAATGCCTTTTGCAGAAATAATGTACCCTAGGAGTTTTATGGATTGTACCCCAAAAGCACATTTCTTGGGATTAAGTCTTACTTTGAATTGTTCTAGCCTTGTGAAGATATTTTCAAGTATGGGTAAGTGATCTTTTCTTTCATGTGACTTAGCTAGAATGTCATCCACATAATCTTCCATAAAGGTGTGCATCATGTCATGGAAAATGGTAGTCATTGCTCTTTGATAAGTGGCTCTGGCATTTTTGAGACTGAAGGGCATTATGTTCCAAAAAAAATTACCCCATGGAAATGTAAAGGTTGTCTTCTCTTGATCCTTAGGTGTAATGTGAATTTTATTATACCCACTAAATCCATCCATATGTGAAAACATAGAATGACCCACAGTTAGATCCACAATAGCATCAATGCTTGGTAATGGAAAGTCATCTTTTGGGCAAGCAAGGTTTAAATCTCTGAAATCCATGCAAACTCTTATGGATTTATCATGTTTGGTAACTAGTAAAATGTTAGAGATCTAGTTGAAATATGAAATTACTCTTATAAATCCCACCTTGAGTAGTTTTTCCAATTCTGCTTTGACTAAAAGGGCTACATGTGGATGCATTTTTCTCAACTTCTGCTTAACAAGCTTAACCTCAGGTTTCACATTCAAATGATGCATTATGAAACTTGGATCTAATCTAGGCATGTCAGCATATGACCATGCAAAGTTGACTTGTTTTTCTTGAAAGAATTCGATGAATTCTTTTCTCTCCAAAGGACTCAAAGATGTTGCTAAGTGAATAAATTTAGGATCCCCTTCGGTTCCAATGTTAACCTTTTCTGTGGGTTCAATAAGTATAGGTGATATTTCATCTTCATGAGATGGTAAGGTGTCCAACCTCTCTTCCTTAGGTGCCACAATTGGGTTTTGACCTTTGGAAAAATCCTTTATTTTTACTTTTTTTGGGTCTAGCACTGCCACATGGTGGTTTTCACCACTACACCTTCTCATTTTTTTTATATTTTCTTTTCATTTTTTGGATTAAGAGGTTGAACACCTACCCCTATCATCATGTCCAGAGTGAATTCATTGATGGAAGAATTTGGTTCAACCACATTGAGGTATAAGGCCATTGCATTGTCATTTGGGAAGTATAGTAATTCATTTGGCTAGGAAAGATCCTAATCAATAACTTTGGGGTGAATTGAGGATAAGGATTCATTGGATACACTTTCATTTGAAGGATTTAAGGACATGAGTTCATTTGATGTTTCATACATTGTATCGTCAAGGTCTATGACATGTGCCTCTTCAAGATGGTCGATGGAAGAAGGATCAAAATCCTCTTCACTAGAATCCTCTAAGATTTCCATGGGAAAGAAAGCATGTGGATTAAACACTAGGTTAGAATCTCCCACCCATGAAGGTACCCAAGGTTCACCTACCATTGAGTGTAAGGAGGTTCCTGTTCTACATTAAAGTGTTGAGGTTCACTTGTGATGACATGTAACTTATTGAATGTTTGATAATGTTAAGTTGAAGATGATGCAAGACATTAAAATAGTTAATGGTTTGTATTGTCATTGATGTCAACTTGATATCATCTATACGGTCATGTACATAATGCCAAAGAGTTTAGAGAATCAATGGAACAATGATTATGCTTTCAACAATGCATAAAAGGAAAGTATTCACTAAGTGACAAACTACACCGATGGAGTGCACACCATCGGTAAAGGTAGAGAAAAAGTCACAGTGATGCCCAATGAACTGAAGACAGTGTTGCCTGACGAAGAAAAATCATAGGATTCTCGACGAGCTTAAAATAGAGTTTCCTAACGAGAAAGATCCAATGACGCCCAATGGATGGAGATCTTGAAGCTGACTGAAGTTACACCGATGGAACTGGAAGTTGTCACCAATGATGAACTACAGAATTGACCGACGGAACAAAGAGTTTAGAAAATGACAAAATATCTAGCTGGAAGAGCTTAAGGATAGACTTAACTAGTTTTTTTATTTGTTTTATTCAACCACAGTTCAGTAATTGATTTAAAAAATATTTATACAGTTGGCAAGAAGATTACTATGAGATAAATCAGGAGTTAAAGCCCTAAATCAATTTGGCTGGATTGTTTTTCATGCCAATAATCAAGAATCAAGAATTATTAATTAAGGAATATCATGTCTATATAAGAGACAAGCATAATTCATTTCTGAATGCAATCAGATACACAGAACGAGAGTGAATAGAAAGAGGATGTTGAAGAGAAACTAGTGAAGGATAAAATTCATATAGTCCTGATCAATCAAGCTGAGGGAGAGCTAAAGATTTCTGCAGACACCGATGAACAATGAAGCATAGCATCAAAGAGAAGAAAGTGTGGAGCACAAAAGGAATTTAATTGATACATTAATTAGAGAGGTATTTTACTTAAATATATCTGAAAATCTGCAATTCAAAGTTGCATTAGAAACAGGTCATAGTGTTTCAGCTTAACCATTGAAGCATCAAGTCTCTTAACAGAGTAGGACTTAACAGTCTTATATAATTGAGGTATATCCTAACAGATTACCAAAAAGGTTGATTCATGAAATTATCATTTAATTTTCATAAAGCCTATTGATAGGCTAAGAAGGAGGTTGATTCAAGGATGGTAGCAAGATTTTCCTAAAGCCTATTGACAGTCTAAGAAGGAGGCTGATTCAAGGATGGTAGAAAAATAGATGCCAGATACTAAGTGACAACCTATGTATA